>VXBI01010274.1:80770-302021 GCA_013397375.1 Toxostoma redivivum
TTCCGCACACACGGCCGGGGGCGGGGAGAGCGGCGGCCGCCGGCAGGAAAGGAGGCGGTGCCCGGAACCTTCGTGCCGGGCTGGGCTGGGCTGGGCGTGGTGTGGCACGGGGCACGGGGCTCTTTCCCCGGGGCTCCTTCCACGCAGTGTCACTAGGTCGGCGTGAAGGAGCAGAGGTGATGTTGGGACCGGGGCCGAGGCGGGGCCGCCGGCGCTGGGGAGCTGCCGTGGGGAGGGGACAAACCGCGGCGTTCGCGAAGGGTTACTGAGGAAGGAGGTGGTGAAATTCTTTGGGCTTCAGCAGCCGCCAACCCCGCCGAGCGGCTACAGGGGTGTTGCGGTCGGTCCCCTCTGGCCAAGTCCGGCTCTCTGGAGCGTTTGATTTAAACTCGCAAAAAGCGAGTTACACTGTTTTTCTTTTGAATCCCGAAGTTTTTGCTTTCTTTCCAATGCGAATGGTTGTGCACTAAAACATATTGCCCAGAGAATTTGTGCAGTCTCCCTCGCTGGAGATTGAAGAACCGTCTGGATACAATTCTATGCAGTGTGCCCTGGGGTGACCCTGCTTGGGCAGGGAGGTTGGAAGAGGTGACCCAAAGTGGTCCCTTCCAGCCTTGCCCATTCTGCGGTTCTTCCGCGGGAGTGAAGCTTTGTGCCCTTCTCGGCCCGGCCGCGTGCGCAGCGCTCCGTGGTCTCTAAGCGAAGCGAGCGTGAATCCTTCCTTGAGAAGCTTTAAGATAAACACAGGCAGGGAAGAAACAAAGGTGTGTGGAATGGTTGGGTCCTGGGTACCTTCCATGTCACCAGCAATATCCCTCAGAATTCCATACCAGCAATTTTTAACCCATTTCTAAAGCTAGCTCCTGAACAACCAGCACGAGCTTTTCAGTATCTGTTACTTGTAGCAATGCAGGGAGCTTGAGCCTAATGGCTGCCTGGGGGCTTTCTTCTGAAGGATACCATTCATCATTCACCATTAACAATTAATATTTCACAAAGATTTTGGTCTCTGCAATAATAATTTTTCCATATTCTTGGTAATGCAAATGCTGTACTGTGCTGACTGCCTACCTGTAATGCAGCGTGGTGCTGTTCCCCATCTATAAACTCAGGGAATTAGAAAACATCCTTGAGTTTTGACATGCTGTAGTTTTCAAACCTGGGAGTCTTGAAAAAAATTATGAAGAAGACAAATGAAGGACAAATTTTTACTGCCATACAATTTAAAAAAATTTAAGTAACAGCTTTTCTTCAGACTTTCCTGAAAGTCTTCAGTCTTACTCAGACAGTGTTCTAATATTATGGGTTTTTTGGCTTGTAATGAAAAAGTAAAAACTTTTCACAAATTTGAGCATCTCTACTTGTATGTACAGTTCATTTACTGTGAAAACCATTGCAAATGATATATTAAACAGGCTCCCACTGCCACAGCATTGAGTGTACTTGTATACATAAATCTTTAGGGGTGCTATGTGAAGAGTGCAGGATAGTTTTCTAAGTAATTTGTTATTTTAAGGTCTTTATTTTTATATTGTTTTCAATGTACTGGCTGTTAGCTTGGCAGAACTGGATAAATGGAAGTGAGTTTTTAAAACTGTGTGTAATGCTGCCTCAATTCAATTAGGTGGTCAAGCTTTATGTGCCTTCAGACAAGGAATTAGGATTTCATCCCTGTGTCCAGTAAAAGCAGACATGATTCTATAACGTTATACTTTCAAAGTGCATTGGTCTGTGTATTCTAAAAGCTTTGATTTTTCTATGCTTACTTAAAAAAAAAAAACAAAAAACCAACAACACAAGAACAAGAGTTTGTCTTCAGTGGAACAATCTACATGCTTAACCAGTAAGGATTTTCTTATCTTAGTGCATCCATTCTTCAGGCCTGATGCAATTCACAGACCAGTCCAAATACCTTAATAAGAAACATAGATGTTTAGCTAGGAGAACAAATGAATTAATTAATTATTGACTATGCATATATGTTTCTAAGGTAAGCTTTAATGATTTAGTTCTGTTTTGTTGTTTGGATTTTTCCATGGATTAACTGTACATAGTAAGCAATGGACACCTTGATATTCCCTGAATCTACTTGTGTGCCTGTTTGTATACAGGTATCATTTACATTGGTCATACATATCTTGCTTATATATGCTCAGCATTGCTAGCTAAATGCTGCAAGATTGTTCATGAGTTTGGAAATAAATCTTACAGTTTGTAGAATTCTTACAGTTGTAGAATTGAAAACTCTTCTGGATCTGCTGAATACAAGAACTGGGAACATGTGCCTGAATGTCAGACATGTCTTAAACAACAAGGTCATCTTTCTCACCATTTTGATGTATGCCTTTTGTAAATTTATCAGAGATTTATCAGTTAATCTAAATCAGCACAGTTAAACTGTTTAAACTAGCCAGAATCCTTTTAAGTGAGGCTGATTTGATTGTGAATGTGACTTCTGCAGATGACTTTCATTGCAATAGATTCTATTGCATGTAGTCCTAACCCTCAACAGAAATGCTTGCCAGTCTTTTGTAGACTTAAATACCCCGGTTACAATTCAAGTCACTTTTGATTCAGAAGGTGGCACAGCATATGTGGACATCTCTGAGGGCACATTTTTGACCAGCAGGCTAAGAATGCTAGTTAACTATTCAGCTGACTTAATTGGGAATGGTACACATGCCTGCAGCTCAGGTGCATCTCTCAGCTTTTAGGATAACTTTGTATTGTACTGCAATTATTACGTTATGGTTTGCTTTGTTATTAAATTATATGTTATTTTGTCATGGGCAGCGGGTGATTGAAATAATTTCCTGTAGCTTTATGACCCTAATTACCAATAAAAATGCTCATGAGACTGTGACTCATTAAGTTACCTCATGTTCATTCCAAATGATGCACATCAGTCCTTGTAATTGGATTAAACATGGGATAGCATTCAGCTGGATTAATTTTAGGTGTTTAGTCCTAGTTATAGCCCATCCTGGTAGATGTGTGCAGATGCAGGCTTTGTATACGAGAACAGGGTTCTGTCATCATACAAAGACAAAATGATCAGATTTCATTCACTGTGGCAATGAATTGGTTTCATCGTAATGGGAAGAGTTGTGATTTTTCTCTGAGTTCACTTTACCTACACTCCTGTATACTTCTGTAAGTGATATGAATCTGTAAGTAGTCACACTACAAAACTAACTTCAGAATAAGAAAAATCAATTGTGTGGAAAAGTAAAGGTGTATGCAGATGTCTCTGGTGATTTTTTTGTACTGCAGAGTTAAGAATCATGATGGAGAAAGTTTTGTCTCAGATTGAACATAGATACTCATACCAAAAGACAAAGTTAAATTTTAAATTAAAATTAAAAGACAGTGAGAGATGGATTAATACCAAATATGTCCTGTAGCCTTTTATAAAAACTATGCATTGTATTGGTCTGTATAAGCACTATGTGAATACTTCAGGAACTCCTTAAATTACAGACCAAAGAAGTGGAGCAAGAGAGTATTTGTTGTGACACAAATGGGTTAAGAGAAGTAATAAACTCCCCCCTTAGTATATGGTATTCTTTGGGGTTTTTTTATGGAATACAAGTGAAGTCCTTGTCCCTTCAGGATGTGGCTGTGCAAGGAAGTTAGATCTACCAGCAGACTGAAAAGTATGTTTTCCAGTGTGAACTCCTCATTCATTTAGCCTGTGTTCCTTTCTGCATAGGTGTGAGCATATGTTTACATGTTAGTACCCATTTTATTTGTATGCTTACAGTTAATACACATTTTATTTCATTTGGTCAACTAAAAAAGCAATCCCAGCTGCTCTCTATTGATGGACCATCCTCTTTGCCATAAACAAGCAGTTGGTAATTATGTCACATTTTGTTTAAGGTCATTCACAACAGTGAGCAGCAATGCCCAAAATATCAGACTTGTGATGTATATTAGGTATTCAGCAGTGATTCCCTATTGAGTGCTGTACTCCAGAGCTTACACACAAATTGCTCAACCAGAGGTTTAGATGCTTCCAAGACTTTCATGTAAACAGACAGCAAAGCTGGTTTTTTTCCAATTTTTCCTGCTTGAATCTTGTCCAAACAGATTCTCAAAGCAGTGGTTTGTGGTGGTGGTGATTTTTGTTTTGTTTTGTGTTTTGTTTGTTTGTTTTTATTAGCCTTTTGAGTGCTGGTAATTTAATTAGCTGAATCTGGCAATACCTTTTGTGAGAAAGAAGGTCAATAATTTGCATTGTGCTGCAATCTCTTTATTTGCTGCTCTCTCATCTATTTGCCAAAACCTTCCTACATCTTAATAATTTCCTTTCTATACCTTCTTCAGCTTGTATGAAAATTATGGAAGTACTTCCAGACACCTAACAACCTCCAGACAATCTACTAATCACAGAGCAACACCAGAGAGGAGAAGGGTGTTCCCCTGTGTAAAAATAAAATTTTTTGGCAGCTGCAGCAGAAAGAAGTCACTGGTTGCTTTCTGCAGGCTCTGGTGAATCCTCTAAGATTATCATTCCAGATTGCAGCCCTGACGCTGCTGAATGATGCCATTACTACAGAAGAGTTTTCACCAGCTGAATGGATGTTAATTCCTTTGTGTTAGGGGTGGCCTCTGTGTAGCAGGGACTGCAGTCATATCTGTAAAAGACATAAAAATAATTATAGAAATAGCTACACTCACTATACTCATATAAGTAGCATGGAGGCTAGCACACTAGGTTGGTATTCTTCTTTTCTCACACTGCCACAGCTACATTACTGGCATGACCAAGGTAATTTGTAGCTAATTCAGCCCAGCTTAGAAAAGACTCAGTATGGTCATTTACTTCTGAGAGCCTCCAGCACAGCTGTTTGCAAAGATAATTGAAGTGGGATTGTTCCATTCTTTTACAGGCAGTTCTTTCTATAAACCCCATGAGGATTAGAAATTTCTTATGAAAAAGATCTGAATGAAGAACTGCAGCTTGTAGAGGCTTTGGTTTACCTTTTGTAATCTTTGTTGCTTTATGAAGATTATAGACTTCTTATCTAATTCAGAGAACTTTGCCCTTGAGATAAATATTTGTAGAGGTTTATGTGTGGCTGTGTTCAAAAGCAGCAATCTGAAAGAATTTTGTTACTCAGGTTGGATCCAAACAGCTAAACAGAATGAACTTCTCAAGAAATTTGGAAGATAGCCAAAGGTATCCAATTGTAAAGATCCAAATTCTTTCCTTTGTAGTAAAATGGCTAGCCAGATCACCTCCACATGTGAATATGCATTCCCAATAAAGCAGGGCAATATCACTCTATGTATCTACACCCTGAGTCATGTGCTAGCAGAGACATCCATAACCAAGGATACATGTGTGTGACAATTACATAGTTAATTTCATTAGTTAATACTGGTATTTTGGCAGTATTTCTACAAGTTGTATTCAGTATTTCACAAATAGCAGACACTTGCTGGAACCTGCTCCCAGGGACCAGTGGATGAGCTTGTCTGTCTCCTCACACCAGTGCATGGATGCACTCTTGGCTACCTGCATAGGAAATTCCAGGTCTGAATACCCACTGTTCCACCTGAGAGCCAAGCCCTGGAGCTACTGAACAGATCATTAAGTGGGATGTAAAACTTGTTCAGCCAGTCTGAAACCTTATTTCCTTTTGACAGCATGGTCATCAGTAGATTCCTATGGCTATTTCTAAGAGCCTTGCTTCTCTGCTTCAGTCATAACTAACTAAACCGTGTCATGATCTAAGAACATGTAATAAACAATTGAATTATAAAATTAGAAGTTAACATATACTAAGTATTGACAGGTTCTTTATCAAATGGCTCTACTCCTGACCAACTCAGCCACATTTCATTATGGGTGATACAAATGTCTGGTGGGCTTGAATGTCTTAGCTTGTTGGAGGGAAGATCACAGAAAGCCAGAACCAGCCTTACCAACCATAGAATTTCAAAGAAATTGACTCATCATTGTCCTGTGACGAGCAGCTGAGGGAGCTGGGGTTCTTTAGCCTGGAGGAGGCTCAGGGGTCACTCATTCTCTACTACTACCTGAAAGGAGCTTGTAGCCAGATGGGAGTCAGCCTCTTCTCCCAGGCAGCTGTGACAGGATGAAAGGACCTAGTCTTAAGCTGTGGCAGGGGAAGTTTAGGTTGGACATCAGGACGAATTTCTTCACAGAAAGGGTTATTAGATATTGGAATGAGCTGCCCAGAGAGGCGATGCAGTCACTGTCCCTGGAGGTGTTTAGGGAAAGACTGGACATGGCATTTAGTGCCATGACCTAGTTAATATGGTGCTGTTCAATTAGAGGTCTTTTCCAATCTAATTGAATCTGTTATTAATTTTTTTCCCTCTTCAGAAGATTTCAAACCTTTCTTTGTAAACTAGTTCCTAAAAATTATCAGGAACTCAGCTCCCAATCCTCATAATATGCTGGAATCACCTCTAGATTGTATCCTTTCTACTGGTTTACCATTATCTTTCACTAAGAAGTTAAATCCATTGCTAGAACCCAAATTACATTTTTTGTTGTATCTCTGCAAGACAAACCATTGCTATCAAAGACTTTAATTTTTGGTTGCCTGTTAATGACTTTTGCAGTAGTTGCTTTTTTTAACCATAGGACACTGCTCCTTTTTGAAATCCTCTACCACCTCCTTAGTAGTATCCTACAGCTACTTTCTTATTACATTCATGTTTTCTATTCATGCAGTATAGGCTTCTCCATACTCTTGGTTTGTCTTAGTGTGATTGTTTTAACATATATTCACAGTTCTGCACTATTTTTTCCTCTCTGATATTACAGAAACAATGTGCATCATAAAAATGAACTTCCTAAATTACAATTTCCATCTGACCATGACATTAAAACAGAATTTCAAAGATTACATCGAGGATAACCCAATACTTCCCATATTAAGTAGTACTACAATTTTCTTTGATTTATCTTTTAATCTGCGCTACTATATCTCAAAAATATTATATAAATAGCTAAGGTTAAATTTTCTGAAGACATCTGCTATGGCATTATTTCCTATACCAAAAATCAATGCTATTTGTATTTGCTTTTAATAGGTATCGATGATACAGTCAGTAATTACTGTCCCTTGTGTTTGCAGACTTTCTCCTCAGGCAAAAGACACATTTACACAATACCCAGAGCATAATATGTATTTTAGAATATTGACATTGAAAACAAGCATAGCTCATCTGAAGTCTTTCCAGACAGTATTCATTGTGTTCTGGAAAATGCCTTTGTGCTCCCAGAGCTGGTTGCAGACCTCTTACCAATTGCACAATATGTAGGTTTTAATTTTCATTTTTAAGGAACTACTCATTTTTCAACAGGGGCATGTCTGAACTGATCATTTTGTTTTAACAGAAATTGTCATGGAGAGGCAAGGATGCTCTTCCAGAATGGAAAAGAAAGAAGGAAAAGGGAGATGTATGTTTTGGTATAGGCTGTAACTGGGAGAAAGCGTTACTTGGAGGAAGTGACAATAAATCAAAGGTCTTTTTTGTGCCAGCCCAGCTGGAAATTAAGCCCCACACAGGTGCTCCCCCTCCCCATCCCTCTAGTGAGAGAGAAAAAAGGTAGAGATCCTGAGCAAAGAACAAGTTACTGGAAACAGCAATGAGATGAGAAAATGAACAATATCAGCAACACTATTAGTAATAAAAGTATACAAAAAAGAGGATGATTTACACAGAAAAAATGTATAAGCAAGTTACCCAACCTGGTGCTGCGCAGCTCCAAGGCAAAGAAAAAATGTCCCCCTGGCCCTCCTTGTGCCCTCTTTCCCTCCCAAGCCGAACACAATGAAAAACAATGGCAGAGAAACCCTCTGGTCAGGACAATTCTTACCCCACTGCTCCCTGGAAAAAGGAACGCCCACCCTGTCCCGGGAAGGGAGAGCCCTTTCCCTGCCTCTGGCCATGATGTAAGATAAAATGGCATAGCACAATGACTTGGCCATGCACTCATGGGTCCAGGCTCTGTCCCTCATGTCCTTGGCCAGAACCAGAACAGTCTAACAGAGAGGGTTTGGAGTGGCTTCATGAGTTTAAGTTTGAAGCCATGGTGAACAACAGGAAGGAAAGTCGTAACAGTCACTGTGCTGAACAAGAGCATGGGTTTTATTCCCCTGTTGATGAATTATAACACTAACAAGGCCTTCCCTCAAACCATGGTGAGCTTGCAGCAAATATGTACACATTCAGGCCTCCACTCAAGACTTTTAAGTGATTTTTAATGGGTACAATTAGGTCTAAAGAGGGAGGAACATTCCTCTGAGAACAGGATGTTTACGGATTTAAAGATCTCAAAGCTGGGGCAGGTGTCTCAGATGACTCAGACTTATTTTCCATCCCCGAAGGGGAAGGGCCTTTGTATCTCTCAGCTGCGTCCCTCTGTAGCCCAGGGAAGACGTCTAGCCCAGAGTTAATAGAACTTCCACTTGCCTCTGCTAGTTGTTCTGCCAGTATCTTCCTTCTCCTTTTTAAAAAAGTAATTGCATAAAAGACTCCCACACTTACCTCTGTTTTCAGATTGTCCTGTTCCAGTTTTGAACCACTAGTTCTTTAAGTGTTTCCCTACACTCCAAGACTCCCTACATGGAGTGAAGTCCCCCCTCCTAAGGTGTCACATGCAAATTGAGGCACTTCTGAGTAGTCTGAGAAAGAAATTCTTCTCCCCATCTCTTAGTGCCAATGTATTTACACTGGGGTTGTAACTTTTTTTCTATAATGTGTCCCAGGCTGCAATCCAAACTTTTAAAAGGTAGGAACTCAAAAAGTGTATTTTCACAGGCTCCTTACCAAAGAACTGGAAAGATGAAGCCAATTTCTCATTTCTGTTTATTTATGTATCAAAGGACTAGTTCTTGTGCCTGTTTCAGTGCTGAACTGCTTGCCCACCAGGGCTAGAGGATATAGGGGTATTTACTAATTTCCACATTCTGTAGATATGATCTGAATATTTTGCACACTGAATAAAAATGTTAAGACTAAATGCCACCAGCTTCTTCAACATCTCTATTCCACAATGACTTCCTAATGGAAATTATTTTGAGGTTGTTGGTAATTTCCCAAATTTTGTGTTGGATGATACTGCATAACATTGATGTTTTGATGAGAGTATTGTGATACTTAAATGGACTATTAAGTGCCAAGTACTGAAATAATTTAGGTGCATCTGTATTATCGTCTTTATCAACTGTCTTTTTTGTTTACTGCCCTGACAAATAATGAAATTTACTTTTCATTAAACCATATATAGTCCTGTATTAACTGTCACAAAATTTGGCCCAGGATGACTGTTAATGCTACCTAGCATATAGCAACTCAGTTCATTCTCTAAATAAATTCGTCACATTTTGACTCTTCCAGCTTTCCACATTATTCTAAGATGTAATTTCTTTTCAGTAAGACAGGTCTCTCTGCTTGCCTCAGGAGCACATAATGCCAGTAAAGCATGCAATCTTAGAACTAGGGAACTGGAACTGTTTTCACAATGTTTGCCCCCGAAGGAGAAAATGAAAAAAATCTGAAGAGAGCAATTTGTCCACGGACTAAGAATATGCTTATTCTATCAGATATATTTTTGCTATTGTTTCACTATGTTTATGGTGATTTTCTTTGTCAAAGTAACTAGTACCTAGAAACAACGAAAAACCATATCCTGCAACCACAACTCTGACATCAAAGAAAGCAGCATAAATTTTTAAGAAAACTAGTGGGTTGGACAATTAATTTCTTTGCCTGCCATACTGATTTCCCTCTAAAGACTGCAAATCTCTTGAAAAAATACACTGCCCTCTAACACAGGGCTAACTTCCTGGGAAACCTGGAAGGGGTTGTGGCCTTCCCATTAGCTAGTAACTGCAGATGATGCAGGTGTTTCCACATCATCTAACTGTGGAACATGTGACAGTTTTTCTCATCTCACCAGCTACAAAGTAAGCTGCGAATTTCACCTCAGTGTGTCCGGAAGGCAGATGGGACTTTAATTCAGCTGGACAGATCAGGGAGCTATCTGCACCAGAACATCCAGAACATTGTCTGAAGCCAACTAAAACAAGAACTCCTGAGCAGCATTTCTTTACCTCTCCTTCCCTCCCACAAGCATGGCTTTAAATGATGTATTGCTGTCACAAAATTCACGGAGTAAGTGGGAATTGCAAGATGTTTTCTGCTTCCTACTCTGTTAACTGAATGTTGTAATTTTAGAGTTTACGCTGATACTTATTGACAGCAAACTTTTTGATGAGAAAAACACACTAGATTTTTATCTGACATGATTCGTAACAGGTATTAGGATCCTCTTCTCCACATAATGATGACTTGAGAGTAACTTTTGATAAACGCTATAGATAATATATTTTCTGTACTTTAAAGTGTGTCCACACTGGAAGAATTGTATCTTAATGTGAATATACTTTTTATAAAACTCACAATTTGAATTCCAAGAAACCTTTGAGACACTCAAATAGAGGTATTACTGATTTTTATCTCTGATTAGGAAGCTGATTATACAAACTGTGTGTTTGTAATCTTGGGACCCAAATTAACAATAACAAAAAAAATTAGAATCTATGTATTTTTTTCCTAATTAAATGTTACTTTGATCACTACCCTTTTAAATTCTAGTTAGATGATCCAATTATTAATAGGTAAGTACATTTCTTCAAATATAACATTCCATATGTGTGTGTTTATTTGCATTCTCAAAGGGAGAATGAAGTGCATTAGGACTCTTGAGATATCAGATTTTAAAGCTCCAATCTACAAACTCCTGAAGTACATTTTTAAGTCAAATGAGATCCTTTGCTCTGTATGGTTTTTCCAAACAAGTTATAGGCTAACAAGATATGGAAAAAAATAGGAGCATGAATATTGGAGGGCTCTCTGTTATTCAAAGACTTCATTACTTCTTTAGGATTACTTCCAAAAGCTTGTATCATTCCACCCCCCCCAACCCCATAGGTTTATCTAATCTTAAATATATTCCCTCATTTCCCAGCCATCTCACAATTAGTATATTTGCATTTGATTATTGTTACAGTATTACTTTTACAAACAAAAAAAATTATGACATTATTGTTTTTGGAGTTTTATAAATCTTTTAGGTCCACTGAGAGGAAAGAAACATTTTTATATATACTGTCTACTTGAAATACTATTGATCTTGTTCCATGTTGGTCATTACATAACCAGTTTGTAACTGCGAATATGTCTCAGACAAAGACTACCCATGACACAAACACTGTGGGAAAAGAATTTGTAACAAAATGGAACACTAAATAAGGCCTTGAATAGCTTTATTGAAATCTGTATAAATAAACATGCGCATTTCAAATGTAAACCCAAGTGAACTCAAGTGCAGACAAAATTTTAACCTCTGTCATGCAGGAGGTTAGTTTACATTTAAAAAAAAACCTCAAAGCAGCTTTAAAATACCAGGATGAAACACCAGTTTTAATATCAAGGTATAAAGCAAAGCCATGTCCAACATATCTCATTTATATCCTGGTCAAATGCAATTTTTTAAACTTTTTAATGCTAACATAAATAAATAATTTACCAAAATGTGCACTCACAGAGTGAACTTTTATTTACAATACACAATTTATAACCTATTGTATTTGATTAGTTCAAGTGAAGAACATCATAATTTTTGCTTTTTTCTTTTTTAAATTTTGAACAGTGGGACACCAAGCAATTCTCCAGGTAGCAGATATGTGACATGTGCCTCCACATTTAAGAGCCCCTCTCAAAGGCAGTATTGTATGCAATCAACAATACATTCTTCATACTAGATCAACGGGAAAGCAGCAAATCAAAAAATGTTTCAAACTGTCACACTTATTTTGGCATCCTGGACCCCTGAACATAGTTAACTGAAATCCAACCTGGAGTTTGTATGCCTTATATACTGTACAGGTTCTGACTTGAACATGCAAATGCCAATTCTTTTATGAGTTACCTTTTCAGATACACTGTAAGGCTATGGTGAATTCCATCCAGAACACACGAAAGAAATTAACAGGCCTACCTTTAAAGTGATTTTGTTAATTAACAATTTAAAGGCAGGTCATATTGAAAAAATTCTCAACTAAGCCTGATACACATTATTATGGATACAGAATACTATTAACTCTGACCTTAAGACAGAGTAGTTTGCAAGCTGTCAAACCACAAAAACTGGGGAGAGAGAACTTATAGCACAATTTAAATTCTAGACTGTTATCAGATAAAAAATTATGCATGTCTCAGAAGCAAGATAACAGGAATTATGTCTGCAGAGTAGATTCCAACAAGCAACAATGGATCATTTAATTGAAAATCTTTTTTGTTAATGCAGCATGAAATCCAGAACCTGTTCCACAGCAGAAGTAAGATGAATGCAATATTCTGGATGTTCCACTATGTCACAAAAGGTTAAAACACCTTTTTCAATCTATTTCTTCTATTGTGACCAAATTAAAAAAAAAGAAAAATAGGGAGAAAAAAAAATTTGCTGTTTCAAGAAAACTACTTTAGGTATTTATGACATTTTTACTTGTTGTCTGTTGGCAACCTAAGAAATATGTATATATTCATCCAGAAACTAGACTTGGCAGTAGTATTCTTGCATTACTAGGAAAGTAAGTGTCAGAAGTCCAAAGATTTAATATTTTAATTATTAATTCACCTCCAAAACAAAGGAAAACATAATCCATCAGAACAGCAGCAGAAAACTTAAAAGGGGTTTATTTGTGATTTCCTATATATACCTTGTGAATATGAGACTGTAAATGCATTAGAGAATTTCTGTTTAAGTTTTTATTGTTTCACTTCAAGTACTGCACATGTTAAAATGTAATAAAGATTTACATTCTATTATCTGAAACTCCCCATCTCAGATTTTTATTCTTAATTTGGTGGGCATTTTCACTCTTTCAATCTGTATCCCCAGTAAGAGAGTCTCTTTTATGGCTTCTAGTTCTTCCCATCAGTTAGTGTGCATACAATTTTCATTTTCTATATCATTATCATTTTCATTGCTGTCTTCATCGCTTTCTAGTGGGATGCCTGTAGCAGCTGAAGCACCTTGTTTAGTTTCCCGGTCAAGTGGGAAAAAGCCAGTTCCACTGATTGTGTCCTGTCTCTGGTAGAAGAGCACATATGCTGCTTTGGACTGTAAAAGAGGGTAGTACAGTATGTTCATGAGGCTTCAAACAAAACGTTTACAATCCAGGTTGCTAACTCTTTTTCTTTGTTGCCAAGTATACAAGGTAAAATTACAAAGAAATCAGAATGTTTATGTAAGTTATTTTTGCATGTTGTAGCAAAACATTTGTGGTTTGTACTGTCCTTTGAAAGAACACAAACTACTGCCTACGAATTTAAGTTTCATGGTTTACTCTTCATTTTTCCTGCTCTGACAAGAAAACATCAACAGTCACAAATCTAGAAACATAAAAGATACTTGCCACAATCTGATCCTCACTTGCAGTGGACACACTACTGTCATCAAAGTAGTACCATTTTCCATCATCCTTATTTTTTGCAAAAGCAGTATCTAGGACAAAAAAGTACAATGTCTCAGGACTTTGTATCTTCATAGGTGTAATACATACAATTAGTTATCAGAGTGTGTTACTGTCAAACACTTAATATTTAACTAACTAAACCTTGTTAACACTACTAAACATCTTTAACACTTTATTTTTAGCAAAGAGAGTTTAATCACTAACATTTCCCTTCTAAAGACAATGTATACTGAAAAGGACAGTCAAAATACAATCCCTCAGTCATTTTTTCTCTCTGCTTTCAAGGAGAAGCATAATGAACAAAAATACAGACAAGCGAGACAAAAATCAGTTGTATGAGTACAGTAGCTCTTATATTTTCTCTTTTCACAATATGCATAGCTAGAAGTATGAAAGAACCTACAATTACCCTCAAAAGCTCATTGCATGAACATTTTTGTGTTAAAATACCTGTGAAAGCATTTCAAGGTAGCAAAAAAGAAATTGCCCCATAACCATTAAAAAGCACCATTGATTCAAAGTGATCAGTACTTCAATCAAAATCAACATGGAAAGAAAGCTGACATCTAGAATGATAACACTTGAAATCAACTTACAATGCCCTCCTCCCATTCCACCATAGTGGTTGGAGACAGCAATCAAGTTGTAGCGGCAAGGCCCAGCATTGGGATTAATAAGGAACTCTGACATGTCCAAGTCACTGTTAAAAAAACAAAAAATAAACAAAACCCAAGCAAAACTCAGTCATGTTAATAGCATTTTTAACCACAGTTTGGTATCTCAGAGCTCTTTACTTTATATGCCCTAGAAAAATACACCAGACTACTCTGCCAGTGCATCTCACAGTGCATTCCTGTGAGAATGAAACAGGAATCTGCAATCTTCTGTATTTTTACATTATTATTTTGCCAAGTTTATACTTTTAACCCAGAAACATTTTGTCATTTATTTACTGGATCCTCTCATGGAAGCTGAGAACAAATCCATTTTATGTAACTGCTGAATTAAACACATGCCCTAGTCATGCTTTTACACTTCTAGCATCAGAATATTTGAATTTCTTACTTTATTGGAAAGTCAACCAATGTATCCAACTTGTCTCTCATGTATCTGCTGTAGGAAAAGCGCTTCAGATGAACTACCAGTACGGGGGGCAGTGACCACAAGTCCAGCTTCTTAGTAGCTTGCTGATGTTCTTTACAGTTTGGACAATACCTGAAAGGAAAAAAAAAACCCCATCAGTTTTATGTAACTGTAGGCCGTATGTATGTTAAAACACATTACCAAAGAGAAAAATCACACTTATAGGAGGAACTGAATGAGCAAAAACACACACTTTTCACCTTCTGTTACTACTGCCATAGATATTCCTTCCAGTTTAAAATGTGGAAGTGTGATCCCAGTGAAGCCCAACATCATTTAAAACACAGAAACAGCATCCCCCAATATTGGACTCTCATCTCCTACATCCCCAATCAGATCCCTCTATCCTTAGTTAAAACACAGCATTCTTATATTTTATTAACAAAAAAGTGTTAAGAAACTAACAAAAAAAAAAAAGCCAAAAATAACAGACAACTGTGGTTCTTTCAAGTTTCAATTTCCAAATTCATCCATCCAGCCCCCTATCCCATCTACAAGCAGGTAACAATGATTACTGGAACCTGGAAAAACTCATTACTAGAAACTTCCCTTCTTAGTAGGCAAGTACTATACAGGCTGCAACTTAGAAATTTCTGTTCCCTGCAATGCATGCTTGAATCGTTCAGCAACTAATGCTCAGAGAGGAAGATAAATAAGAACAAATGTAAACAACTCTTCCGTGAAGTAGTCTATGCATATTCTACACTTTGGCATCTAATGAGTAAAAGTCTAGGGGGGAAAAGAAAAGCAATGAACCCTTATTAAAAGGGTGCACAAGTGTCTTTAAATAGCAACATCAGATAAGGACAAAAAATTAGGAGAATTGTAAGGGCAGGCTGGAATTGAAAATCTGTTTTCCCAGTTGGCTTAGAATATGCAGAATACGAACAGTGCTGGATTAGGGATGATGAACTCTTGTACATTAGACTTGTGACGACCTAACAAGTGAAGAAAAACGTGATAAATGATCTCCAGTGAGATGCATCTAGTGGCAGCTACTTGATTTCTTCAGTTGTATTTAGTAGTTAAAATACTCTGCTTAAAATGTGTTGCCAAAATTGAAGTGCTTCACCATACATTAATTATATGGTATCTTAACCAGTCTATCCAGTGTTGTATAATCTAGCAAACACAGAAACAAAACAAAACAAAACAAAAAAAAGAGATTTTCTAAGTTAGCTCCCTACCCTGCATAAATACAGGTGAAACTCTGGTGACAATGTTTGAGGATCTCCAGAACTTTTTTAGGTATCCATAGAAGAAAAATTGGCTCTTTTCAAACTTAATTCTGAGCTTAAAGGTGTTGATGAAAGATTGTTATCTGCTAGAAAACTCCTGGAAAAAAAGGATCTTAAGGGGACATACTATAATTATGAATACTCAGATATGATTCCAAATTATAATTTGGATGAAGTATGAAAAGAATAAAAGTCTCTGCCTAAAACCTAATGGCTAGAACATGAATTTGAGGGATTCTATTGACTATAGATATCTCCCATCCCATAAACATGCTGTTTACAAACATCCCTATTTCATATATCAGTGCAAGGCAAGTTTTGTATTTGCATAGAGAAACTACATCCTCTCTCATGTCAGAAAGGAGTATTTGTTTAAACCACTGCTTTGAATTTGTCACAGTATTATTCATTCATTGTTCCTCATAGTCCACAGACTTGAACACCTTACATATCACCCCCTCCTCATAATTGTGAATGCATTAAATGTCTTCCTTACAAATATAACCTTCTGTACATGGTAAAAATTTTGGTTAAGTAATGGAACAAAACAGAAAGCATGTTGAGAATTTTAAACTATGTTTGAAATAACAAGATTCAAAATAATATTAACACATCAACTAATTATCTCTATGTTCAAGTGTCAGTCTGATTAATTTTGAGAAACACGCCATAGAACATAATTTTAAATTTTTGTGCTTACCATGGGTCTTCAGCACCTAGTTTTTCCTTTGTTGTGAACAGCTCAATGCAATCTTTTAATTTCACAAAAGGCTTTTTGGGAGGCTTATATTCCACACTTTCATGTTTTTCAAAATCCTAAAGAGAAGTATTTCTTGAGTTAAGAAAACAAATGAAACAAAACTCATTTTAGTGATGTCGTCTTACTATAAACAGTAACTACAAAGCTCCTATATATGGAAAAACTGATCAGTAACCATTCAAGTAAAAAGTTTCTACAGCTTCAGAATTACTTCCCAGTTCATAAGTCTCAGATGTGCTAATTACTTGGATGTATACTTACAACATACTTATATACTTACATACATACTTACTAAGAATAACATGAAAAAAAATATAGTTGCTTCTTCTTGTGAAGACTTTTAATCTTGTATGTCACACTAAGTTGCATTTTTTAAGTTTAATTTTTATTTGTGCTGGAAAAGGGATCAACATAAACAGCTTACCTCTGCTGCACTATCATCAAAATATCTCTTCTTCAATTCAGGATCCCAATCCAAAGCAAGGAAAGATCTTTCTAAGATTAAAAAAAAATTTTTCTCTTAATATTATTTCTTGCTTTACATGAAATTATATTAACTTTGGGCAAACATTCTTCAAAGTAAATTAAACAATGCTACAATGAATTTAATACAAAAAATTAAAGCACATAAAAGTTCTGCATTTCAAATGCAGTCAACGGCAATAAAAAAATTAGTTATTTAATACAGAATTTACTATTTAAAAGAAAAATGTATCAAACAGCACACAAAGAAAATGGAATGTGAGAGTCAGAAAAGAGTCTCAGAACCAAATATTGCCTACTCTGTTCCTTGTGACTTACCATCAAGCCTAGGTTGCCTATCATCAAATCTAATATGCCTGGTATCATCTTTGATGTAGTTTATATCAGTATTGCCTAAATTATTGAACTGGAATGTAAACAATCGCTTTTTGTGTCCCGTGAGTGGTTGACCTCTGCAAGTATCCTCACACAATCCATTTTCAGAGTCATTGTCACCCCCAACTGAGTCTTCTGACTGGCTATTTTCATTCTCTGAGGGAAGTTCCTGATCCTGGCTGGATTCATCATCTTGCTCATCTGTCTCCATTTCACCTAAAGCAATTGGAAGAATAAAGAGGAAGAAATGAAACAGAATGTCAGTAACTGAAAAACACTACCAAGTTAACTTCCATTTCAAATTCAACATCAAATACTAAACAAGTTTAGATATTCCAGTCTTACTTGGAGATCCCTCTTCATGTATTCCATTTGGGCCATTACCATTGATACCAGGGTCCTTACAGCAATGCAGTGAACCTTCAGTGTCTTCACTTTCAGTACATATTTTTACATATCGGCTAAATGTAACAAGTAAAAGCAACAGTTAGAAGCAACGGAGTCCTTGCTAGTGTACTTTATTTCTGCACTCCTTTCTAATTTACTCAAATTATCCTTTTTATTGCCAAACGTGTCTAGTGTTACAAGCACATAGGAAAACCTGCTCGTATGTGACTGTATTTTGGCAGCTACTTGGTCTGAGAAAACTTGATTCTTGATCTCACTCTCTGTCCAGAATTCATTTTTTTAAACTGCTCATTAACCATATTACAGAGAAAGTTCCATCAACAGAAAAAGAAGTATAAATTTAAATTGGAGGTTATATGATTTTAATTTCTTTTATATAATGACACTAATTCTAGTCTAGTTTCAGCAAGTGTCTACCATGTGCTTTTCCAACACAAATTAGTATATACACTTGAACAGTAGATACAGGAACCATAGCAGCATAACTGGAAAACATTTCCACTTCACCAAGACCTAATAAACAGCTAGGCATATACGAGAATTATTTAACAATACAGATTGACTCCCAACTGTCTTCTCAAATATTTTTGGATGAGGTCATGCTAACAAAAAATCAAATTAAAATCCACATCAGTGGCTAAATTTTATATTTAATATTCAATAGAAAGCAAATAAAAGTACTGAAATATAAGCAGTATGTTAAAATGCAGATGAAAGTACATGCCTGCTGACTCCAACAATTAGCATTATTCTTAACAAATGAAGGATTCTTTTAACAATAAACTTACCACATTCTTAGCAGCAGCAGGTTATACAGTTTATCTTCAGTATTGTTTCTAGGCACTGCTATGAGAAAAGGTTGACCAAATAGTAAAGAACCACTATGGCTGTAGCTAGTGTGCCTGCACTTTTCCCTTAAACAAACAGGAATTATGACTTGTTCCGTATCTTCTGTTCTATTGATAGCAATTTCAAATCTAGAAAAACAATCAGAAATACAAAGAACAACGGTCATGGAAAAGGCTACAAAGGGGAAAAATAAAAAAATATCCCGTCCCAGTTTATCTGGTGTCTAGGTTTTAATCTTTTACAAATAACTAAACAAACTGCAAAAAGACACGAAGCACATTATCTACACTTACACATAAATGTCATCACGTTCCATAATGCTACTTAGATTTTCATCCATGCCAAATATCCTGTGGAACCTGTGATTGTATATATCAGTAACAATCATCTAAAAGGAAAATGGAGTACACATTGTTAAATCAGGTTAATACACGTTAAAATGTTATTTGTTGTGCTTTATATAAGAGATCACTCTCACCTTATCTGCAGCGACACCAGACAAAGCTGACAATGCTGTGCAAAGATCCAATATATTTCCAATTTTGGGAACAACTACTTTGTACTGAAAAGGAAAATATAATTTTAATTTCTTAAGAGAACAAATATACATTAGGATAAAGCCAAACAACTAAAGTTCAGCATATTTAATGTATTTCTTTCATATTTTTGGAACTTAAGGTGTAAAGTATGTAGATCAACTAACAGAAATTCCAAAAGCTGCTTAAAATGTAGTAATCTGCACAACTTAACAAACACACACACTGAATACTCCATTTATTAGTTTATACAATGCTTGTTTTAATGTTGTTTTACTTTTTCTATAAGAAGACTACCAGTACAAATTACTTAAAATTTGCATTTCAACAGTACCTTTTTATTTAAGCATTTAAATAGTATACATGCTATTGAAAAGATTATTAGATCTAGAATACAACACATGTTGTTTATAAAGTATTACCAGGAAAAAAAAAGGCAGGTAACAGATTCTCATTTTGCATGCAGAGAGAATTTGATGATGAAACGCAAAGAAAACCTCTCTGTGGCTTCCCTTATACAGTGCATATGCAGTTTGTAATAAAACTCCACACAAACCTCTTAGCTGTTATTTGCATAATAAAGACAGGATTGATTACAAATAAGGTATTATTAACTCTATAATTAATTGCCAAGTATTGCATGCTATGTCCTTAAGTTTTATAATCATTTAGACTCACAAAAAAATCTACTAAACTGGTACTCTTCCCAAACTATTTATTCCAGCACAACCATCTCACATCATGAGTCATATTCAACTACTTCAGTAGTTTTCAACTGCTTTGTGTCCCCATTGCAACTACTGTGCGTCCCCTATTTTCACAATTAAATTTTTAGCAGGCTTATCTCCCATTAGTTAATACATCTCCCTTCACCTTCAAATTCCCCAACTCATACAGCCTTTGAGAACACTCTTTTCTCCCACTTTCCTTCTTATGGTACTGATTTCAGGTGTTATTTGAATGCCTGCATAACTGTGTTGTATTTATTTCATGTATCCTCACCATATACAGTACAGCTAGAACCATTTAATCATGACTTGGTTATGATAACCTTATGTACATTTTTTCATGACATTCTAAGGTGTGTAATATCAACTCCTTCCTGAAAAATGGCAAAAAGGATACTCTTCACAAAGAAATCTCATCTGAATTTTTTCTTCTGACTAAGAGGTGAGAGCACAGAATTTGAGACTACCTAGTATATTTAGTCATGGGGTTTTTCTGCACCACCTATTACAAAATATTTGCCTTTTGTGATTAAGAAACCAAGAAATTAAGTCTTATGGATTAAATGTATAAATATTTTTATAAACATAAAAATTCATCACAGCAGCTCTTAAAAATTATGTCAGCATACATCTTAAAGATTAAGAAGCCTTATTAACACAACTGTAAAGAAATTACCAATCCTTTCTTGAAACTGTACAAGGTATGTACAGTCTTCCTCAGGTATGTATAAGTCTTCCCCACTTTCCTGAGTGAGATTTCAGAACGCACACCAGAAAAATAAAGCTTGCTGGATTTGCTTATAAATTTGCACTCCATAAAGGAACTTGGGTTCACTGTTAATGCATCATGAATCAAAGTGTTTGTACATAAATTAAGCTGCTTACCTGCATAGGCTTTGCAAGTGGATCCATTCTAACTAAATAAACTTCCAAAGTGCGTTCTTTTTTCATGGGTAATGGAAGTGTCAAATAACAAAAGGGATCAAAAGTTACAGATATCTTAGCACATTCAGGACAAACTAGGGTAGATTTAAAAAGGCCATGAAATATATCTACAATGATGGAGTCATTTCTCTTTAAATGGTTTTCCCAGGCTTCTTCAGCAACCACCTGTAAACAAAACATGATCTGGGTTGTGACAAAGTAGTAGGAAATAACCAGTGAGAATTATTAGTAAAAGTCCTTGACAGAACATTTTCACTAACCCCCTAAACATAGACATCTCACTCCATAGGACTTGTAAGGAATGTTACTATTATCAGGTTTGCAGGTTAAAAGATGTTTTGCTTTTCCTAGGACAGAGATCCTGTCAGTGGTATTACATAGTCTGAGAGTGACTTTCAAGTAGCTTGGGGAAAGCCAAAAGCAGATAAATCTAAAAATTCCATCTGAATTAACTCATAACAAAAGAAGAATTTCCTTAAAGTAAGAGTACTGGAGATAGAATGCTGCATGACAGAATGCTATAGATATAAAAGAATAACAGAATGGGAATTGTTTGTCCAATCGAACAAGATAGTGTAAGTAAAGTCTTAAAAAAGGCCTTACCATCCTCTCGTTCCCCCTCATTATCTTAAAAATAAACAGAAATTTATAGTTTCTCAAAATCTCAATTTTAAAGTTTTGTCCTATTTTCTGAAATGTCTTCCAGAAAAAGCCCCATATAATCAGTTTCCCAACCTTCCAGTGCATAATCATGCAGAAGTATCTTACAGCATACAACTTTGCTAAAATGATCAGCTCCAAAACCCCTACCTGGTCTGGTCTCCCATCCGCATCCTTTAATTGAATATAAGGCTTTTTCCTAATTCTATTCAAATCCTCATGTAAGCCATCCAAGAGAAAAGCCAGTAGCTCTTGGCAATCTTGTTGCTGATAACCAGAAAACTGTGGTGCAAATCGTCCCACTTGCGTCTAAAAAAATAGATGCAAAACACTTCTGGTACCTTAATTGTTAGAAAGAGTTGATACTTCTGAGATGCTACAGCAGCACATTGAAACGGTAAAATGCATAGTTATAAAAGGTAAGCTTTTCAATTAAGACAGGAAGTCAAAACTAATTCTCGAAGACCAAAGCACAAGTACAGGTGACACCTACTGAAATATACATCCAAGTGTTTTACCAGTTCAATGAATGCACTGCATACTGATAAACAGTACTTCAAATTCTTTTTTTTTGCACATTTCCCTAAGTTTTATATACTTAAAAACACAAAACTGAAACTGAAATGTAATTTCCTTACTGACCTTAAATGCTCTTGGGGTAACATAGCTGTATTTTCCTGACCACATTTGCTTGATAAGCTCGGCATAAGATTTTGCTATTTCACCTCGCATTCCTAAAGGATTGTCAAAATTCAGCTCTTCTTGGTATTTATCATTGAGGAAGTACTCTGTAAGAGGAGGTGTGTTGCTCAGACACTGCAAAAAACAATAAAGACTTCTTAGAACAGAGATTTGAATAAGTTCTAAACAAAGAATGTTTGAATTTTGTTAAAGCAGCCATGAACTGTAACGTCTACTGCCTGGAAGGAAGAGAGAAAAAACACTAAACAATCTTTTCCAGAAACAAATAATGGCTTTAAACCAAGACTGGCTACAGCTGTCATTGCAAGTTATGCACAGATAATATCTCTCAAGAGCTTTACCTCAAAATTTATAAAACAAAGTAGTCCAACCAAGCACAGCATGACAATATAATTTGTATCAAGATTTAAGAGAAACAAAACAAGGTGTTTCTTGAGACATGAATGGCATTATGAAACTTGTTTCTGGAAGTTGTAATAGATGCACGAAGTGGAGAGTGCATACGTGCTTGGAAGAGAGATCCAACAGGGCTTATTTGTTCCAATTATACCACGTTCAGAGCAACATTTGAAAAAAGATTTCTTTTATTTTGGCAGGTGAGGGAAGGTGAGGATGCTTGGCCTTCTCCTTCTCTTTGTTAATACCAGCTTATGGATGCTCTTGGAGACAACAATCTATGTTAGAGGGACTAGACTTCGAATCACAGTGCTACAACCCTTCCTATGTTCTTTTAAATCTTGTGATGCAGTTTAGAGCTGAAATTAGTCCAAGGAAAGCAAGGACCTTGTTTTAGATTGAAATAACCACTTATCCTTTGTACCAGTTTGTCTCTTCTCTCAGCATTTGGAGACAGCTGGATGTACTCACTGAAGTATGATTTACAATTCCACTTTGAATTTCTATGTGCTTCTCTTCATACTCCTTTAAACACAAGTATCTCCATCACTCAGGAATAATCCCCATGCCATGCCTTAGCATATATTCTTAAGAGTTTGGTCATTAAATATTGTAAGCTTTTCTGCATTCTTTCCTTTATTAAAAGATTTGAAGAAAGGTCAAGTATTCCACCAGTCTCATCTACCTCTCCATAAACAAGGGCAAGAGCTCCACTTATGCTACTGCATAAGACAGAAGAACTAGACTGGAAGAATTGCAATTTTATTGAGCAAGGCAAAAAAAAGTTATTCCTATATCTGCCTATCATACTTGTACAATATTACAAAGCAAAACCAGTCACATGCTGTAGAGAGCTGAGTTTCATGCCTACATCAAACTCCTTCCTTTCTCTTCCTCCTCACCTAAAGCTTTCAGGATCTGTCAACACTGTAAAAAAATTCCTGGTGTTACAGATCCTTTTGGACACTCACGGTTGAAGAAATCTCATTTTTTTTCTTGTTATATGGCAAAGAGCTTTTACTTCCAGTAGTGGTGATCTCAACTCTCCCTACATCACAGGCCTGTGTTGTCTTCTGTATTATTTTTGAGCTGGTTTAGGAGATGAAAACAGTTCAATTGTTCAGTTTAGTGTCAGGAATGTCCAACACAAGGAACTAAATAATACAAAACAAGTATATTTTTCTACAGGTCTTTCTGTAAGTCAAGCATTATACAATGTCCTGACAATTTGGGTTCCACCAAAAAAATTTCATCAGTTTCTAGTTTTGACCTGACAAACTGTTTTTGCCACTTTCTGAGAATATTAATTAATATTTGTAGTATAAATCAGGAAGATTACTACAGATAATTTTCCTCTTCCCTTTAACAATGTCCACATTACAACATGAGATGACATTGATGGTAGCAAATGTCTATCTCAACACAGCAAGTTTTGAGGTACAGGGCTGACATATTTTTCTAAAATATCAGATACCAAAATCTTTAAAAGAGTAGCTATTAAAGGAGCTAATAAAGTTGACCACACATATGCAGATCTTTTCAATGTAACTGACAAAGTTGAATGATTACAAACATATTTACTCTTTGAAAAGTCTGACAATGGAGAATTATTTAAGATCATTATTAAAGTCAGAGGGAAAAAAGCACCCCAGAAGCCAGTTTGAAGGGAATCCTACATTCTTATTTTCTCCTGTGACATGTTGTCAAGGAAGCCTTATGGAAAGTGTCTATTAGAACCAAGACAATCTACTGGACAGCAAATTTATCAGATTTATGTGTCCTGTTCAACCTCATGATTCGGGGTTTTCTGTTTGTTTCAAAACCCAGACAATAAGTAAACTAAAAGTATAGCAGAAGGTGAAGATTATTAAGCCAAACAAATACAGTAAAACTCTAGAAAACTCTTTGTGAACCAAAGAGGTAACAGAATGGCACTTCATTTCAGGTACTGCTATCTCTACAAGCTTCTCTAACCAACAAAATTTCTGTAAAATAATCTGAACCTGAACTGGTCATTTAGTGAAAAGTTCATGGGAAGTATGTAATAGAAGGCAGAAACTCCAAGAGACAAACCACAGGACAGAAGGTTTACTTAAACTTCAGTATGACAACGGTTAACACTGAAATCATACTTTCATATAACACTGAAATCATACTTTCATGTTACGCATTAATAACCTAGAAAGAAGTTATTAAGATGCACAGCAAAAGGAGAAAGAAAAATGTAATTGTTTTTTGTCTTATGCACACATGCACATATATATACATATCTCAGTGCTGAAGCCTCACTGGAATAGTCTGTATCTATCATGCCAGTGAACTGGGAAAATGAGAAGGAGACAGTAAGATCATGAATTAAGATACTGAAAATTGAATATTCCTCCAAGTGTCCTGGTTCTTCAGCTTCAGATATCACTGAAAGGATAAGAATTTTATGCAAAGGACATTGGAATTTCGTATTTCAGCCTTCTAATAAAAGACAAGAGCTTCTAGACTGAAAAGATGATCCAAGTCATAGGAGAAAAAGTGATTTACTTTACATGTATCCCACTTTTGTTTGTTCACTATCAGACATGGCAAAAAGCACTTAGTTAATACACTCCTTAATCCAAACTCCAAACACCTATGGTAACTGAAATAGAGCAATAAAATCGTAATAATTTCAGGTATTGGTGAAATATGCCATCTTTTGTCTAGATAAACTGGCAGTCATAAGTAACATTAAAAGGAATATTACTCAGCTTCTGAAGAAATAAAACTTCTGAAATACCCATTGCAAAGTTTGTACAGAAGTCAGGTATATATAATCACACTGATGGAAAAAACCCATAAAAATAAAAATCTTGGGAAAAATGAATGTTTTTTTATGAAAACATTTACTTTTTTTCTTCTCCTATCTTTTAATCACAAAATGAAATTTTTAGAATTTGAAACTCCTTGGAACTTTTCACTGTAAAAAAAAAAATAGAATTTCCACAGAGCTCTAATCTGTAATATCCCATTGAAATAGGGAAGCAATACTTGGGACACATCCAGAGGTGGCAGCACAGCAATACTTAATGAGACTCATTTTTGATAATTTATTTTCAGCTTAGAATATAGCTGTACTTAAATGAATGTGAATGAAACATCTGCTTGCCAAATGCTTTTTTTTAATATGGATTCAAGTATTCATAATAATATCTGTTTCATAAAATCTACACACTCCCTTTTGTCTTTCCTTTTTTATTTCATGCTTGGCTCTGCAAAAGCAGACATTTAGGCCTAATTAGAAAAAAATCAAGCCTTAGGTGTTTACACTGAAATAAATCAAACACATGGAATACCCTCTTCAAAAGAATTAGAAAACTAAACAGAAGTTCCACTACAACCAAAATAAGAATACTGAATTACTGCTTGTTTTTTTTTTAATTAAGGAACAGTGGTAAGAGAACAGTACTTGGGAGATATACAATGGTATTTTAACCTTCTTGGCCTTACTCTCATTCAGCTCGCAGATGCCTGTAATCCCACACAGGATCTTACCTATCTCTTTATCATCTATCCTCCACTTGTCCTGAGCTTCTTAACACTGAAAACTCCTGCTTGAGAGGGCAAAGGTCTCTTCACAATAATCACTTAGGATAAAGGGGCAAGCCTAACATATCTGTAAGTTGAAGAACTACTAAAGAACTTGCAACCAAATTTAAGACATTGCCAGGATTTTCACATTTCTACCTAGTATGTTTACAGGGCAAGAACATTCACAAGATTGTCAGACTCAGGAGATGGAAGCTGTGTGAAGGAATTGTCCCTCTTTGTCAAGGAACATAGATAATAGCTCTGATGCAAACCATCTTCACTGTGCATGAGACAAGACCAAAGACAAACTGTGTAAGAAATGCAGTGGTTTCTGAAGCAGAAATGGCTCCTATGTGAACACTCAGGGGGCCTCAATGCTCCCTGGAAAGCACAGAGAGATGAGAAAAGTGGCAATCAGCTGCAAAGTGGATAAACTAAACTCTGCTTCTGTTGAAGGAAGCTACACTGATACACCCAGCACAAACTGAATGGAAGGGATCAAAGCAGAGCTTTTGGTACATTTCAGAGTCCAATACTCTAAACTATTTTGTTTAAAGAAAACAGATTTATCCTGATAAACAATCCTATGTTAGCACAATAGTGAAAGAATACACTTGAAGAGGATAAGAAAGATAAAGTAGGTGACCAGAGTAGATCAAAGAATCACAGAATAGTTGAGATTAGAAGGCATCTCTGCAGATTCTCTGGTCTAACCCAGTCGCTCAAAGACAGGTCACCCAGAGCAGGTTGCTTGGGACTTCATTCAGTTAGGTTTTAAGCACCTTCAAGGATGGAGGCTTCACAGTTTCCCTGAAAACCCTATTCCACTGTTTGATAAACCCCATTTTAGAACAAAGTTTCCTATTAAGAATTGCATGTGATTCAGTTTGTGCCCATTGCCTCTTCTTCTTTCAGTGGGCACCACTGAGGAGAGTTTGGCTTAGTTTTCTTTCCTCCACCAGATACTTCCAAAAAATGGTAAAATCACTCTGGAGTCTTCCCTCCTCCAGGCTCAACAGCCCCCAGCTCTCTGCCTCTCCACACAAGTCAGATGCTGCAATCCTTGATCACCTGTGTGGTCTCTCACCAGACTTTCTCCAGGATATCCTTAAACTCTCTGGGGAGCCCAGAAATGAACTCAGAACTCTGAGGGTGTCTCTCCAGTGCTGAGTGGAAGGAAAAGATCACCTCTTTCAGCCTACTGGCAATACTCCTCTTAGTTTAGCCCAGGATGTTGTTTGTCTGCCTTAGCCACACACTGCTGGCTTTTTGTTCAGCAGGATCCTGGGTGCTTCTCTGCCAAGCTGCTCTCCATCCAGTTGTTGATCCCCTACCGTAGTGTGTACTGGTTCCTGGGGTTGTTCCTCCCAGGCACAGGGCTTTGCATTTCCTCTGAACCTTCATGAGGTTCCAGCCCACTGAGGTCGTTCTGAATGGCAGCAAAGCCATCTGATATAGCAGTTCCTCACTGCAGATTTGTGTGACCTCTATAGTCTTGCTGAGAGTGCACTCTGCTCCATCAT
This sequence comes from Toxostoma redivivum, assembly GCA_013397375.1. NCBI lineage: Eukaryota > Metazoa > Chordata > Aves > Passeriformes > Mimidae > Toxostoma > Toxostoma redivivum. The sequence continues at coordinate 108,610 of VXBI01010274.1, forward strand.
CCAGGTAAATGCCTAGAGAACCCAATATTCCCAAGCAGAATTCCCTATTTTGCCATTCACAAACTATTTGAGCCCATCTTTTCATTGCTTCCAAGACCAAGACAGATCAAAACATGTTCAGAGTGCTCTGGCCATAGGCATTACAGCCAGAATAATCCAATGTTACTTCAATAAAAGTAGGACATGAAATTAATAGCAAATTAGCACAGTGAAAGGCATGCTGTGTAACTGAAAAAAGATGCAAGTGGTGGCAAGAGGAAGACTGCAGCCTGTGAGACCTTAGTGTGTTAACACATCATATTAAAAAGCACTTCCATGGATTTCTTAGGTAACATTAAACTCTGAACAGTAATTTCTTTGAGATATACAGTAGGTGAAACTGAAAGATGCTTTACATTTCCTTGCTAAGAAAGCCACTAAATAATGCATTTGAAAAAACACACCTTCAAGGACATATTAAAGGTACCATGCCAAACTAAAAGCTCCACTGCTCAATAAGCACCCCATTTTCTTACCCAGAGTACTGTCTTGGTAATCAGCAAGCCTGTATTTATTAATTTACACTACAGTCTCTCAGAAATTACTTGAAAACTTAATTCTCTAGATGTAACTGAAAAGCAAGGAAGTTAAAGCAGCTATAATTTCTAATGCAGGCCTCAGAATTAAATCCATTTAACACAATGGGATAATGATGTGACATGTAACAAGTTTGTTACACTGTGTAAGACTTCTAAAGGCAACAACCCATGCTTAGAATTCTAGCATTAAAGGTTACTTTTGAATTACATATATGCAAATCATGTACACCAGTTCAATTAAGGTTTGAATAAGTAATTAATATTATCCTTATTTAATCAGTATAGTTTGATGAACAAGGTAGAATCATAAAAAGTCTTTCATTATGTAGCAAGAATGTTTTGAATTCAATTATAAAACATAATTCTGGTTGACGCACTAGACAAAAATGCACGCTTTTCTTTCCAGCAGCATAATGATGCAATTCAGTAATCAAGAAAGGTTATGTGTAGCATTTTAGTTAGAATGGACACTGCAAAATGTGTGTCCTTCCTCCTTTCAGTTTAGCCATCTTTCGCGTAGCATGCTAAAAAAAAAAAAAAATTACTTTCTGCACTGCTCAATTTCTCTTCAAGTATCCTCATAGAAACATGAAACAAATTTATTTTTTTTTAAACAAATCTTTAGAAACAAATTTAATTTTATGGATGCCTTATATCAACAAGTAAAGAATAAGCATGGAATAACCCTATATACCACTAACAGGTGGGGGCTGACTGGATGGAAAGCAGATTTGCATTATATGACCCAGTGGTGTTTTTCTGTGGAAACATGATCTTGCTGTTCATCCCCATGGGAAAGGTATCCAGCTGCAAACTGGGCTGCATTAGCAACTGCAGTCAGAAACAAAAGGGAGCAAATCTTCCCCTCCATTTGGAACTTGTGAGACTGCTGCAGGACCACTGTCCCGTTCAGGGCTCCCCAGTGTAACAAACAGCAAAGAAAGAACACCAACGTAGTCAAGGGGCTGAATGGCAATATACAAGGAAAGGCAGAGCTGTATGTATTAGTTCGACCTGGAGGGGAGAGCTTGTGGGTCTCTGCAGCTACTTAACAGGAGGTTACAGAAAAGTAAGGCCAAATTATTCACTGACTGTTGACACGAAGGGATAGAAGTATCTACACACACTATGACACACTGAAACATTTTTTTCTTTTCAACAAATGTCAACAACTTCATAAGCTTAGCTTACAAACGTACCTGAAATTCCTTTTTCACTCCAACAGGCTAAAGAAAGAATCCAACATTTGGGTTGTGTTTTTAGGTTTTTTCTTTTTTAAATTTTACTCAAAGAAATCACAAACATAAGCCAGGAACCCTTGTACTGACCAAGGAGGAAAGGAGGATAACAACTCTGCAGCATGCTTGGTTAAGATCTAGTATTTTCATACTCAGCAGGAAAATGTGTGAACAAGAACTTAAATACACGTAACAGTTTTTTGACAAAAGACTGCTCCAATGACAAAATGTGAGTTCCAGAACTAAACAAACAAAATTCCTGGTTCTGACTGTTAACTAATCTACAACTGCAGCTTCCATTTAAAATTAAAACACTAAGATTTGTTCATCTTGGTAGACTAGTAGTAGATATACTAGTATTTCTCTTCATACATAGTGAAGAAACAACCTATCCCTGTAAAATAGCTATTCCGAGAGGAAAGGTCAAAGAAAAATATTTTCCAAAAAAAATAGTTCCTGCATATTAACCTGTGTACTAAAAGTACCCAATGAGTCAGAAATAAAGGCCTAGTAATCTATCAGTCATCTGCTTTTTGACACTTTTTTCAGTACTACAATTGGTTCTCAAGTGCATTTCAAAAGGAAAAGGCAGTTTTTGTGACATATGGGCATGGCAATTATTATAAAAAGCAAAGAATCCCACTTCAAGAATTCACCCGCAGAAAATTGGTCAAACCTCTTTCTGATATTGACCATTCTGAACGCAGCTATGTAAATCAACCTTTAAAGTATAACAATAAATATTATTTCCTCACTTTTAATCCTATCCTGCTAAGTTAGTTTTGAAACATGATAAAATAAAACAAGATACTATTTCCAAGTAATAACACTAGCTGATTTTATTTTAAAGTACATACCTGAATTGCTGAATTCATGAAACACGTATTCCCCAAGTTACTCAGGCCGCACAGGCCTGGCTGTTCATTGTGTCTTCCTGGCTCTGAATAATCATAATTCTTATAAGCAGTATATGATGGGAGACAATAGTTGGAATTTTTCACACTGTAAGAAAACAAGACATCTTTCACAATGTAAACATGTACTCTATAGTACTTTAAAGCATACAAGAACTTTATAAACTTAAATTATTAAAAATATTAAACTTCTGCAAACAAGTAAAGATTTAAAATACTTTTGTATTAACATTAGTGTCAATTTAAAAGTCACCTGTGCAAACAACCAAAATCAAATATACTGCAGTAATTGCAATTATTACGTCCCTACCCCTTTTTTATAGGAGTAGCTTCACAGCTTACTCTATTCTTCATTGCTCCATCATATTTAAAACACTCAGACTTTAGACACCACCAGCAGCAATCAATCATTTACGTTCTTTTTGCATCCTGCTACTGCAAGAGTGAGGTCGTTGGGAATGGGAATGCAGAGTTACAGGTGAAAGCTGAGATTTCCAAGGCCACTGTGGTATAGCTGCCTCACTGCATCAGAGTCTATTTATAGCTTCCCTGCAAGGACAGCACAATCCAGCATGTAAATGCAGAAAAGCCTTGAGAGGTAAAGGAACGTGCAAAATGCCTTACAGCAACTTCAATATAAATCCAGCTGTTTGGAGAAATTGCAGAAGACTGAAATAGGTAAAATTATGATATTTAAAACAACTTGTTTCCAGATGAAATACAAAAATATCAAATATAAATTAACCCTCAAAACAGTAAAGTGAGCATATCTGAGAACACTAGGAAGGCAAAGAAACCTTCTAAAAGGATGTTTTGTAACATGTTAGAAAAAACCATGCAACCACAACCACTTTAACCAATTCAGGCACTGATCATAATGAAATTTGTGTGACAGCAGCTCTGGCTAAAGTTCAGGACTGTTTCTGCAGCTACAAAGCATCATTCCCATCAAAAGCAACATGAACAAAAATCTGAAAGTCAGATGACAAGAATGTTAAGGAAAACTATGCAGCATGAAGAATCAATCCTGATAAATAACCATGATTTGTAATTGCAAAAGTCTGAGGATGCAAGTGATCAATGGTTAAGCTCCGGCCATTACTCCTGAACACTATCATGCTCTTTATTGAATTCCAGCTGCCTCCTTGGTGCACAATTACTCACTTTTCATAAATAACTCTTGTTTTTTTACCAAGTTATCACAAATTTCCAACAGAAGGGGATGAAAATTTCTCCCTTTCAATAGTCTTAGAATTTTGTGTAATTTATAGCTTCACTGTCCATAAAGCTGCTGTTATCAAACTTTTACATCTGCTCGTTTCTTTTTAATAGTTGACTTTCCCATTAGTCCTTCCCTTTTCTATACATATGCATTTTCTCTGCTCTCTGGCTTGCCTCCAAACTAGCTAAGAGGTATTGTGTTCACTGGTCATTCTCAATTAAAAAAACCCTACAAAGTTAGTGTTCACCATGTATGAGAGATCCCCTGGAAAAAATTACCTTCAATCTTCCTCTGCAGTTGCAGCCCAGTTACTGCAGTGAACTCCAATTCCCTTAAGCTGGCAAGCCTTAGTTCCCCCAGGAATCAAAACCACAGTAACAGAAATGCACATGCACAGGGTACACAACTATCTTCTACTTTCAGCCTTGCTTCCTTCCTACTGCTGTCCTTACCCGACTTATAGAGAAAACTTTTCACATGCTTTACAAAAAAGAAATCCCTTTGAAATTTAGGAGATGTAGGGGCAATGAACAAATTTAATTTAATTCTTCTGGGGATTTTCATTTTTATTTGCCTCTCTACAACTTTCCCTTCTTCACAAATTGCCAGCTTTGGAGGGACACTAGGAAGCTAAAGAAATGCGACTGCTATTTTGTGGCTGTAGCATATTCATGTGAAAGATTTTTTCAAATTAGCTGAGTACCCTGATGATAATTTAGTTCAAGGTAATTGCAGTGAAGATAGATTCAGTATATATTTGCTCTAAGGGACAAACTGTCAGTTTACTTCTGAAAAGCGAAAGACACTTCTGAGCTCCTTCAGCTTCTGTAGTGGCCCACAGAAATATATTCGAGGAGTTTAGAGATTAAGGCTACCACTCATCCCATGAGTCAGGTCTATTAATACATTTTTTTTTCATGGCTCTACAATATTTTATCAAAACATCCTACAAAACACTGCCTACTGTTTGCAGGATACTAGGAGATGCCTCTACAGTTCTATCGGTCTGCAAACTGTTTTGCGGTGGAAAAATTATTTTTATATAAATTACGTTGTGGCTTTGCTTTTTATCCTTTTTAGCTGGATGAAAAAGAAATACTAAGTAGCTAACAATGGAAAGCAAGTAAAGATGCAAGGTAAGTCTATATTACTTTAATTCAAACAGAAATATCCTAGAAAAAGTAACTTGTGATAATTGCATGTCCTCAAGCCTCCAGCCACTTTTCCTACAAAACTTTCCTACCTTCAATGAAGCAAAATGGTAGCATTAGGATAAACCAGTCAAGTAAGAGCAGTAACAGAAAGAAAACACTAATAGTTTTAGAAAAAAAATTGCTTCACAAAAGTAAGGCAAGATTTGAAAACATGAAACCATCTTCAGACCCTTGAACAGAGCTCTTGAAATAGCAAAAATGGTAAAAAGAGGTTTCCAAATGAGATTTTATTATTTGTCAATATACAAATTTTGAATTGCATGTGATAGATCTGAAATTACTTGTTTGTACTGTCTGTATGTGTCTTTAAACATCAAACTGGCTTTCAAATGGTGATGATGAACCCAGAGCACTCATTGTACAGTTAGTTTTGCAAAGCATGGATTTTGAACAGAGAAGACTGGAAAAGCATCACTAGTTTTAGAAAAGACATAATTTGACAGTGGAATACCATATACCAGCAGGTACACATATAAAGGAATTTGAGTTGCAAGAATAAGCCCAGAATATTAAAAGTTTGGAAGACATACTGAGCTCTGTAATATTTCAACCATTTTAATGCACTGCCAATGTATTTTTGTGACAGGCCCTCTAAGAAACCTATTATCAGGCTTCGTCAGATTTTAGAGATACCTGAAGCAGCACTACATAAAGATTATTATCGTTATTTTTGTTCATTATCATTGTCTGGAGAGCAAAAGGTAATATTATGATCTATTTAAATTGCTTTTGTCATAATATTTGCTTATGTGTCAGGTACAACACGAAGAAACTGTTTCTAGAGGTAATGTAATGCAATTAACACTTGCACTTCTTAGAATAAGCATATTGAAATATATATATATGCATGCATATTGAAAAACACCGTATGAGATACGGAATGTATTGATTTAGTAAAAGCAATACAAGAATAACAAGAAATTCCAGTAAGACCTAAAAGATGCTTTTCTCTCCCTGCTCTTCTGAACCCACCAACACATATTATGCTAATCCTATGTTATTTTTTCAACAAGATCACCTGTAAAGGCAAAAGAACATCAATGATCAATTATTTGGAATGCTCCATTCCATCAAATGCAAACTCAAATTTACAGAAATGAAAGCTTCAAGACTGGATAAAATTCGCACAAGCTATTTCTGATATCTAATGTACTACTACTTCCACACAAAATTAAGTACCTATCAATTTGAGGCTTATTTACACAGAACACCTTCTGGATTAGACAAACATTACAGAAACGTGTACCATACAAAGAAACCTGATTCTTTTAGTTTTTAAATACAATTTGTACTCTGTAGGTGAGCTCTAGTAATTGCAAAAGCAGGCTTGCAATGACTAGTATTTATGACCACTAATACACACAACCTGATTTTTCTGCCTTATACATTGTATTTGTCAGATAAAATTATCTTCTAAAGAACTGCTGGTATTTCCTTTAGAGTCACAGCATCTCATGCCCATATGGAGATGTCAACAGATCCTAGAAAGCCATAAATGTATATTTTCACCAATGTACTAAGGACGGGTGCAATATGAGAGGCAATAAGGCAGAAGCATAAGCATGGAAATAAATTCCAGACAAAGCTGACATTAAGTAGTAAATTAAGAAAAAAACAAAGACAGTACTAATGAAAAAGAAGTACTTTCTTAGACAAGGAAATATTTGAAAGAAGAGTGAAACATTCTTAACGCATAATTATATAACAGAATTAAATACAGAGATGTATCTTTCCATTTACTATTTGAAGCCAAAAATTCTTAATGCAAAAGTATGTACTTTAAAGTACAGAGTGTATTAATCAATATGACTTCACCACTGAACATGGACTCTGAGATAAGTGCTGCTAAAAATTCAACTGTGTTACATCTTGTATTAAATTATTAATTTGTGATTTATAAAATATTTTAAAGTCATCATAATTGGATTATTGCCTTGTAAGGAAAACCATATACTTCTGCACTGAACGTCTTATGTAACATCCAAATGTACTGTGTTTTGATATACAAGAGAAAAATGACTAGTATTTTGTAACTACAGAGTACATGTACCTATTAACAAATGTTTAAGTTATAGTTAAATCACATAAAAGGACCGATTCCTTATCAAATCTGAAATTTATATGACTTCCTTTAAAACACCTATTTCTGTTGACAGTCATAAATTATAAAATAACAAACAAACACACACCTCCAAACCCCAAAATTTTTCCTTAAGTTCTAAAAGCTCCCATTTTGGATCCAAAATAAACCAAGAAATAAAATTAAAATCATGTAAATCACGTGAACAAACTATCTTTAAAAGCTGCAAGAGCTGACAACAGGTTTTATAAGTGTCTCCTAAAAATAACTACACCACTAGCAAGAAGCTAACGTTTTAAAAAAAGAAAAGAAAGAAAAAGAAAACAAGAAAGATTTGATGACTTGATTTAAAATCACAGTTCCCTAAAAAAAGTTACCATTAAGTTTTGGGTTAGGCAATACCACTGCCTTCTGCTTAAACACTAGGAGAAGAAGAAATTGGTTCTCAGCTGGAGGTTCAGCTCTGATAATGTAACTTTTCGCACAATCATATACATAATACTCTTCTTATTTACTACACATTCACACACAGAGTACCATAGACTGCAGTTACACAGATTTCAACTATTCAACAGTGAGTTTGGGCTACTCATAATTGGTAGAAGCAGAAGTGACACTTCACCCTTAGGAAAAATCACTTCTGATAAGTGCAGTATTTAACTGGAAAATATTGTATGTTTAATATTTATGTCACCTTTTAAATATTTAACATCTTCAAATGTGATCACAAAATGCATATTTAGAAAAATACTAAAAATTTTAATGAATTGTATGAATAAGACTCTTCAGCTTCCCCCAGCTTGCACTAAAGATGAGTGCTCGCTGGCTTCAAGCATTTGAAAGATGCTCCATTATCTGTTAAAGTGAAATAATTCCATGTTTTTCTATATTCACCAACTTTTTTTACAATTGTGTACAATAAAAACAAAAAAATTACACAAAAAGTTGGCCAATGCAATATGAAAGCCCTTCTTTTAGAGTTTTATCACATTATTTATTAAAAAATCCTTCTAATTCAGAATATAAAGGAGAAAGCATGCAAAAGTGCTAAGTCTCTTACTAAACCTTTGTTCACTGTAATAGTCAAGCACACAGCCTGATCTCTCTCAAGTCTTCCAGCACTAAGAAACAGAAGTTAAGCTGCTGGCTACATTACAGCTAACACAATTCAGCTGTCACCATTTGAAATCGAAGTGTGATGTTACATATGTTGCTCTAATACCATAGAAGCAATGAACTAGGGAAATTCTGATCACCATAAGGGTAAGTACTTCACACTTTTCTCGTTGTCCATTTAAATTCAGGCAGGATAATAATAGCTACAATGTATTTTTACAATGATAAACTCTAAATGAATTTTATGCCTTTCCTTACAACACCCAAAATTCTTCTTAGTGTCTTCCCTGCTGAAAAGTTAAAAACATGCCTAATGTTGTTTCATGTTTTGATGTCAGTATCACCTATGCTGTAAAATAGTAACCAGTAACAATTCACAAGCCAAATACTGCAAAGCAATTCAAAATCATTAAGCTAGGAATTATAAAACATTGAACTTAATTTATATCACACTGGGGCGATAAATTAAATAATGTTTTAAGGTATATTGCTTACTTTCTGTTGTTCATGTTGTTATAATTATTTGATAGAGATGGAGAGATCTTTGGTAAAGTTGAAAAATTGGATGCACCTGGGGACCTTTAAAAATATGAAAATGATAAATTAGACAAAAATGCTGAGGTATTAAAAACTATGAATGAAAGATAAATGAACAAAGCAGATAAACAAGCATGGAAAAGAAATACTTTTTTAAAAGTGGGCAAAGCACTAAAAATACCCAGGACATGCAGCCCTCAGCATCTGTCTATTAAAACTTGAAATACTTCACAGTATTTAAACTTTCATAAATTGTTTAAGAAACAGAACTATTAAAAACCAAAAGAAAGCACAGGCCACTGTGCTAAAAAAATTGTTTTCAGGTTATAGTATGACTGTAGGTATTTTCTGCCATTCTAAAACTTATAACAATGTTTCTAATGTGAAAATTTTATTAATTTTTCATTTCAAACTAAATGGATGTTGAGATGAGATACAGAAGTGATTAAGATAAATACTTCAAGGTTAATTTAATAGCAGCATGGAACCATTTAGTTAAAATTGTCTCAGTAATATTGTTAGAAAATTTCAGGATATTATGCACAACACTAAATTTTTAAAAACCTTTTATTGCCAAAAGTAGAAGCATTATCACTTATCCCCATGGTTTAAGACTACTTTAAAATACAAGAGTACTGATTATTTTCATCACAAGTACCTCTGAATGTAACAAATAAATACAATATTTACAATCTTGCAGTGCCTTTTTCTTGAGCAAATCTTACAGGTGTGCAAGGAAAAGACCGCATACTCAAAGGAGTTCATGTAACTTCCTGGTTTTGTGGGCCCTATGCAACTCGAATTGGTGTTCTAGCTGTCATTGAAAAGCTTTGAAATACATTTTGCTGTATTAAGAGAACTTCTACATGCTCAGGACTTTTTAAGCACCTTGCAAGAACTAAACTCCATAAGGAAGTAAACATTTTTACACTGGGAATTTTCTCAAGTATATTTTCACATTTACCTTCAACTTTCTATTAATAATTGTTTTCCAAAAGAAAAGTTGCAGGGGAAGGGGAACCTCAGTCTACACTACTCACGCCAATTTGATGCCAGAGCTAGCAAGAGCTGCTAGAGTGAAAGCAGTGGTAGATCTCTTGATTAACCAGCCTGATAGTAATCTCTTTATAGAAGGCTATCTTTGCAGATGAGAGGGAAGCAACTGGTGTGGTTCATCTCAAATTCCTTAAGTCTTTTGACAGTGTCTCCTGCAACACCCTCATGGACAAGCAGATGAAATATGGGTTACATAAGTGTACAGTGAGATGGACTGAAAACCATTCAATCCTACCTCTGGAGGGGCAGGTGACAAATGGAAAGCAGCTTGACAGGGAACTACCTGGAGTCCTGCTAGACAAAAAGCTGGATATAAGCCAGTAGTGTGTCCTTGGCCCAGCATGCTACACTGGGAAAAGCATTGCCTGCAAGTCAATGGAGATGATCTTTCTCCTCCACTCAGAACTGGCTACAGATACCTGGAATGCTGGGTTTATATCTGAGCTCTCTAATTCCAGAGAGACAGGGACATTCTGGAGCAAGACTTATGAGACAGCACAAAGGTGCAGCATTTGACCTATCTGAAAAAGCTGAGAGAGCCAGGACCATTCAGCCTGGAGGAGAGAAGGCTCCAGAACGATCATATCACTTCTATAATACCCAATGGGAGGGAATGAAGAAGATGGAGCAAGAACCTTCTCAGTGGTGCCCACTGCAAGGACAAAAGTCTATGAGCATAAAACAAAACAAAAAAACAAAACAAAAAATCCATCCAAACAGGGAATATGCCTGAACCTAGGCAATCTGCTACCGCTTCCCCATGCTTTGAGTAGAACTACTCCTCACCTACTGGTGAGTATCTCAAGAGGTCTTTCTATTATCAAGGGCTTTTTTCCTTGAAGCTGTAGCTATGATTGGGCTAGCATACAATTTTAAAGCAAGCTTTAGTTAGACTATTCTCTTCTTACAAACCCTAATACAGCTAATCACACTTCTTTAGGGAATTTGCATTAGAAAAGATTGATATTTTAACATTCATCAATCAAAAAAATTAATGTTTGGGACATGCATTTGTTAAGAGTTTTTCAACCCTCCATTAATTTGTATTAACGAACATGTTCGTTAAACTAGCTTGAAAATGTCTGTTAAACTAGCTTGAACATCACCAATGTTTGGTGTTTACCCACAGGAGCTCAGACACATGGTTATCTCAATTATTACTTATCAGCAAATGGCAGTCCAGCTCTTGGCTGACAAACAAGCTCACATCTCCTGCTTATACCATTTAGACATCCGAGTAAGTCCCCAGTTAGCTCTGTACACCACAATTCTTTCTTACAGAAAAGTCAGTAGAAAGGCATACCTGTCTGCATAACAACTGCTCAGGGAAAAAAAACCAAACACACTTTTTCCTATGAAGATTCAGGAATATATTTACCTAAAAAACTTGGATAAATGGGCATTATATTATTTTAAAAAGGACTGCTAAACATCTTTTAACCATTTGTTCCCGCCTCTTAACAAACATTATGATGTCCAACCCAGGACAAGAAAAGAATCGAGAAAGGGCCTTTAATGCTTTTCCAAGATAAAAAGGCGTGCAGTTTGAACCAGAAAAAAAATCTGAAAAAATTGTAAGAAAATGTTCATTATTAGATGGAGAAAAAGAACTAAACTATGAATGTGTGCAATCTCACCTTTTTGTATGGTCAAAAACCACCCCAACCAACCACTAACATATTCCCTTTCACGCATGAAAATAGTTTTAAAGTTAAAAGCAGGCCATCTGTAAATTATGCTAAGTAGTCAGCTATTTGATTAGGATTACTTATTCCACAGTGATATCTAAATATAAGAAATATCAGAATGAAGTCCATTACTTGTAATACACCCAAAGAAATATAGATTGACAGGTAATTAAAATTCTTAGTTTTTTACCTTATAGAAAGCATTTTAAAAGAATAGGATGGATCAGTAGATTTAAAACTTGTTTTTAAGTTTTCTAAAAAAAATCCAGCTACAACACTTCTTTAAAATTAGAAGGAAATAACCTACTAGTTTATAGCTCCTTTGTATGCTTCCCTAACTTGCTGTTATATTTGCACATGAACAGGTAACGACTTCTTAACAGAAAACTAACTGGCTATTCAGTTGGTAACACATGGAATGTCAAAACTTGAGTTCCTTGCTTCTCCTTGTTTTATAATCACAGATTGGATAAAAGGTTTCAAGTGATGTACAGTTTTTCCTGAACATAAGTAACTTGATTTTGTAGTACAGTTCCTTAAGTAACTTGAACTACAACCTTAGATTTTTAAAACTTACATTCATTTTTAGTTTAAAACTCCATCTTGACAATAATAAACCATTCAAACAAGATTAGTTGTTTTTTCTGCCTGCGGAATAATTTCCCATATAAGGACACAGATTAAAAATAAAAAAGTCTGCACAGGAATCTCAAGTCTTCATCAAACACTGCAATCAGGAGCAACTAAGCTACAAAAACAACTGGGATCTGTATGTTTGTGTAAGTTTATCATGTGTATGAAACTGAGGACACAGCTACTCACAGACTTGTCAGTATAAGAAGATTTTCTGCAAGAATGATCATTACTAAGTAATACCTCTTTTGGGAGTATGTGACATTTAAGACATTCCAGAAGAAAAAGTTTCATAGAAGGCAACCTCCCATAACAAAAACATCCCAGTGGCTGATATAAACAACCTCTCAAAAAGCAAAAATCCCAGCTATTCCTAAACCTGACCAACCTTTGTGGACAGTTTAAGAATGTATACCACATTCAGACAAAAAAACCCAAGACCCACAAATATTTGAAACAGTATTAAAATATGACACAATAGCAGGTATCATTAAATCATGCAGGGTTTTTACAGTAGATGTTGTAATTACTTCCAAAATTAAGTAAATTCAGAAGTTAGAAGAACAGTACGCATAAAACAAACGCAAACACTGACAAGCTTGAACACAGAGCAGAAATTAAGTTGCACAGCATGGTCTCCTGCTCCTACATGAAAAGGATCCCAAACTTAAAATAACTTCTTTCTAATTTCAGAAGGATAGACAGTTATGATGATAACCAATTTTTCTTCTTTGTATGAATTCATTATACTCTTAAGAAAAACAGAATTATCATTTTCAAAAGTGTTCCGTCCTGAACTGAGGTCCCAATCTGGCCACTTTTACCATAAGTATGTTTTTTTCTTGCAGAAGAAAAGATGCTCACACCTTTAACATATTTCTCATGAAAAACTGACAGAATTCATCACCTGTAGTAGGAATACAGAAAAATTGCCAAAAGAAGCAATACAAAAGTTGCTGTTATGCTTCTGTGACAAAAAGGCAAAGAAAATGTGCAGAACATCTTTCCACCTTCCTGTTTGTCATTTTAAATTGTCACAATATAGATTCTGCTGTCATTCTGATAGACTTCAAAAGGCTGGAGAAATGAGCAAAGAGGAACCTCATGAACTCCAGTCAAGGGAAATGTAAAGGCCCACACCTGGGGAGGAACAATGCCAGGGACCAATACACCGGGGGGAGGTGGGTGTGCGGGCAGGTGACCAAATGGAAAGCAGTTTGGCAGGTAACTACCTGGGGTCCTGCTGGACAAAAAGCTGGACATGAGCAAGCAGTGTGTCCTTGCGCCAACCACCTTGGCCCAGTGTGCTGCACTGGGAAAAGCACTGCCAGCAGGTCAAGGGAGGTGATCCTTCTCCTCTGCTCAGAACTGGCCACAGACACCTAGAGTGCTGGGCTTCCCAGTACCAGAGAGATGCAGATATCCTGGAACAAGTTCAGTGAGATACCACAAAGGTGATCAAGGATTGCAGCATCTGACCTCTGTGGAAAGGCTGACAGCTGGGACCATCCAGCCTGGAGAAGAGAAGGTTCCAGAGCAATTTTATCAACATATATAAATAACCAGTGGGAGGGAATGAAGAAGATGGAGAGGCAATAAGTATAAAACTGAAGCACTGGCAATTCTTTGCACATATAAGGAATTTGTTTCAAAATAGGAGTTATCGAACAGTGGAATAGGTTCTCCAGGAAGGCTGTAGAGCCTCCATCCTTGGACATACTCAAAACCCATCTGGACACAGTCTCAAGCAACTTGCTCTATGTGACCTGTCTTTGAGCAAGTGGGTTGGACCAAAGAATCTGCAGAGATACCTTCCAATTTCAACTACTCTGTGAATCTGTAGAAAAGCTTAGTTCATGCTCTGAAATGATCCTGCCTTTTCAAGCTTTATCATCTTTCATTATCCTATATTTTGACATTTCTAAATATGGCCTTTTATACCTTGATATCAGAATTTGTTTATAATTTGTACTCTTCAAAAAGAAGCACTACAAAGAGGTAATTTCAGCAGTCAGCCAGTGTGTGACCAACAACAGGGCTATAGGAAGGTATGTGGATATATGCTATTTGTGCTGACAAACTAATACTCCTAATGGACCACACACATAAAACTCCAAAGCGAGAGTTTAATATTTCTATCCCTTTAAACATTTATTAGGCTGTTTGTGAAGTTTTAAACATATGTAAAAACCTGTCCTTTTATTGCCTGTTGATAGTTGCTACTTAAATCCACTAAATTTTGCAAACTTTCCATTATTACAGTGCATTTGAATATCAAATTCCAATTTTCTGATAGCTGCTAGATCTCAAAACCAAACCCAAACTTCACAATAATACTATTCAGCCTCATTTGCTGGTTTGCTTACAGCATCCCCTGACACCAGCATTCTGAATTAGCATTTCACTTGTCCCCAGATCAAACATTTTCCAGGAGATATTCTTTAATTTATATACTGCTCTTGAATGCTTTCCATAAAACAGAAAATAAGTTTGGCCAAATAAAAGTAGATCCCATCACAAGAATACCCTCCAACCAAAACTTTCAAAAGAATCCATGACAGTGAGTTATGTAAGTTCTTTTAACCTTTGAAAGATGCATCTAAAATTTGACTAAGAATTAAAATCCCTACTAGATGCTTGTAGATTTCACAGATTATATTTCAAGTACTTAGCATCCCATTATTTCTACTGCTCCACATTCTCAAAGCCTTGTATTACAACATCTTGCTAAAACAGATTATACTGTTCATACTAATCTTAAATTGAACTCAGACTTCACTAAATAACTAAATAGAAACTAGTGCTCCAAATATAAGTGCTTGAGCTAAAACACCGAAGATAAAGAAACACTGTCCTTCAATGATAAGCAATGATACTATAAAAATGCTTTAGAACAACAGTGACACTTAACTACATGCATACATAATCTCAAAAGGAATAAAGAGAACTTAAAAGAACTCAAACTTTTTAATGAAAGGTATGATCAAGAACCAGCCAACGAAGGCAAAAAACACAGGTAACTATTTGTAAGGCTGACATCATATTAATTAAATGGTTCCAACTGTTCTTCAAAACCAAGAGAACATGGTTTAGATACTGGAAATAACATTAAAAATCGTTAAATGAAGAAAAACAAGTCTTTCTTTATATTTACTTGCATTATCAAGGTGCTGTTGATAACAGTGGTAGGAAAAACAGAAAACAAAACCAACATCATCCTGTATTAACTGATGACAGCCCAACAAAGAACAAAAGCCCCATGATGGCAATGTAGGCTGTGATTTAAATAACCTTTATGGGTAAGTACTATGTTCTGGAGCCAAAAGAAACAAGCTGTCCATGAAAATATTTACATATAAGAAAAATACTGATAAAAATCTGTTTTGACCTAACAGATACACTGTGCTTTGAAAAAGATCTCTAAATAAAATATGTTAAGTTTTACAGTTCTCTACTATGGAATTTTTTTCCATTTTTAAGCAGGATAATGTACATCATTAGTTGAAATCAAAGTTAAGCAACGTATATGCAGGAATTCACCATTATTACGCTATGTTCTACAATGCATAGCACTTAAATACGTTCAAGTGTATTTTCAACTAAAATATCTGAAGACTGATTTTCAAAATAAAATGCCACTTTTAAAAACTTTTTCATAAAGCAAAATAATATGCAAACTGAGCATGTGACTGGAACTCATAACTTACTTAGGAGTTGAAGGACCTCTTGGCCACGTTCCATCCTCATTCTTCTGTTCTATCACCAGGACCTATCACAAAAAGTATAATAAGAAAACTGAAATAAAAATATCAGAGAATGCTTTCTGTTCCATCTTTTTAATGGATTTGTTGACACATGATCGAGAAAAGACTGATATTTAAATTACTATTCACTGAGATTCAAAAATATTCCATTACACTCCGTATTCCATCCATTAAACTCTATCTTCCTCTCTATTTTTTTCATCCGTCATCTTAATTTGGGCAAGTCATTTAATATTTCTATTCCTCTACAATCCATGGATGGCAAGCCATGTATCTCTCAAAGAAGTCAGAAGATGACCTGCAGCGTTTAAAAAGCACCTCTGCATCTATAGAAATCACATGTCTATACAACAGCCCTGTTAAGGAAGGGATAATTCCTGAAAGAATTTTGCCTCACACAGATTGATAAGAAAAAAACCCCAAATCACCCAAACAAAACTATTTTCTGCCTCAATAGCCTTAAAATGATACCTGTATGGTTACTCCTGTATGTTTTATCAAAGCATTTATTTAGTTTTTTTTTTTTTTTTTAACAGGACAGTCGGCTAATGAAATTAATTTAATTCAATTTGTTATTGATACGGAAAGGAGTACAGAACACTCGGTCCCAAACACAGGGTGCCTTTTGAAACTCCTTTAGCTATCCGAGATATCTGCCCTATGCTGGCAGATATGACACAGGACCTACAAACAGCTCATGCCTTTTTCTGGATTGACAGCTGAGATAGCTGGATCCTTTGAAAAGGCAACTAGACTCCAATACTTAAACTCCTCACTTCCAATGCAACTAATTCTGCACAACTGCAGACTGATGTTTCAGGACACTAATTAACTGCCATGCTGTGCCTGTATGTGTCCACACCGTGACATAAATTCAGGCAAGTACTAAAGCTCAAAACCTTGTGTATAAGCCACTTGAAGATGTAATCACATTTTCAGTCTGAACACACTTGAGCGTAAGACTGAAAACAAGCCTATTATCATGACCGGCTTTCTCTTAGGAAGAGTAGTCTGCTATCCTCAGACATTGATGCTGAAAGACTGATTGATCCTCATTCTTCCCTGACTGGCTCTCAGCGCTAACTACAGAAAAAGTCGATTTAGACTGAAGAGTTCAATGGAATCCCTAAAGGCTTGCTTCAGAAATCAACTGATAAATTCAAAGCATTAATTTACTCAATTGCATACACTACTGTAACTAGTAGGTTAGACAGACTGTAATACTCAGAATAACTATTATTAGATTAGGAGGCTCAGCAAGAAAAATAACCATGTGTGCGTCAGCAAGTACAACTGGCCAAACATATGTGGCCTACCAGGACATTCAACATTTTCAGAAACAATGGGAAAACTCTGTTTTAAACAGTATTTATTTTGCTCAAAGTACAGATGTCACCTAGAAATCTTGTCATGGCTTTATCAGACCATGCTCGCCTCATGGTTAATGTTTCACTGGCATAGAGATAATTTGAAAGTTAAATCTTTGATGTGAATCTTTCATAGGAGATGTGGGCTCTTTCAGTACAACTTCTGCATTGTTAAAAGTACCTGTGTGAAGGTTTAAGTGCATGCAGCATGAAGCTAAGGGACACAATAATTCAAGCAGCCATTTTGGTGCACTGATTACCTACCTTTGATGCCATAAAAGAAAACTGAAACACGGCATAAATATGGCTGGTAAGTAGGTTAGAGCAAAATATTTCAAGGCAAGAGGAAATACTTCAGTATGATCTCGCCTAAAATTACTGCCATCAAATTTCATCCATCTAAATTTGTAGCGTGGCTGCATGAACTACATCTGCTGAAAAGACATCCAACTCTATTTCAAGACTAAAGAATTAGTGTAATAATCTGAAAAGTTATTTTATCAATGCAATTGCTAAATCCGTTTATATTTATATTTTGTAGCTTAACATTCAATGGTTGTTATTCATATTCATCTGGAAAGGTAATTTTTTACCTTGTGAGGAATTCCCCTATAAAGTGATGATTTTAAAGTGATGACACTGTCTCATGTTAAATCAGGTTTACAAACCTCTGCTGTTCTTATCAAAATGTTTTCATTTTTTGTTGTTTTGTTTGTGAAATCTAGACAGTGGACTCTGAGTAGAAGACATGATTCTTTTAGAATACCTATTCTTCAAATTTTGGGTTTCATTATAGGAACATATCTGAGATCCTAGGAATAATTATTTATTTCAGATTTTACCAAATTCATGTCAGCAACTTCATAAAATTTGGTAAACATAAAATTTAAAATTTAGAAGTGTATTAAAAATATTAATTTCCATTCACCAGGAGAGTTACAGTCTCTCTTTAATCTCTCTTTTCAGTCTTTAATCCTATAAATACACACAAAGACTACTTTAATTTCAACAAATTTGTTCACAAAATCCTCTATCCCTAACATCATCTATTAGAATTTTCATTTAAAAAGAAGCAAAAATCATTGGGTACAGCTACATTTTCATGAGCAAAAAGATGAATATATTCAAGAAAATAAATAACGTTTCACTGTACCTGTCCCTGGTATAGACCAGCATCCTGTATGGTACTGTCTGGTTTATTCAAAGGTTCAAAAGTATTACTCATGTATTTGTTCCACAATCTGGTCTCTTTTTCACCTGGAATATTGAAGATTTTTCTTATCTCCTTTTCAATTGTGTCTGTTTTGTGAAGGAAAGAACACAAGTTTAGCATTTCAATACAAAACAGTGTAAGGTCAAATAAAGCATCAGAATTCATCTCTTCATATTCAAAATATGAATAAAACTGTAGGAATTGCCATGCAACTACATCATTTTGTAGGACAAGCAGAAAGCTGCCACTTAGCTTGCCTCTAAAATGGAAACAGTCAGAGGACTGAAGGCAGCAAGGCAGACCTAATAAAGAAAAATTGATAAATAACCAGGACAGAAGGCATCTACTCATTTTTGAGTGTGCTAACAGTGGTGTGGGGAGATAGGAAATTATCAAAAGTGAGACTGGTAGCAAAATCAGGTGCAGGAAGTCATTCTGTTCCCTAAATCAACCCTTTTTGGTTTATACGCTTCTACCCATATCCGAGTGCAATAAGCACTAACCACAATATATATGTGTAAAGTTTAATTCACGTGTCCACAGAAAAACAGCAACTACTCTGTAAAACTCAAGTGCATAAATTTATTCTAAAAGTAAGGTGAAAGATTAAAAGAAAAAAGGTGTATCAGCGCCTACTCTGACAGAAATGTAACCAGTGTTACATAATTTTAAAGTAGCATAACTTATCTGCAACTGAAATTCAAGAAGTTCTTAATTAACACTATTCTCCTTACACAAAAGTAGTTTATTAAAGAGTTAGGTTTATTAAACAAATATGTACAGTGCTGTTTCATAGCATTCCCACTTAGCTGCTTTTTTTAACTGGCAGACTCACAAAGCCCTGTGGAAGCTATGTCTTGTAACAGCTAACACAGAATACAAAGCAGGAGTCAAGAAATACACACTTTATCCCTGATGATCACTGAAAGCACAACGATAAAAATGGGACCTGTAAGCGCTTTGAAAGACATTCCCTCAATGTCAAAGGACAAAACACTTGTGTCAGCTTATCTTGCTCCCTTTTACTCAAGATTATTTTCTCTTCCACTAGGTTAAACAGGAAAAGCCAATTTGAGACCCAAAACTTAAAAGTACCTTGCAAAAGTCCAGACAGTGGCTAGTGAAATGTATGACAATGGGCCAATATAATCTTTGTAGCTATTGTAGGCAACTGAACACCATTTGTTTCTATACTAGTTATCATACCTTTTTGTCTGAAAGCAAGTGTTAGACTGGATCATCTGTTTTTGTAAGAGAGATGATATACAGGCAAGGTAGGTGATATCAACAAGGCAACAGACTTATTTGATTTCTTGGCTTGCAAAAAAAAAATCATGTACCGTCTGAATCAATTCTCAACCAACAAATTCAAATAATTATATCTGAATATAAGAACAAATCTAGTCAGCAACAATCTTGTAAAATAAAGTAGAAAATCTGGATTTATCAATGGCTTTCACTAAAAGAATTTACAAAATATAACTTTTCATTCTATTAATTCCATGACAACTAATTATCTGAGCATTGCAAGTAGTTTTCTTCACAAGTACTAAGCTAACATTTATTATGCTAATTTTTAACATATTCCAGCTTCACTAACAGAACTATTACAAGACAGGAAGAATCAATCCTATTAGATGACTACACATTATTTCCAAGACTCTGGGAAGAGCATGTTCCACTTGACTATTATGCCTATTTTAAGACTGTGAAAGTAAGATTCTTTTATGTACTTCCATGAACATATAACCAATGCACACTTTTTAATTCTTCTTCCTATCCCCATCAAGTATTACTGGAGTGCTAGCTTATGAACTAGAGAAGTGCCTGCTCTGGCATAAATGAAAATGGATCAAATAGGTATTGTCTGAGTCATATTGTGTATGGGTTTGTCCTCTAGAAGAATCATAGATTCATTAAAGTTGGAAAAAGTGTCCAAGATTGAGCCCAACCTTCCTCCAAACATCAGAGTATCAACTAAACTATAGCACTCAGTGTCACATGCAGTCAGTTCTCAAACACTTCCAGGGATGGTGACTCTAACACTTCCCTGGGAAATTTTACTTATATACATCCAATGTATGACATGATTAGTACCAGAGACAGGAAGAACTGCCATTTGAAGATGCCTCTCACTCTACCAGCTGTATACCCACAATTTGATATAGTTCAGTTTCAGAGTTAAAAGCTCTCATACAGATCATACCCTATATTGTTAAAAATCACACACCTTATTCATAAAAACAATTGCATGCTTTAAAGTACTATTTTGAAATACTACCTGAAATAGTCTTTATGAGATGCTGAAGTTCAGCGAGTCATAATACAAATACATCCTGGCTCCTAAAGGCTAGTGTTATCACAAATGCTGGCTAAAGGAAACTCTTAGGTGTTAATGTTAAGATGTCAGTCTGAACTAGGAAACAGTAATCCTTCCTTCCTTAAGAAGAAAAAGGCTAGTCACTAATTCCAGAATAAACAGTCCTCAAGAGTGGCAAGCATTACATTCTTGTATTCTGCAGCAGATTGAAGGGAGAGATAAATCAATGCCATTTGTCAAGTCAATCTACCAGCAAAAGTCCATTAGATGCAGAACTACCAGTATAATCTTCTGGTGAAGTCTACCATCTCAGTTTTGGAATTGTTTTATGGCATTGTAGACACAATCTGACTCCTATTTGTCCATAACCAAGGCTCCAGACAGTCTTTCTGACGTTCTGTGTTTTGTAAAACTCTTACATATTAGGCTGATTACTTAGTTCTATCATACTTTCACATTATTAAAATTCTTGAATAGATCATTAACTAATTTTCACTCTGAAGCCCTGATGCTCTCTGGGATCAGCATCTCAGCTGGAAAGCTGCCTCAATTACACCTATTGTCTAACTAATTTTCCTTTTTGAATTAATCCCCCAAGAGAGTTAATCATCAACCAGTCTCAAAGTCACTGTGCACTGTCTCCAAGGCAAGGATCCTCAGTTATACAAGGCTCCCAAGAAGGTCCAAAGAACATGTCAGATGTGGCTAGTACCACTGCCAGAGAATGACTGGCATTATTAGGTCTGCCTTTGACTTTGTACTAATTTAGCAATACAGCTTAGCTTCTACTTGAGTGGAAAAGCAAAGGTAATCCAGGAATAACACATATCTGAAGACTGATAAGTGAGTATTATATTATACTAAGGATATTTATCTGGTTTTGTGAATTAAGGAAGGTCTTGTACCTATTTTTTGAGTGCAGTCAATAATATCATCAATGATGGTGGATAAAAAAATTAAAATTTCTTGAAAAGACCATAGTACCCTGTGTCTACTTGCTTCCATGGGGCTGCTACTGACTCTTTCGTACTACAAGCCATCTGCAACTATAACAAAAATGCACCCCTTACTGCAATATAAAAGGAAGAGTGAAAAATAATCAAGATTCTGTAAGATCCCTCTTGCATATTATTTATTGATATAATAAGCATTTCTTCTGTGTAGTTGATGAATTCCAGAACTACCTTAAATATATCGAGGTAAGAAGCGGGGGGGGNATCTTAGTAATGGATAAGAGGATTCAGTTATTTCACTCTTAAAGTGGGTTGAATTTTTCTAGCTCTTCTTCTAAGATACAAACACTTTTGGATGCCTTGGCTAGGATGGCTTTGCTTTGTACAAGAAGCTTCCGTTTCAGGAAGGGCATGTTTTTAAAGGCTTCCAGGAACATATAATCCACATTTCAGGAAAGCAAACAAGGCCAGTGTCTGGAAGGGGATTGCCAGTGAACTCTGACTACTTCTTGTTACCCTTTACAACCATTTGTTCGTAATTGTAATTCTCTCTTTGCTAAGAAAAAATGAATATACCTTCAAGTAACAATCATTCCAAAATGCCCTGCTTCTAATTAAGAAACAAAATTCATCCATTACCTATAATTTCAGTGATACAATCGAATTCAGTATAGCTGTAAAATAGCTTGCATTTGGTCCTAAGGGAAGGACAATGTTAAAGTGCTTTTTCCAAGTTTCTGGTTTCCTCGGAAAATAATGAAGTATAACTTGCCAAGTTAAGCCAGATCTCAAAAAGGCAAATTAACATACAACAAACAACTCTTTTGGGAAGAATTTTCACAATTTTAAAGTTTTTGTTCTAATACAAGAGGTAATTATTTTTCTAACTTCAATATTGACATTAAACAAAGTAAAATGACTGGTTTCTAAAGCAAGCAATCTGAAGAATTAAAGACTGGTATAAGTCTAAGTCACTATTCATAATGTGAAGAGAAGCAAAAGCAAAAATACATACACTGCTGTCAACAAATGCAATCAAAGTGATGGCTGGGCATACACTGCCAAGGGCATAAAGTACAATTCTCCATAAGGTACAAAACTGCAGAAATACAGACGACTGAAAGACTCTTATCTCAGATACACATGCACAAATACGCTAGAAAATGAGGAGCAATACCTTTGAAAATGTTCTGATTGTTATTTTCTAAATTATCAAAATACTGTTTCAAACAATGACAGAATGCTCAATGAGCAGTCAAAATAAATACAAATAAAGGTATGTTAAGAGGTTTAATAGAGGATTCAATTACTGTAAAAGATTGTGCCTGGCTGCCACTTCACAACTTGAAGAATACTGCCTTTGTAGGTCACCTTTAGCCATTAATAATTCTCACTTGTGTTTTTTAATATATCCTTCTTTTCATATATATGACTAGAACGTGTTGGTTAATGAAACACATAAAAATGTATTTCTTACACATCAAAAGCCAAGAAAAAGTACTATGAAATCCAATAAACAACATCACACTATTCACTTCCTTAAAAGCTCAAACCTCTAAAATTAATACAGATGCTTAAATAATAAAACACACAATTATATTGTTAAAATTGTATTAAACCCCCTCAATACTCCCATTTGTTAACTTTTAACTTTGACCCAAACAAAACTACTCTCATTGCTTTTAATGGTCAAAATATCCATCTATTATTTTATCTAGACATTTATTCAGAATTTGCTATCACATACAAGTACCAATCACATATCTTTAGAACACAGTCATGCATACCTATTGTATCAGCTTTACTAAATCTTCGTGTGACAACATTGTTCATATTTCCATTTTCACACAGTTTTAATTCTGTTAGATATACTTCTACTTTGCAGTGCTTAACAAACATACCCTGTTCAACGACCTGAAAAACAGAATGGGATCATCTATCAGTCTGAATATGTTTTCATATACACACACTTCAAAATATTTTTGAGAACTCTTCTAGAAACTGAAGGTCACATAATATAAGACACTTAATAATATAAAAAATTAGAACTTAAAATTCTCCCATAATTTTTAGAAATACAGTAAATTAGAAAGTAACTTTTTCCATGATGATGTCTTACCTGTGTATAACACGATTTACAAAGTATTACGCACAGTAGAAATGACAAATATGTGACCTTAATCCAAAGATACTTGATTCAAAATTTAAAAACACCCAAAGCTACTTTTATTTCCAAATACATTCATTGTATACTACTTCCTCAGAACATCAATAACTAGTTTTCACAGTTGAACAGTACTTATCGAAAATACACACTAATCAAATCTGGATATCACATTTTTAAACAAAACCTACAAATCCTCCACTTACATTTCGATTATTAATACATTCATTTGAAATTTTACCTACTCATTATAGTTGTATATTATATATTCATTTTTAAAACACAAATTACAGAATAGTTAAATATACAGGATTTTTTTTGTTTTTAAATAAAAGTAAAATATAGAAAAAAATATTCAGGGTCACCTCTCAAATGTTTTTCCCTTTGATCTTCCAAAGTGTAACTGCAGTACTCTAAGTCATGTAGACTGCTCCAAAAATAACCATCAGCCTGATATGTGATACGTCTGACAAATAAGGTTAAAATACAGCCACCAGCTAATTGCTAGGAGAGATCTGCTATCTGCTGTACAAATCTAACTTATATGTATGTGCTATAGGGAAAAAAGGAAGAAATTAGCGAATTACTTCATTGCTTGCCTAGGCTATAATGACTGCTGATCATGGCATTTAAACAAAAATGCATCTTAATTTGAGCAGCTTAGTTTTTAGCTACTAGACTCACAACAAAATAGTGGCAGTAAACAAAACCATACAGTATGGCTACAACATTTCTAAGAATAAAAACTAATGCTTGTAGTAGGTTGTACAACCTACTGCAGGTCTTAGCATTATTTGATGTAGATCAAATACAGAATTTCATCAATTCAAAATTTGGATCTGCAGTTCAAAAATAGCTGATGTTACAAAGGTAATGAAAGAAAAGTATAATACTGTGTTCATGAAAAAAAAAAGCAACCCATAAAGGCACCCAGAAAAATAATAATGAATGACAAAAGCATTAGAAACCAAACTACTGAACTGGAATATGCTTCTCAGAAAATAACAAAGCTATGCCAGTTTACCTGGCCACTCATTTTACTCCATGTATTTTTCCAGTTAGCTAATTCCAAGTAGAATTAGCTCTCTCCTTCCATCTTCTTCCCAAACTGAAAAAAATTACAGACTTTTTATTTTACCAGGATGATGGGAAAGTATGCAGTTTACTGAAATCCATCTTCAGAAAAAAACAATAACAAGTTGATCACAGACATATCTTTAAAGAAGGAGAGTTATTTTAACAGATTTCAGCTCTAACAGAACTAGACAAAAAGACAGACATTTCAGGGATGTCTCTTTAAAACAAAGCCAAACAACTATTTTATCATATTAGAGAAAATATTATAAAACCCTTAACTTCTGCTGCTGGCCAAATTAATTTTGGAGACCTGAAATTTCTTCTACAACTGTATCTGCCATTTATTTTAAGAGTGGACTTCAAGTAAGCAGCCAGCATGCATGCAATTAGACCATATATATATCATAAGAAGAAAACGAAAGTTGTATAACACCAGAAATTATAAAACTAAATTCTAAGCCTAATATTTTTTCAGCAATTTTAAAAGAATTAAAATAAAGATCCATGTAACTGGAAAAACACACCCTAGTGGTCAATACAGAAATGATGAATTTATTTAAAATTATAAATATATTTTAAAAACTAAGCAATTCAGTCTAGTGAGGATGCAATTGCAATCACTTGAAAATCTTAAGAAATAACACAAACAAAAAAAGATTGTATGATCAATGAACTGGTAAAATGTCCTATCACCTTAACAATAAGGGTATTATGTGCCGGAGCAAACAAAAACAAATTTAAAGATGTTAATTTTTCAGTATCTCATATTGATGGAGGGCCACACTATCCACCATACCATGGACTACTACTTGCATAGAGGTAAGCTTTTTGCTTAAAGAAATAACTCCCTTAGCAAGTAGCTGAGCACAGAATGTTTGTCAGAAAGAAACTACCAATTATTCCACCAATGTTAACATTATTAAGGCCAGGCTTTTTACTAACATAAGACAATACAATTTTAGAGTTATTTACCTGATTACAAAATCACTTCCACTAATAGCCAAACTAGCTTTTAAAGCAAATTCTTCTTGAGATAGTTATTAAGAGAACTTACTTCCAGAAAAAGAAAGTATCCTTTGCATCCCTTGCCTCAATATTACACATTTAAGCCTCAAAAAATTTGAATAAAAATTAGATATCACTAATCAACTGAAGCAGGAGTTCTCTATATGATTATCATAAGCCAGAACTTAAAAGCCTGCTAATAAATTCCTGTGCAATTCCTGCATATTTGCAGGACTACATCTGAATCATATTCATCCCTGCAGGTAGCTTAAGAGTACCTTGCGTGCAATTGGCTCTTGACCTTCCATCAGTGTGTACCAGCTCACTAGCCTATTCCAGCCTTCAGTTGGCAAAAGGATGTAGTCCAGCTCATCAATGAGATGCTCCTTGAGAGACTGAGAATCACCATCTATAAGAGAAAGATTATTTTCACTTGAATACTGTAATTATCTACTGGAGTTTTTAATGTTACATGTTTCTACATAAATAGCAGACAAAAAATTTCGAGTCACAATAACATAACCAGTATTATGGTGTTCAAAGCAGGTCTTCTGAAAAAACGTAGGCAAACTACTCAGTTCATGCTTAGCACACCTATTACAGGTGGTATTCTTTTACTGTGTGTGACAACTTTATACCTCCATGCAATTATAAGCACCTAGTTTGTTATCACACACCATCCTAGCTTTCAGAGAAATCAATTCATTTCTCCCACTCACTTTACACATATTCCCACATCATTACGGATACTTCCCCTGAAAACGACAATGAGTACTTAACTGTAGATTCAAGACGAAGTCATTCACCCTATGTCAGACTAGGAAAGTAGCATAGTACAACCTCCTATTTAAAGGATCCTATGTGTTCTGGAAACAGTCACTGCAAAATTCCTTTTGTAGAGAAGGGGAGATGCTGCGCTTGAATGAAGCAAAACTTGAAATCTCTTTCAAGGTAAGCAGCATGCTTTTAGCTTTCATTCAATCCTTATTACTAGCAGCTATCTTTTAGGTCTAAGAGGTGATCCCAGATGTGAACCACTGTGAGCTTCAAATATTTAGGGCAGCTGTCTTTCTGTCTGGAAGCATCACACTGTAACTGGGAACACACTGTGGGGAGAAATCCACAGAGAAAAAAAAAAAAAAGCACAGAAAAGCACTTCTTCAGGTCTACAGAACTCTTCACAAGATTCATACAGGATTTCTGCATTGATCTTACATTGTGAGAAGGTGTAATTTGGATTCTATTATCTCCTTTTAAAAATACCAACTTTTCTTCTACTGTAATTTTTTTCAGAACCATCAAACAGATACCCTGACTCTGACAATTCAGTCCCTCATATACAATAACGTTTTCTATGATGAACAATCAGCTACTCTAAATACCTACTTCTTTGTGCCCGCTTTGACGATGTATCTCTTCTTTTGAACATGACACGTGCATTACATCACATTCGACATTTTTTGCACATGTTGAGATTAACTGAAATCTCTACCTGTTACTTTTCATTGCTCTCACTTCATCCAAATGTTCTGGAAACAAGGGAGAAGCATTTAAGTAATATAAGCACAACATACTGCTTCAGTTTCCTGGAATCAATCCTTCATGAATTCAATTACAGTTTTCCTTATCACTGCATTACACTGCAGAATATCTGCAAAAGCATGCCCATTCTAGATTATTTTATTCTTGATATCAGATGCACATTCTTAAGGAGAGCAGCATGAGAGCAACTAAAACATACTATATGCCAAAGACAAGACTAAAATCCAACAATTTTCAGGGTCAGTTTATGCTACATAGAAAACCTAGTACAAAGGATTGTTGCTTTGCAGTGGATGAAAGAGAAAGCTATTAATTGCTGGGCACTAATGCCCTTATTTTAAAACACAGGAACAGTTGATGTCGGAGGGCAACTGGACACATGGAACCATTGCCAATGTAGAGCCATAGTTTAGAACCACGAATAACAAAAAGAGAAGTTCACAACCCCTGATGCTGTTTATTTTGAAAGGGGCACTGGTAGTGTCAAAACAACAGAACACAGGTTTTCAGAAGCTTTTACGAAAATGGCTAACATCACTTCAAATTTGGACAGCTAACCCTAAAGCAGGCTTCATAACAGTAATTTTAATCTGAACATGTATGTAGATTAAGTTATAAATGGTACAGATAAACTAACAGTGTTTGGCTCAACTAGAAATCACCTACTTTTGAAAGGGAAGACACAAAACAGAACAAGCTGATACTACCTCACTGAGGATAAAAAGATGTTGCTACATCTGACATCAGCTGAGATACATCACCTGAACACCCTGCCTCACTGCAAGAATGTACAAAAGATCTAAATCCTCACATTTCAGAAAACAAAACACAACACTCACCTGGAGCAAAAAGACCTTAAAGTTTCTGGATGGATGAGAACATATAGATGTATATGACAATACAGCACCTTCTACAAAGGCACTGGTCAGTGTCAGACATATACACTGACAATTAGAACATGGTACAAGAAGTTTTATGAAAGATGCAATTATCTTTAACATTTAATTTTTAAAATAATGAGATACTAATTACAGAAGTTTTAAATTAAGAAAGTCAAGAGTTCATCATAAACTCTGTGAAGTTGGAAAAACTGGTATTACTACATGCCAATAGAATAAGCAGTATTATTACGTTACCTGTAACCGCAAAGAAGAAAATCAATTATCTGCTCAGTTTCATATCTGCTAGATTTTGCAGACTAAGTATTAACAGCTTTAATGGTATTTTGATACTGGACATTAAATACAGAATTTGATGTGAAGATTAAAACATGTGGGAAAGTATTCTGAGACCCGTGTTCACAAATTTGGCTACAGTTCAGCAAAAGTCAGTCGGACCTGAGTAGTGACAAGAGTTTAATATCCTTACAAGACCATAAAGAAAATAGGAAATTATCCTCTATTTCACACAACTTAAGTGACTGAACTGAATAATACCACTTCTTCAATTGTTCCAGAGCTAAAGTAAGGGCTTAGGGTTCATTTACAGAAGCAAGTTTTAGAGTTCAACTTTAAAATAAGATTTTAAACCAACGAATCAATTTGGTTAAACTACCAAAAAACAGGAAATCATAGTGAATTCGAGCTACCTTTTTGTCAACTTGACTGATTTTCAGTTCTCAAGATAACCAAAAATTTCATTATAAACCAGGAATTTGTACACTATTACATATTTTGTTACCATTACAAAGAAGTTCCAATAATTGTGTTTATAAAATTGTGATTTATTAGGGAAATCTATTCCAGTTCCCTTGTCACAGTTGGAAAACAAAATTTTTACCTTTATATATGCTGAGGTTCATATATTTACACTGCCAACTTCAAAAGATGAACTACCTGCGATAATTTTGCACTTAATGTACTATTGGCTTATTCCAAAGTGAGAGGCAGTTACCTTTGAGAAGTCCAGAGTTATCAATAGGACCTGGGTACACATTCTGATCTCCCATCTGGTATTTGTCCCAGCTGTCAAAACCAACATATTTTTTCCACTGTTTGAACCAGCGACTATCCACTAGATACCTTAAAAGGGAGAAGACATACATATTAATTATTGGCATGCTACTACTTCCTACCTTATTCATGATAACGCATCAGCATTCATCAACCTTGTGAAATGACAATGTTTTTCTCTCTCTTCTGCTAAGCATTATCAGCATCTCCTACCAGAGAGGACTTCACCTGTGGTCAACTAAAGATCTTACTAACAGCGCCAGGTACAGTTTTGCAAGACTGCCAATACAACGTAGCAGAGGCTGAAAAATGGTAAACTGAATAAAAAACCCTCCCTTTTTAGCACAAATGATCGTCACCTTTGATTCTTGTTCTTGATTTTTTAATTCAGGAGATTCAAGTTAAATCTCTATAATTAGACAGCCATTTAAAAAAGTGAGAGAGAACTTTCAGTAAAGAACTGTCTACTTCTGGAGTTTTATTTATAATACATGCACCTTGAACTTCAGAACTCTGATGCCTTGTCAAGAACCAGAGAGCATGTTTTCTTCCTCTACGTAAACATGAACACAAACAGGAAACAATCCGCTTTTGATAGAAGACTAGATGTTCCTCCTACAAATAATTATCAACATCACACTTCCATATAAAGCGATTGTATCTCTAATCTCAGCTCTACAGCTTTTTTATCTAGATTAAGCTCTTATCATAGTCTTTTATGAAGTCCAGTGATACCAACATTTTACACCTTTTTGTCCAGAATTTTTTTAAGCTCAAGATACTAAATGTGTTCAGTGATGCTCAGATTTTTGTTAATTTTTAAAAAATACTATATTCATTATTTCTCCTTCCTAAAAGTATTCATCTTCCACCTGGTCTGTCCCAAATCTTTTGCTACTATATTAGAATGAAACTGAATTTGATTAATCTGACATGCCCTTGCTTTCTGCTTTATACTAAGTTTTCATTCTCATGAACATACTTAAGGCCAACAGCATTCTCCCCTTTCTCTTCTGCTGTGGCCATCCTACTCCATGTCTCTATTCCATAAGAGCTATAACTGTGCCTGGTTAGGAATGCAGTCACTACCAAACCTTGTAGCCTTGTTCTATTGGCCTCTACTTCCTTGACCTAAATTTGAATGAATTATGAATCATAAGAAGGAAAGATTTAATTTTACACAAAAGAGAAACTAACTTTATTTTAATTAATGCTTAAGAAATTACTACTCCTGAAGAATCATTTTACTTTTCAAATGCTTTGTGCTAAATGTCTTATCACACCCCAGTAATAGAGTGATTAATAAAAACTTTTGATAAAATTTAGCAGTGTGAGGAAGCTTGGAGTCTACTGTTCTAGTTTTAAATATTCAACACCATCTATTTCAATACTTCATCAGCTTTCTTCTTCCATATCTGATTAATTCTGCCATCAAACAAAATTTGCTGTTCAGTCTCTTTAGGGTCCTCCCTAAAAGAAATGTTGTAACATTGCTGTTTCCTAACATGAAGTATAAAAAAATCTTTCATCACTTCCCTTCACATTTAGGAATTTTGAATTTAGAAATATTTTCAGGCTCAAAATAAGAGCTTAATATTTCTAGTATAAAGAAAGCTGAAAGGCCATTTAGAAATCATGCAAGAATGTAAGTATGATAAGAACTAAACAGCACAGTCAAGTTCCCTTATCACAAAGTAGAGGTAACATGCATTACATGGAAAAGAAAGGTCTAATGAATTTATTTAGCCAAGAAAATAAATTTGCACGAAGAGATTTTGAAAAATGCTAGCAGATACCACAGATGTGAATTCCTACAGAAAATTACTGGCTATAGACAGGTATGTGCATGTACAGGTGTATTTATGTTTTATACATGTTAGGCTTTTTAATGACCATTCTGCTACTTTTGCTTCAATAGAAATCTATAGGTGAGAAAAGCTATTTTGAGTTTCTATTGAACACAGCCAAAGTAGCTGTAATCTCTCCTATCCTGATTTAAGAATAGTATTCCCCGATTTAGTACTCTGAATAAAAAACCCATCAACTGTTCCCATTCCCTCACCCCACAAAAATCAAGAGCTTACAGGCTGAGATAATTTACTAGAAACAGAAACGAGATAAAAAAAGAAACAGTAACAGCAACAATATTAACAACAGAAGTGTAGAAAAGAGGGTAATTTACATGCAAAACGCTCATCCTGGGTGACAATGAACTCCCACCGTGCCTTTTCTCATCCGGAAGACACAAGGCTCTTTTCCCAAGCAGGAGCCCTTGACTCCCACCCCTGGGGGTGGTAGAGCATAATAACCATGACAGTCCAGGTCTGGGCTCCAGGCTCCATTCCCTCACCGTGGAAAAATTAACTCCATCCTGGCCAAAACCAGAACACCCCATTACAAAAAGTTGCTCTTAATCAAGACATGAAACACTACTTTGTCAGTAATATTAGGGAAACCAGAAATTTGCATTCAAACGCCATACACTACCCTCATTTTATGCAAGAAGGATATACCACATTAAAGATTATGCTGGGAAAAAAAAAAAAAAAAAGCATAGTTATATGCTGAGTTTAAGGCGAATCAATCAACCTGCTAAAGCACTTCCGTAATTAAAATCCAGACTTCTTAGCATTAATGGGAAAAGTAATAATCAGAGATTTACAACTTAAAGCTTTTTACTCTAAAAACACATTCAATATAGATTCTCACCAAGATCAACAAGACTACTCATCTGCACAAGAGAATGCAAACCACTGGAAGACAATTTATCTTTTCATGAGTGTTATAATATCCATGATACAATCAACCACCTGAAAACTAAGTATTACCTATGAGGGACGTCCAATAATTTAAGAGGAAGCTCAAGTAAACAGAACTACATCTGCTAAACTCTCATTTCTTAAATGATATTTGATCCTTTTAAGGAAAAAGCATTAAAATCTTGGGATATGCACTTGGACCAGATACACCTTCCTGTAATGTGTGTTGTTCCAGATACAAAAATAGCCTACCATGCATTAGTAAAACAGAGACCAAAATATATGTATATTAAGCTTGTACAATGTTTTGCCTTTATTTTTGTTACTACTACCTAATACAGGAAGGAGTTCTAAATGAGTCTAATGCTACAGAAGTTTTTTGAACTGTGGAACTGACCAAGAAGGCTACCCCAGAACTCCCCATCAAAGTTAAAATGTATGGCCTATCTATTTTTTAGAATTATGATTAAGAAATGCTTGTTATCTGATGGAATAAAGATTTCCTTCAACCAATTTTGCCCTCTGGCATGTCATCAGTTTAGCTAGTGAGCAGGATAACCAACCCATCTTCTGAGGTGAAACAAATCTGCAGGATTTGAATAGATTAAAGTCAAGAACAGTTAAATTTCTAAATATTCTGCTTTGAGGGGCAAACCTTAAAAATTAAGACAACTGCACAGCCAAATGAACTGGTTAACTCTAAACCATCAGATACCTGACATTTATAGATATTTCAAATGAATCAGTAACCTCAAGTTGTTTGAAGAAAATAGTACAACCAAGTCATTAGAGCCAACTGATTGATAACACAGAACACTGAAATAGTCCCAAATCTTTACCTAAAAGTAAGCAAAAACATGCATGTACCATTTGCTGAAAATTATACTCAAATATGGAATTTTAAATATTAATGACACTGGAAGTATTTGTACAGTTTCATTAGCTTTAGGAACTTTTTCTTAGTTATGTATACTTAAAATTTTCTTTATGCAAGTAGAATCAAAAACTACAGAATATGTGAATATGTTCTCAGTTCAAGTCTGGCCTACTTCATTACCCAGTATTTACTTTTGAGTAGAGCTTCAGATTGTTTCATAAGACATTATCTGCCCCCTTCTGTAAAATGTTTCTTGCCTGTCTGAAGTGGATTACCGTATACAAGGGACAATTTATACTCTAGTCCTCTGGAATGCCAGATAATGGAATAAAACATGAGGAAATGGAATGAAGCTGTAACAGGAGAAGTTAATACTCGACATCATGAGAAGCCTGAGAGGGTGGATGGTCACTGGAACAGGCTCACTAGGGAAATGGTCACAGCACCAAGCCAGTCAGTTCAAGGATCTTCTAGAAGACACTCTTGGCCATATGGTTTAGCTTTAGGCAGTCCTGCAAAGAGCAGGAAGTTGGATTCAATGTCCTTTATGGGTCACTTTCAATTTGGGATATTTGGCCTTGGCCAGTGGTCAGTCCATCTGGAGCCAGTTGGCATTGGCTCTGTAAGACATAGGAGAAGCTTCTGGCAGCTTCTCCTAAAAGCCAGCCCTGTAGCAATCCCGCTACCAACACCTTGCCATGCAAACCCCATAAAACTGGGTCACCCAATTAAATTTACCAGAAAAGACTATATCCTTATGTATGACCAAATGATCAACTGCAGAGACTCAAGGCAGTTCAAAATAGGATTAATTACAACCTTTTCACATTAACTTAAAAGTACAAAACCTTGAAGCTATTACACACTTGTAAATACAACATCATTTTTTAAATAAAAACTCAACAAGTAATAAAAATAAATTTTAAGTTTAAGGAAGTTTTAAAATTTCACAGCTGCATGACTACATGGACATTGTTCACTGAACAAAAGAAAGTACCACCAGGAAACTTACTGATTTATTTCTAAAATTCTCCCATGGTTTGTGAGTTTTTAATGTAATTCAAGTTCACCTGTGATTTACTGCTTATTTTGTCTCAATATACCTAATTAACATAGCAGAAACATTACACAAGTACAGAAGCATTTATTCCTTACCTCAACGTCCAAGTTCATAGAAAAATATCTGAATAGTATGACTAAGATCTTGGTATTTCCCACTGCTGTCAAAAGCATTCTGAATTCTTGTGACCATTATATATAGACGGAATTAAACAACACATAACCTAGATCTATTTATTTTGACTGATACATTAGGTCTTTGAACTCAAAATCAAGCCAGAAAACTTTAATATGCTATAAAGACACTTCACAGAGAGACGCTTATTCTGCACTGTGTACTGCTGGGGTATCTTTTGAACAGAAACTATTCCACTTTTAACAGTAAAACTGTGCAAATTCTCCAGAGAGATAGGTGAGGATTTTTTTTTACCCTCCTCACTGTGCATGAGAACAGATTAAGCAATAGAGAGTACGAAGTAGAACAACTGTTTTGCAGAAAGCAAATTAGGACTCCTGCTTAAAGGTACAGCATCTGATTTTTGTTCTTGCACAACTGCAACTATAAAAATAAGAATGTAAGAATGGGTTTGTATCTGTATTTCTGCATTGATTAAGGTGAAGAAAACTGCTGGACCAAATACTCATAATTAATAGATGCCTTCAAATTCAATTTTCTCTCAGAAGTAACAAGTTCTTCAAGTTCAAAATAGTGATAATTATTCTACTCTATCACACAAACCATACCATCTTTTTATTCAAAATATAGGTAAATCCACAAGAAAACTATGCAAAGGTCAAAGACAAAAAAAAAAAAAGTAGTTTACCTCCTATTTTTAAGAAATCCATCTAAGTATTCCAGATTCCTCTTCAGAAATAAGTGTTTAGTTCAACAAAATGCACATTCTTCATCCATACTACCAAGAGGCCGACCAAAAAGTATGATTCAGCCAAAATTAGTGGAGCGCAACTTTACGTTAAAATTTCAGTGTGAATATTATATTAACAACCATGTAAGTGTTTTGTATAACCTTAGAAATTTTCCATTTAAGTAAAGACTTTTTATTAAAACATAATCTAACAAATCAACTTTCAGGGAAAAGCTTGGAACCAATATGACTTTAACATGCTCTCACCTCACCAATCAATTAACAGAAGAAAAATGCATCTACTCATTTCCACTGTAAGTATTGTCCAGAAGAATTTAAATCTTTGTAAACCGCTGGTCACATGCAGCACCATTCTTTATGCAGTGAGAGAAACCTAACACCAAACTACAACCACAAGGTTTATAAATCAAAGTCAGCAATTTAAACCTCATCTAAAAAAAAACCAAAACAAACCCATCCAATTCCTAATCTATCCCTGGAATGCTGACATAGCGTTCTTTGTTTCTCATTTTATGAAGTTATCAAAATAATTTAGAATATCATACCAAATATTATTGAAGTGCAGGTCCATAACATCTCATCACACCCCCCGAGAAGTCAAGTAAAATCTTCCATTGGCATTCAATCTAGGTTCTGTTCACGTACAATACAATGATGGATGATGTAATGTGGAAAACACTGAAAGTACTGAGAAAAAGGTACATGACTTGACTCTTAGGGATGTCCTTTGCAAGGCTGAGCTGGACTTGATGATCTTGGTAGGCCCCTTCCAACTCAGCATGTTCTTTGAAGACCAGACTGTAAATGCTATAAAAGCTAAGCACTTCAGCATCAAGGCTGTCATCAATGATGGGCACTGCAGGGTTTTTAAGCAAGGCTACAGATATCTGTTCATCAAGATTCATGAGTTTTCACTGCAGCCAGAATTGAAATGCTTATATGTTCAGTGGGGAAATTCACTTCTGGAGAAAAATCTTTTAAGGCTGAACTTATCAGATCTATTGATCACTTACTCAGTAGCATTTTCACCCCACTTGATTTTTACTTACTCTCTTCAGTGACCAAGTATTACAATTGAAAAGGCAACGAAATTCCCACAGGTTAAGAAAATAGTATTTTTTTTTCACTGCCCAAGAAATGTGCTGTATGGATAACAACAGTACTCTACCTAGACTCAGCAGAACTTCAGAAGTGGTATGTATCAGGTATTTCTGAAAACTAAAAATGCAACACTCCTGTTTTATTAATTTGCAAGCCTTAAAAACCAAGAAGAGATTAAGAATCTCTCATCACTCTTATGAAATGATGACTGGCACCGAAATTCATCAGCTAACAGGGCTGAAAATCAACATCTTCCTTCTGGCCTAAACCTGCCTACCTTCAGTTTACATAGTGTCTTAAATCTTTATCTGCTGATCTAAAAATCTTTATCCTAGAAGACATCTTCCTCTTACGTAACTATTTCAGCACACAGCCCAAAATTCAGCAAAACAGACTAAGGTTCTCGAAGCTCTTCTCTGGAAGACAAGGCTTCTGCTTTCCCTATTAGATTTTGAGATGTCTGAACACATTCTAAATGCATATCCTAGACCAAGGAGTGACAGTATATGCAAGAGGTAGCCAAGAGTATGAAAGCATTTATAATGTCTTATCTGAGCTACTGAGACAACATCTGACTAAGACAGCCACAAAAGAACAGGAACTACAGGGAAGTCTGGGCAGAAGGTGGTTTTAAAGGTAAAATCAAGAAATCACACTTTAATATGGGGAAGAAATTACAGAGAAATCCCCCAAGAAGTCACATAGAAAACCTGATGGCCTTCCCTTCTATAACAAAATTGTTCCAAGATCAGTAACTGCCAGTATTGAAAACTGTACTTCTGTGATACTGTATAAACGGAAAAACTTGGCAACGTTCTCAAGAGTATCACTGCAGCTACAAAGGCATTAAATGACATCATCATGACCAGTTGGTCACACAAATTACACTGTGCCTAAAAATCTGATGAGTTCAGAATAGTTCTTCAATTTCAGAGAGTAGAAGATATCGAGTGAGTTCAGATTTGCTTGCAGCTGTAATAACCACAATAATTTTTGTCATTCTGAATGAGGGTAAAATCTCCTCAGACAATAAATTCTCCTCACTTGTCTAGCACCAGCAGAAAGAATATCAAAATACTGAGATGTAATCATATCAGATGCTAAAACTGTGAGACATACAACGAAATGCAGCATTTTTTTTTCCAAGAAGTCTAGGTCTTTCAACCACAGAAACCAAACATCCTTTGGACAATACTGCAAGAAGTAGAACTTGTATTAATACAGGTTCTGTGGAACAAAAGTGTAGTTTTTATACTGACTTTATTAACAAAAGTAGACAACATTATTCAAAAGAACTCATAAACAAAGGAAGTTCTTCTTAGAAAAATCTGATGTTTATTTAATGTATGTTTGGAAAAATAAGATAAATGGAGAGATGGAAGAATCCTCAATCTCTTAGAGTTTAATAATTTATTAACTGGCCATAGAGAATGCAAAAAAAAGACCACAGGGACAAACTAGCCCAAAATCTTGTCCCTGCAGCTGAAGCAGTTAAAAGACACTAACCTTATCTGTCCATTGGAGCAATATAGCTTAATGCATACTATTCCCAAGCTACCCTTAAAAACATCTAATGGAACAAACTCTACAGCTTACAAAAACACCTATTCAACTGGTTTCTAATTCTAGCAATACTTCTTCCAATGCCTAACTCTAAAAATGTTGCATTTCAAGTCAATTTTATTTCTTTCTCCATGCAGCGTACATGAAGAACTAATGAAGAAATTAATCAGCCACTTCATAGATGCTTCTAAGATTTTCCTCTCTTTGCCTTATTCTTTAGTTGCTTTTCCCTTAAAGAAAACCCCCAAAGCTTTAGACTTTCCAGATATAGCTTCTTGTTCTCTCCACTCTAAATTTTGAAGAGGATGGAAAAGACTCTCCATGTATAAGCCAGCATTTTTAAAAGGACTGCATTTGAGTGTTTTAAAGTTCAAACACAACAAGCTGGTATGGCTCTACTGAATTTCTTTTCAACAGTATTAACTACTGAATCAATGCAATTCTGAATCATGGCTTACAGCACTTTAACTGTTGCTTCCTCACTGATGTCCCGAAAGATCAAAAAGCCACTGACAAAATACCTTTAAAAAACCACTTGGACTAAATGCACCTTGTAATTTGTAAAGCTAGCTGCACAGTTGAAATATAAATCCTATGAATGCACAAGCATACACCTTTACGTAGCTCGATTTAACAGTTCACAAGTAAAACTTAATGGGACTTTGCTGTAGCTTATTCAGTTTTAAAACACTTGACTTATATCAGTGCCAATCACAGCTGGTTATATTTTCACAGAACATTTAGAAACTTTTCCCACACAACTGATTCTGATTCTTCTGTATTAAAATATCAAATGTACTAAAAAGGACAGTAAATTTACTGTTTCGGTCATGCGGTCAACTAGTCATAAAAGTACTATCACTTTGAACAATACGAACTGCCTGAAACATTGTTTTAGTAACAGGGAACTACCCAACAGAACCATTAAAAAATAGTCTTGAAAGACATCAAGCCTGAGCACACTTTTACTACCACTGGTCATTTTCAACACTACCATGTGAATTAATTTCCTTTTTCTAGTTTCTTAACACTTTTCCAGTTTCAAGAGCAGTCTGTTCATATGACAGAACCGAACATACATTCAGCAGTATTTGAATAATGCATCAGAAAGTATGCTTCTGACACATGCTGCAGTATCAACACAGTTAAATATAGTCTTCTATAGAACTAGAACAGTGAGTGATGACAGCTGAAATGAGGTGGGCTAGTTCTACTTCCGTGAATTCATAGTTAATTTTCTGTAAGTTAGTGCTTCAGTCTTTGCCTTTGGGTGACAGTTTCATACAGGAAGAGATGAAGAGGTTGAGTCGTGGAAGAAGTGTCAGTTCCTTATTTTTTCTCCTCCTAAAAAAAAGTCCCATTTCCTAGCCTCACAGAACTACAACTACAAAAGCTCAATTACCAAATACACGCCAAAAAGAGGTGTTTATTTAACTTATTCTTTTCAACCGTGGCTTATTCTGTTGACATACTAAGAAATATTTTACGACTAACCCGAAAAACCTATTTTTCACACCTTCGTTGTCGAAAAGGTATTATAAGGGTCCGTTCGCACCTTCAGGGACCCTTTCTTAGGAACCTAACGCATTTATAGTCGCAATAGGATTTAAACTCAAGGCCTGTCACAGTGACGGACGGGCATCAGGGCAAGCTAGATCAGGGTATAGATATCATTTCTGATAACGTGAAGGTGAAGCCGGGGCCATTTCCGCCCGGATAATGAAAGAAACGCCTAGTAGCAGGGCCCTTCTCCCTCACCTCAGTACTCCTCGCGCAGCCAAGACAAGCCTCCATCGGGTTCGGGCCCGCCATCCGGGGCTCCCACCCAGCAGCGCGCCCCGGCAGCCGCGCCGCTCCCTCCCTGCCCTCCCCCGCAGGGCGCTGACCTCGGTGCCTCCCCGCCGCACGCCCGCAGCCCGGGCTAGGCCGAGGCCCCGCCGCACCCAAGCGGCCGCTCCCTGCCTGGCAGGAGCTGCGGAAACCGAGCGGCGGGAAGCGCGGGAAACAGCGCTGCCTCCCTGCCCTTGTCACCCGCCTCCACCTTCCCGGCAGCGGGAGGGACGTCGAGCCGCCCCCGGGAGCGGGTGGAGGGGGGGCGAGGGAAAGGAGGTCGGTGACTCTGGCAGCCAAGCGGACGGGGGCGCCGACCAGGCCGGTCCGCCCGACTACCTCCCACTCCTCACTCACCAGGTGTCGCCCTTGCGGAGGGCGGTTTTGAGCAGCGCCGCGACGTCGGTGCGCTGGGTCTCCAGATCCGCCGCGCCTCCCTCCGCCATCTTCTCCGCCCGGCAGCGGCGGCAGGAGCAGGAGTGCACCGCGCTGCATGCTGGGAGTGACGCCTGCGGGGGGCGGCCGCGGCCCCGCCCTTCCCAGAGGCCGCGGAGCCGGGACCGGAACGGGCCCGGGCGGTGCAGAGACCTCTTGCGGCCGGGAGGTCTTTCGGGGAGGGAGGGGCGGGAGACATTTCCCTCAGTACCTTGATTGGAGGGCTTGCGTAATTAGATCCGTTATGCCTCGCTACCAGATGAGTGGTTTGGATCGCGGTAACTTACGTGTTGTGCAAATACTGTGGCGGATTCAGATAGTCTGTATGACGCGCATTAGCTTTTCCAGACCTTTGCAGAAACCAACGGATAATTTGTTGTGTTTGTTTCAGTCGCTCTTGCCTGAACCTTGTACAAACCGTGCAACCTGTTGTTTGGCTTTTAACACACACGCACACACACACAAGCACACACACACACACACAAAAAGCCACATACTACATTACATAACCAGGTTCTCTCTGGCTTCATGCTTGTATAGAGATTTCAAAGAATCCAATTGGTGTGGGCATTTAGGGTTGGGGTGCTGGTTACAAACTTGAAAACGAGTTTGTTCTGGTAGATCTGGCTGGTGTCTGTGTAATGCCTGCACTTGTATACCTAGCCCCCTTCCTCCGCCCAAGTCGTTACACCCAGCCGCATTGTGTGACTAACACTAGCAATGTATCTTAGGCTGCCAGATAAGTATTTTAAGCTATTAGGCATTATTAGCTAATTAGGCCATAGAATCTGGTAGAGTGTAGCTGTTACAGCACTAAAAAGTGCTACCTAGATCTGTGCACTGCAAAAAAAATGGAAGCAAGGCTGTTATGCAGACATGGTAGTACAAAGCTAACTAAGTCTTTTGTCAGGAGGATGATGATATTTAAGTAAAGGCAAAATTATAATAGGAAAATCATATCAAATATGTAAGAACTCCTAGGAGCTCAGAGCGACTGGTGATGACATTCATGGCTTCTCTAAGAGCTGGAATGTGAAATTCCAGGAGGGGGGGCAAGGAAGTAAAAGATAAATGTTAGGGAGAGCTGTGGATCTAATGGCTACATTTAATGAGAGAAAACTTAACTGGGCAACGAGAAGAAGGTTTCCAGCCACTTCAGGAATAAATTTCTGGGTTAGAATCTCCAAGTTTAGAAAGACCTTTGACAAGTTCCCACCCCACACACACTAGAGCTTGACAGATAAGAACAGTGTTTTGTACTCTGAAAGTTATTTCTGTGCCAAAATTGAATTTATGCAGAAATTATAATTTCATGGAAATTTTTTGGGAAAATATTTCTCAATCCACGGTGCAATGTTCTTCAGGCTGTAGCAGGACCATCAACAGCTTACTTTGCCAGAAGGATCACCTGGAGCCACTCATGCCTCTATGCTTTGTGTTGCATAACTGCAGTTACTCAGTGAAAGATCTATTCCTGAGTTCAGTCTCTTTGTGGTACAGAAACGGACACTAGACAGATATTAGGTGCTAGAAATAGAGACAGCAAAACATACAATCTGCCATTTGAAGCAGAGCTTTAAGAATTGCCAAGGAGAGGCAAGAGTAAGACTTTTTCTGGGGCTACCAGTGCTTCACATGAAACAATTGCTTTTCATAATGGAACAGTATCCTAAACTTAACTCTCAGTCATGGAAAATGCACGTTAGTGTTAAATCGGGGGGGGGGTTTAAGCTTTATCAGTGGGCAAGGAATTATTTCCAGATACCTCTGTCCTAGACAGTGCTTGAGGATCTTTAAATTTTAAACCACCTGGTAAACAGAAACAGCACTGGAGAGAGAGATTAATGACCTACCTTATCTAATAAAACCCAGGCATTTGTATACAGATTTATATCTTACTGCTTGTGATATAAGTTAATGCTGGATATTGTAAAGCTAACTGAGGTGGCAGACCTTCCAGCTATCGCTGGACCTTCATCCTTGCCTGACTTCATTGCTAATGGATGAATTTTTTTAAACATGTTTTTTGTAGTTCTAAACCTTCATCTTGAAAAAGGATGCAATTAATACAGTGTGTAGCAGCACAGACATTCAGCAAGTGGGCTGCAGATAAACTGTGTAAACTGATGATTTTTTTGATTCCCAATACAACATAAAGTTTAAGCTCTCAGTTCTTGTTTTCAAGTCAATTGGTGGACTTGGCTAATAAAGCTTAAAATATTACTTGCTTTTTGGATATATGAGAAACTTTGCATCTCAGTAGTAGAAACTTCTGCGTACAGTAAATTCTGTAAAAATATCTGACAACTGCAAGTCTCACAGGTAATACAGAATAATTAACTTCACTGCTTTTTGTTTTCTTTCAAGACCACTGCCATGCTTTAAGAGTGGTACTTCTAAATTCAGTGCTCTCACTGACACTCCAAACCACATCCTGCTCGCTTGCTCTTCCTTCCACTCCCCCATCTCTCCTGCAGCATGGCTGGAGAGAAGAATTGGAAGCCCAAAAGGTGAAGATCATGGTTGATATAAGAACAATTTATTTGAAACAGCAATGAGCTAAGAAAATGGACAGTAACAGCAACAATGTTAATAACAAAAGTGTTCAAAAGAGAAAGAGTGATTCACATGCAAAACTGGTCACCGAAGAGCTGGACCTAACCACAGCCACATCACCCTAACCACTCCCTGCAGCCCAGAATCAGCAGCACACCACTGCTCCCTCTGCCTCCCTTAGCTGGCGAGAAGGTACACCTTGTCCCAGGAAGAGGCTCCCTTCCCGTTGCCACTGGCAAGGATGTGAGGTGGCGCAGGGTAAGCCCTGGGTCCTGGCCATGCCTCCTCCCAGCTACTGTAAGATGAACCCAGTCCTGGTTGGAACCGGGACAACCACCTACACCACATTTGGGAATTTGTGGAGGGGGAAAAGAAGGCTTCAGATTCCCCTCCCCAGTGGTCTATGGTGAGCTTACAGCCACTGGTGGCTGAGTGAATTTCCTTTTCAGTTTGAAGCTGCATCTGACACAGAGTTTGACATATTAGAGTGGATACGATGAGTGTATTTTCTATGTAGTGTTTACACATACAGTGAGGAAAACAGGTAATTTCACTTTTGGTTGAGGAAGCTGATGGAAACCCTTGTAGAACTAATTTTATTAGTTGAATATGTTTTTGTGAATTCAAATTTGAGCAAAAAGTCAATTACGAGTGCCACCACTGCTGGTTTTGTTCCCTATCCTTTTTTTTACTTTATGGAAGTTGGTAATTTTTAAATAGTCATGGAATTGCAAGCCTCTTTTCAACAGTTCACTAAAACACCCAAGAAAGCAGAAATAACTGTAGACTAAAGTTAAACAAGACAAAGCAGGGCTTCTGTAAGATAAACGTGAAGGGAAGATACAGGAACAGAAATTCAGTATGTGACAAAATTGGGGGAATGCAAGAAAGCAGAAGTTGAATGATGGACAGAAACAGGTAAGAATATACTTTTTTTTTTTGAAGAGAGAAACTAAATGAAGGTTAAATTTGACAGGCTGAGAGATGGAGAAATAGCATGTAATTAAGATGCTAATTTCTGTCCCAGACATAAAAGTATGACTGCACTGTAGGTTTGAATCCTATTCCTAATCCAGTCTGTGCACCATCTACATCACTCACTGAGGCTGAACATAGCCATGTTAAACTCTTGTTTCAGCTAGATGGAATTGAAATAACTAGCTATTATTGCAATAACAGACTTTTGTTGGGATAAGAAAAAAGAAATTTTAAAATGTGTTGGTTTTCTATTCAGTTGATTTAATCAGAATGTTACATTTTTTTTCTACATTTTTAGTAATAAGTATTACCAAAATTATCTTCCATATGAGAGAAAAAGACTCTTGATAAAAGAATGGATAATTTTTAAATTTGTGTAAAGCTACATGCATAGTTTTTCTTTTACCTTCTCGCCTTCATGTACTAAGTCTAGGATAAGGCATCCTGAACAGATTAAGTCAGAAAGATCATAGATGTAAATATAGAGGAATGATGGTAGAAAAAATTCAGTGAGATTAACAAATGGTGTCCCAAGGACATTTCTAATTTAATGACAGTGGAAGAAAAGCCAGTGTCTTCCATTTTCTCCAATTTTTAATTTTTTAAATATTAGAGACCATTCCTTTTTAATTTTCTGAGGAATGACTTCTAATAACACTATGAAGAGAATGAAAATAAATATATTCTAAATATGGTATATAGAAATATTAAAATTATGTTTTACATTAACAAATGTAGTTAATAAATTGTATTCCTATTGATTAATCATGTGTTTAACATACACTTAAATATATGTTAAATTCTAATGGCCTAGGACTTGAAATAAGAATGTCTGAAAAATAAGCTTTTAATGATCTGATTAGATACTAATGTTAAAAATAGTTACCCATTTTCCACAAGATAAAATTATTTTCCATTTCCTTAATTCAGTGGTTTTTTCTGCACAAAACCCCGTCTTATTTTAGATTGCTATGAATTAGTTAGCATTTGTATATGTCTTCAAAAATGTTTTTCCTTTAGGAATTTTAAGCACAGAAATTAATTTCAAAGGTATGATGGTTTTAGCTATGGTTTTCTATATGTCAGAAGTGTTATCAATTCCTGTATTTGATTTGCACATCAGAATGAATCAAAATTTTCTCCTATGTGGTTGCTAAATGAACTGTTTGGTTTTGAAGGCAAGAGATAAAATTAAATGCATTAATTGTGCCCAAAGCTCGTTGACAGGACAATTCAAGAGCCATGGTTTTAAAAAGATGATTCATAATGTAGGCTT
Source organism: Toxostoma redivivum (assembly GCA_013397375.1). Lineage (NCBI taxonomy): Eukaryota > Metazoa > Chordata > Aves > Passeriformes > Mimidae > Toxostoma > Toxostoma redivivum. The sequence goes on from VXBI01010274.1 coordinate 153,564, forward strand.
TAAGCACTAGGTTTTGGAGATATATGAAATCTAAATACAAAGTAGAAGTTAGGTTTTGTAAAATTTGCACTGTGCATGCTAAAAATAGACTGCTATTCAAGAAAAATAATTGGTACTTAAGTGGGAGGAGATAATGAGATTTATAGCAGGACCTAATGCAGCCAACGGAGAAGTTACAGAACTAAATGTTGTTGGCAAAAGTAAAATTGTTTCTGCATATTTTTACTGTTTGGATATCTAAGGTATGAATAAAATCACATTCAATTCATTAACTAAGTATCACTGAAATCCAGCAGAAAATGCAGCAATATGCCAAATGCATAAGAACAACTTTACATTTTACATGCACAAACATGTATGTGGATGAATGACAAATGTTAAAGAAATATCTCATTGAAGGCAAAATTTTTTATACATGGCACATAAAATTACATAAATATATATTTTAATATTATACATTTTAAATATGTGGTTTCTGCTTTCCTTTTCTAAACCTCTTTTATAATAAAACATTACTGTTACTGTGGAATTTGGCTAGACTTATTGTAACCTGAAATTATATGAACACGATTTTATAAAACAAAGCACTTTTAAAGTAGAGTGTCAGCACATTTGTAAAACAAAAGAAAAATAAAACATTTTGACTGAGAAATAAATATTTTGATAAAAATATATCAGACACAGAGAAGTTTTAGAAGTTGAAAAATTCTAGAGTTGCTGCTCTGGCATTGCCGAAGAAACTGCAGAAGCTTTTGGTGGTTGGAGAATTTTTCAGAGTAAGTGAAAAAGTACATCTGTTTTTATGAATGTCAGTGTTGTCCCTTGCTGTGTGTATGCAGGAGTATAGTGAGGGGAAACAATGGCAAATTGTGGTACCTACATACAGTCCAGTCATCCTGGAACCTGTTACACAAAAAGCTTCTTTCACTTTCTGCAATGGGATCAAACTGCCTCCGTTAATAGTACATGGGAATGTGATTTCCACTTAAGTACTTCAGGGGATGGTCAGTCAGTATAGGTCAGACTCATGCCTTGTTCAGATAATGACGAAATTACTGCTGGCAGTAATTTGGAATGACCTTCAACCTATAATGTACTAAAAAAAATCACTGATTGACAATCAATCCTGTAAAATTTATTTCCTTTTGAATTTGCAAAGATCTCCAAGCAAATGCATACAACATCTTGTAATTTTTTTTCTTTTTCTCTTTTTTCCTGAGGTGATGATGAAGCAGAAGTGGTTTCAAAGACCTCTAGGTCAGAGCTGCCACATCCCCCAGGCTCTGGTGTTGCCCCTATCTACCCCGCGTCTCCCTGTCTTTCTCAATTCATTTCTCTGCATCTAAATACAAGTATGCTGTAGCAGGACAGTTGGTGGAGAGGCCTGGCCTTTGCACAGCAGTGGGACCTGTTTTTTGAAGTGGATGAAAGTTGGAGTCACAACACACTGTTATCACTGTCCTGCAGCTTTTGTGCTCATACTTATGTTTTTAATTTTACATTTAATATTTGCATATGAAGGGACACAGTTTTCTACGTTTTAGAGAACTTCCCTTGATTGTATTGCAGTACAAGAGAGTACTTTGGCTGAAGGAGTTGGCTGTGCACAAGGAGGGTGTGCTGTTCTTGCAGGCCACAGGACCAACCAGGGAGATACGAGAGAGAACACTACAGGGAAGTTTCGCTGGATACATTTTTATCTCTTGAGATGTCGTTTTCAGTGCATTAACCTTGTAGGCCTCACAGAAATTCTCCTCACCCTTTTTTTGAATATATTAGGAAAATATCTGATGTAAAAAGGGGCTTGAGGCTAGAAGCAATTAAAGTGAGGATGAGGCTGAGGTTTCTTTAAACTAAAAGTGTGTTCAACGTTTTGTTATCCACACTTCTGCATCCTGGTCCTTTTGATAGGATCCTGTATGGCATTATTTTTTTCTGAGAAAATGGTTAATTTCCATCTCCTCAGCTATTTCCACCTTTTATTGATTCAAGCAGGAATACTGGATCCTCCATGATCTGCCCAGGACACACACACAATACTTCAATTAGATTTAGCTGCATCCCACAGCCTGCAGAATTCCAGTCGTTTGCTTGGCATAACTCAGTGTTGTTTATATTAAAGAAAACATCTGAAGGTCTGGATTTCCATACACTAGAAAATCACTGTAACTTGTGTCCTTTCAGTTTGGACTGGATGAGATAGCTTAACTTTTACACTCCTAGGAGCAGAACCATTTTTCTTGACCGTTTGTTCTTCCCTCCTGATCTGTGACAGCCCAAGAGTCTTTAGTTTCAGTTTGTGCTGGAAAGCCTCTTTCCATAGTTTCTTGTCCACCAGTTTGTCTCTTTGAGGGCCTCTTTGAGGGCAAGTGGGAAAGCTGCTTTTACACTTCAGAGACAATTCAAGTAAGCTGGTTTGACTTTTCTTTAGAATAAGCAGGATGTGCATTTGAAGACTAGTGTATGTACTTTAAAAATATTGTCTCATGTTAAAACTATGACATTAAAATTTCATATATTCTATCAGTGGTTCTGTTGATTCAGATATCTCCATAAATGGACTCATTGGCCTAAAAAGGTGTAATGAGAGTTTGTGTTGCCCTTGATAATACAAGAGAGGAGTAAAAATGGAGAACAAGCTTACGATCGCAGACAGAGCTTGCACTGTGACAGGGATGTCAGAGCGGAGGTGAGCTGAGTAAGCATAAGCTATGACAGCGTGCAGAGGGGTGAAGAGAAGACTTTTATTGGCTTGTGTTGATATCACATTATTTTTAAAAAGTCACCAAAATCCATAACTCATAACCAACACACCCAAAACTAACTCCAGAAAATTAATGAGGTGTATGGACTTTAGTTTTGAGCAATTTTCATCATCATTCTCAAACTTGTTTACACTAAGAGTAAATTGGCTTGCACTTACCTATATGTGCAATTTCCAGGTGTATATTAAGATAATTTGCTATGACAATGGCATTAGTAATTGTACAGTTGTGTTGCCAAACACTGAAATGGCTCTTAATCTATCTGCTGAGGATGATATTTTAAATGTGAAAGTGATAAAATTTAACATTTCACTCTTGTCAATGTTTAGTGTCTTGTTTAGCTACATCCTAAATTTTCACAGAACTGACCCATCTCTGTAAAAATGGCTCAAAAGGGATCATTATTATAGATGAATCCACATGACTATTATTCATGCTTCATAAAATTTATATTTAATTTTTAAAATCTTTTGCTATATGTTTATGATGCAATATAATCTCAGGTCAGGAAAGATAAGTAACCATTATAATGCAACAAGAAACAGCTTCACAATATAAAGGTATTAATTTAAGGGTCTTAATTTAAACAATAGCTAATAAAATCAAACTAATTTTGTGTACATATTAAGAGCCAGACTAATCAAAGCTTAAAAATATGATAGATTAATAAAACAAAGCTCATTAATTTGGCATAGTAAAAAATAACATATATAATAAATATAAATAAATATAAATATAATATAACATATAATAAAAAGAACTGGAATAAGCACAAGCTTACATTAAGAGAAAAGTGCTAGGTGTTTAGTCTTATTGTCGCTGAGACCATTGTAGAAATTCAGAGTAACTTCAGCTGGAAGTTACAGGACACCAGCAGAAGGCAAATCTGCTTTCTCTCAGTGTTATCAATGATGCCTGCTTGGATGTGCTGGAGGGATATGGAAATGATGTACAGGATGGCATTTCATGCTACTTTCTGTTCTGAAAAGAAGGGAAAAACAAGGGAGAAGAAGTAACCTATGAAGATGTGGTCACAGGAACAGGGTTTTAAAGCAAAGATTGATGGTCAATCAGACACATTTATATATATCCCATAAATTCATAATATGGTAGGAAAATGAGGAATCATCAGAATACTTAATGGAACATTTAAATTGCCAGTAAAATTCAGATGTTTAAGTAATTCTAGAAGAGTTATACTATGAAATAAATGGCCTCATAATCTGAGTCTATAATAGATTAAGCTGTCCTTGCATTTTCTTTTGCTAGATTTTCCATAGACAAAAGCCTTATGCATTTTGGAGCCCCATGTGATTTCAACAAAATTTGAGAGATGGGTAGTAGTCTTAAATTTATGCAAGTCCATTAGGGATGCACGCCTGGGAAGAAAAGAAAAAAGCCACAGAAAGATGTTTCAGCATCTCTCTGCAAATCTGTCCCTTGGGATCACCATTACACAAAAAAGCAAAGTTTTGAAGTTTCACAGCATAGGAAAAGCTTCAATAAACCATGAGATAAAATCCATAAGAAACGAGACTTCATTAGTTCCAGAGCTCATAGAACTTGTTATCATTCAGCTTTTTTTAGCAACTTCAAATTTTGGATAACTTTTTTTCTTGCATATGTGACGTGAAGCTTAACAGGGCATTGGATCTTCTGTATCTGTGGAAGGCTCCAATGAAAACAAAAAAACCCCAAGCCAGTGTTCCCTTAATGATTTTCTTTCTGTATGGTTATGCATATGTGTGCCAGGAGAGAAGGAGTGGAGAAGGCAGGCAGGGGAAGCATGAAAGGATCAAAATATAATTTTCAGGATTTGTTGAGGTGGTGTGCTATCTGCATTCTGCCTTCTGACATCTGCTGGCAAAACCTCTCCATTGCAATGCTTGCTCTGAATTTTTCGGAAATCCCTCCCCCAGAACTCTATGGCCTTCTCTGACATTTGTGGGTTTTTGATGGCAGTGAAAACTAGGGCACTTGTGGATAAGGAGGTAATTCTGGTGGCTGTCAGGAGCAACAGATATGCCATGAAGCTTAAAGTGGGAGGAAAGCAAAGAAAATTTATATCGTGGGTTTATCACGTCAGCAGCAGCATCTCTCTGCATCTCAGGCTATATGCCTTCTGTGTACAGCAGAGATATCTGAAATACCTCTGAACTGCTTGTAAAAGCAAATGTTTCCACACAAAGCTCTGAGCACTGAACTTGCTTCCAGCTGCCAAATGCCAGCACACCTGCCTGACACTGCAGCTACTATGGACATGTGTCTCCCAACCACAAATAAAAATGCTAATTTTGCTCATTGTGAATACTGAATTTCAGGACCAGAGTGCAAACAGACATGACTGGTCTGAAAATGTATTTTTAGAAGAAAACTATACATGATTAATCATTGGTCATGTTATAAATGAGAGACAAAAGTCTCGATATTTAGCAAAACTTAGATTGCTTTATTCGATATAGACAGAACAAGCAGCGCGCTGGGGGAACGTGAGGGGTCACTGCCCAATCGACGTCCCACCGAACTTGGTGTGATAATCAATCACAGATAACCATCTGGTCCTGGTAGATAACCTCCTGAGAAGTTTTGGAGGTCTGGCTCTTGAGGTACACAAAGGCAGGAAGGGCTATTGCGAAGTCTGATTTTGCAAGCTGGTAGCCGATACAACTTATTAGGAAAAACATACCATTATATAACATAACATAATGTAACATAACATAATGTAACATAAGATAACGTAACAAGGTGATTTTAAACAGAATTATTTTATCATATAATTTCCTTTATCTAATGTCCATGCTTCACTTCAGAGCTTGGTATTCTGGTTTATACAAACCCCAATGCTTCTGTGATTGACACCAATCTTTTATCAATTATCACAGTCAGAAAGAAAATGTCAAAATTATTCTCATGACCATACAAGATATTTGCCCAAGGATCTAGAACTCTGTCACTGCTTATCATCCTTATACTATATTTGGGCTGTGTTTCAGAAAATGACAATTACACACATCCAAGATCAATCCAAGATGCTTATGCTATGTTTACCATGCCCTGTGGGTAAGAAAGAAATGGAAATTTGAACTGACTTGTTTCGTCAGACAATCTGGCAGGTGGTGGAGTTCTGCAACTTGGCCAGAAGTGAGGCACTAAGTCCCTCAGGGTAAATGTTTTGGCAGGATGATGAATGCCAGGCAGGGCATGCATGTGCAGGAGTCAAGTGGTGTCATTTATGTCCATCCACAAGTGACTGTTTAGCATGGGTAACAAGAAACTAATTTCACTTTGGTTAGGTGAGGGTGGACTTAATTCTAACACTGGAGAGAGGAACTCATGAAGTCTTCTGAGCACCACCACAGGATCACAGTGCTCTGCCCTCTTGTACTGCAAGCTCTGAAAAGGCTGTCTACCACTACCTTCAAAGGAATCTGTCAATGAGGGCCATAAAAGCAGAAAAATTCAAAGGCACACATCTTTTAGTTTTCCTGCCATGTGTGTGATGAAGGAGGAAAGGCTTGAGACAGAAGGCAAAGCTCAGTCAGTTTGACTTCCTAACCTTGTACATACTAAGATCTAAAAGGCTGTAATTCTCTCTAGGTTTATATAATTTTCTGCCATATTTACACAAGAGAAATTACTTATATTCAGACTATTAACTATGTAATCCATTAGCTCCACATTTGTAATCTCATTGAAAGGTAGAGCAACTCTCAATAGATAATATAATCTTTTATATAATATATATGGACTGGGTTTTTCTGGATGCTGTATTAATCAGAGGCATTTTTTCAAGCTGAATTGATAGCTGATTTTCTTCAGCTGAGCTGAAATGCTCTTTAGTTCTCTTCTCTAAAAAAAAAAAAAACCAACATTTTTCTTTTGGCCATGCATTTGAAAATATCTTGAAATCTGCAATCCACAACGTTTAAAAATTATTATATTCTATTCATGTTTTGGTCCCATCCTGTTCTCCACTGTCCACTTTCCCCCTCAGATTAAGTCTGTTTTGGAATAAATATGGTAATATTCTAAATTATACTACTTCTTTTGCTCTTGACTCTTGAAAAGCTCTACTTTGCCCATACTCGGTATGCAGAAAGACAATATAAAAATACATCTATTGCCTTACTAATAAAACATCATAAAATGCAAAGACTTCAACAACCTTTAGGCCATCTTGTAATGTTTTCTAATGCACATACACTAGCCTGAGTGCAATTTTTTCCCTTCCTTTATTAAAACATAGATAGTTAAAACTTAGAGGAAGAAACATTTAAAATCAGAAAGAAATACTGGGGAACAGAACAACTTATTCCTATTTAATTATTTAATGCACTTTACCTTTCACTAAACTTACTTTCTGAAATTTGGATGATACTGTTTAAAAAGTGATTTGTAACTATTAAATAGGGGAAAAATAACCTGGGTGACCCTTTGTTTTTCAGCAAAAAACATATCTGATAATGCCTTAGTTTATCTCCAGCCTGGAAGGAACTGAGTTACTGGGCTAGTTAAGTTTTGACACCTTTTTTTTACCAGAAAGTGCAGTGCTTGCTTTTAAAACAACGCTGCACAGATCAGAAAATGCTGCATCATGAGATAATTAATGGCTCCATCGCTGCGGTTTGTTATTTTCCTTTGTGTTGGACCTGTTTTTCATATGTGTTAAAAGTGGTTTTTCCCTATATTATAGCCCTTTGGTTAGTTTATTCCTGGTTGCTCCCCTTGGTCTGGATCCTTCCCTGTCAGTCCCCTTTGTCCCTACCCTTCAAGTTGTCAATCTTCCCTGGCCACAACTTTTCTTAGAGAGAGTTCCTTGTCAGTTATTGGTTCCTAGTTCAATGATTGTGCCCTGCAAGTTGTGACCCGCCCATGCTCCCTCCTATTGGCTCACTGTATCCCAGTTCCCTCCCATTTTAACACCCCTCAGTTCTTTTCATTGGTTTACGTGTTGTACCCTCCCATGGGGGAGGGCCCCTATTTAAGTTTGTGTAAGGCAGCTCGCCTTACCTTTGTAGGTGTCCCTTCCTCCAGTGCTTTGTTTACTTGCTTTTTTAATAAACCCATGGAACCCTGAAAGGACCCTCCTGCCTCTTTACTTCTCCCCGACACCGACGACTGCCATGAAGGCTAGTGCCTTACCCTCTCCTTGGACTTTGGAAGTCTCTGGGAGAGGGCCACTCTTGGTGCTTCCCCAACTTCAGGAGCTAGCTGTGTGGGCAGGACTTGAGTGGACAGAGATGGGCAGCGTCACTCCATGAATGTCTACACTGAAGTCTAATCCTTTTTGCAGATGAGTTCACAAGTCTGTCAGCACATGTTGCCCTTCAGACAAAAATAGGTATGATTTGTTTTGTTAAATCACATTGATCTACTTACCTACTTACTGCTATTGGTCTGCCTAGCCTCCTGTTTTCACGTCTCCTTTCATATAATTTAATTACATAAACATAACTAATGAAAATAGCACATTTTTTTGAAAATAATTATCTTTATTTTAAAATTGAATTTAAAATTTCATTGAGTTAGAAGGTCTGCTTTGTTGTCTATCTATGTTGTCTATCATGTAATCTTTAATGTAAAATTGTAACAAAACACAACCATGGATAAAACATTGATTCATTTTGGATTTCTTTGTAGCATAACTGCAAGAGTTGGTGCTTTTTGATACATAGGAAAATAGGAACTATCGTATAGTATCAGACTAAGAAAAATGCATGCATTAGTGGCCTCTGTAATATAGTGCTCTGGCTTACAATTCAAAATGTATTCTATCACCATCTGTTGAAACAAGAGAAGGGGTGATCCTTATCTCTATGGGAGATATCTTCTGTTAATGGGCCATTAAGCCCCACTGCTTGACTGATAAAAATTACATCATCCCATTGGGAGATGATCCAGCCACGGGGAGGAGCCATGCCTTTCCTACCTAAATAAAAACTGAGATTTAGGACACCAAAGCCGCCTTTTCCCCTGGATTCCAGAGGAGAAAACCAGGCTTTTCCACATCATTGCTGGACCTTCAGAAGAAAACTGCACCTTCTACAGGAGCACTGCTTCAACAGAACCACATCTGTCATCCAGGAGCACTGCAGGCACCATTTAATGGGACTGCACCAATACCATGATTGACAGGGTGTCAGGTTGTATTCTGACTCTGTCAGTGGTCTTATTTTGTATTATTGCATGTATTCTCTTTTTTCCTATTAAAATTGTATTACTGACTTGAAGTCTCACTGGCTTTGCTTTTCAAACCAGTACATATAGTAACCCAAATTTAGGCCAGATGTTTTTGAACACTTTTGATTTTATCTGTTTGCTTGTTTTCCTTTCTCTGGATGCCTGATTTAGTAGTTGTTTCTATTTTCCTGTTCCAAGTCCCACAGATGCAGGTGGAGGGATGTTTTAGAAGAAAACTTCTTGGTTTTTTATAAAGAAAAAAGAAGGGAAAATGGCTGATATTTCCCTCTGGAAGAGTTTGAGTCTTTCCCAAACATGTCAATAGTACTTACTCTATCTCAAATAAGAAGATGGTGCTACACTTAATATTTTTGTCATTTACAAATATGCTGTGCAATAAAGCAAATAGGCACCCCCAAATATTTGGCCCATGGACTCTTCCTTTTCGTATAAAAAAAGCTAGACCTTTTACTTATGAAATATGTAATATAGGTGAGTCAATAATGGGTTAAAAAGAAGACTTTGGACTAAATGCAAAAGGTGCAAATATTGTTCTAGTTTTGATCTGAATTCTTCTGGTGTTTGGCATTTTTTTTCTGCTTTTCACAGGGATTGTAGTCTAGATTCAAAAAGAAATGTAGAAGGTATAAAATAAAATAGTGCAATTCCTAACATTTTTGTATGTGCTTTACCCAGAGCAAGATTCAGAAGCTATGCCTGGCAGTGTAGGGTCTCAAATGCATAGACAAAATAAGGTGCCTTATGATGATACATAAAAGGTCTAAAAAGTTCAGTAGTGACTTGTCAGAAGGTAGCAAATGAGAAATGAGGAGTGCAGGTTTTTAAATCTTTTCCTTTAGGGAGCTTAGGTGCTTTACAGAGTAAAATGAAGAAGCATCTTTATATTCCAAAACAGCTACAGTTCTCACAGGCTGGGGGATTTTACTGTTTTTGATGAAATACCATAAGACCTGATCATATGATATTCCATTGGGTAAGTCAGACAAACCATTCATCTGAGGGTTTCTTTGTGAGTTTGGGGGAGTAAAGTATCACCCTTGCTAGGAGATGATCAATAGGGACTATCTAAGCAAAGTGGACATAGAATAGTCTGTGGGACCAGGTGCATTCAAATGCCCTGAGGGAGTGGGCTAATAATATCATTATGAGACCACTCTCTAACGTCTGCAAATGATCACAGTTACAGAAGAAGGTCTCAAATAATTGGGAAATGTTAAATATGTTCAATTTCAATAAGTCAAGAAGGAGGGTGTGGGGAACTACAAGTCATTTTGCAGGAAAATTATGGAGAAAGTTCTCCTAGAAGTCATTTCCACACTCGTGTAGGGCAAGGAGGTGATTTGGAATAGCCAATATGGATTTAGTAGAGGCAAATTCTATCTGACCAACATAATTGCCTTCTACAATGAAATGGCTGTCTCTCTGGGGAAAAGCAGTGGGTGTTTATCTTGACTAGTTAGGCTTTTTACAAGATGTACCACAACATACTTATCGCCAAACTGGGCAGACCTAGGCTGGGTGGGTAGTTTAAAAAATGGGTGCAGATTAATTGAACTGCAAGGCTGGAAGGGTAGTGGCTGGTCACTAGTGGCATTTCCCTATGTTCAGTACTGGAGTTGAACTGCTGACAGTCCTCACCAACAACCTGGATGACAGTGGCAAACTCTTCCAGCAGGTGATACCAAAATGCAAAGAGCTATCAATATACTGGAGGATGAGGCTGCTGCTCAGAAGGCTGAAAACAGGCTGGAGAATTGAGTTCACAGAAATCTCATGATATTCAAAGACAAATGCAAGTGCAGCACCTGGGACAGAATAACTCCATGCAACAGTACAAGCTATCTAGCAAACATTCTTGCAAAAAAATGCCTGGAGATGCTGGTGAACAAGTCTAACAGGAGTCAACCATGTGTCCTAGCATTGGTGAAGGCATGACATATGAGAAAAATGATAGCTGTGTTTGTTTAGGCCCTTTAAAGAAGAGAAAGGGGAGAAATCACTGGTGTACTCAACTGCAAATGGATGGTTACATGGAAAATGGAGCCAGAAGTTTCTTGGAAGTACATAGCAAAGGGTTGAGGCAACTGACACAAAAGGCAGAAAGAGAAATTTGTTTGGATGTAAGGAAGGAAAACCTTTCCAGTGGAGGAAAGGCTAGAAAAGGGATAAAGAGAGTGGTAGGCACAGTCTTGGTCCTTGGAGGTATCTGAAATCACTGGACACAGCCCTAAGCAACCTGATTTAACTTTGAAGTCAGCCCATGCATGACTGAGATTGGGATCTTCAGCCCAACCAGGCTTCCAGAAATCCCTTTCAACCTATTTTCTCCTTGTTTCACATCCTTCTGTCCTCTTGAATGAATGCAATAAAAATCTTGCTCCCCAAATTACCTTGAATATACATGTATCTGTAGGTTGGTTTTATTTCCTTTTCCTTTGTTTTTGTTGTTATTGTTTTTCCCCATCCTAGAACACGTCATTGACCTGTAAGCAGCATTTATGTTAGCATGCATAAGCATACATATGATTTATGTCTTAGGAGAATGGTTTAAAATTGTAAAAAACCTGCAAATCATAGTGTTTATCTGTATAACTTACATGTTGTAGAAAAGAAAGACTGGTTACTGCTATTACTTTGCAGTCAGTTTTTCCGTTTTTATGTGGAAGCTTTGAAAGATCAATGATGATTCCAGCAGGCTAGTTAAAAACCTTTTTTCCTTCAAAATGCAATAACAAGCATGATGTTAGTAAATGCCTGTGGGAGACTTATTAAGGAACCCCGGAATAACTTTGCTCCATCACCCTTTTATTTCCATCAACTTTTCAGGAGTCAATTACTTTTATTTTGTTATGTGAACATTTGGAATGTAGCAGAGCTTTTAAAGATCTTAAATTTGGATCAGATTCTCACCTGTGATAAAAACATGATTGTGTTTATGTATCTGTACAGACACTGTAAAGGGGACTTGTAGGCACTGTTGGACTGCCTCAGCTCACACAGTGTCAGGATGATAACCACAAATAGTTTACAGCAGCTGACATTTGAGATCCGTGCTTCTTCTTCCCCAGTTTTACAGCATGGCAATAAAGGAATGCTGTAGGTTGCAGCTGTACATCTGGCTCTACATCACTATGTATCTCCTTACACTGAGGTATTCCTGGTGAGTGCTGTGGTCTGAGCTGCTGCTTATTTTAGTATGTGAAGCTCAATATTAATATAGTTGGAAAACCCAACCAAAATCCTAATCTTTAAGTACAAAACAAGAAACCAAGAACCTAACTGCTAAAATGGAAAGCAGTGCCAAAACTGGCACTTTTAGTTAGTTTTGATTAGTAGCATGGTGAGTGGTGGGAGGGGAGGAGTCTCTTCTGAAAGATAAAGTAGCAAAACTGTTGGTAGGTATTAATGAACAGTACTGATACTGGTATCAATTCTTAGAGACTAAATCTGTGTGTGGCTATCAAAATATAAATTTTCCTTTTTTCTATTTAGCAGCTCAGAACATGAATACTTCTGAGTAAAATTAGTGTTTAAAAGATATATACACCAGATCTAGACATAACTAGTCAGAAACAAGTTTTTGCTTTCCTGATTTTTATGCTGTGCTATTCACCTTAAAATAGAAATGCTGTTGTTCCAAATACTACACCTGTTGCAAATGCTAATGCCCATTTTCATGTTTTATGCTGGTCTTTTAGCATGTGGAAGAGACCTACAAATTGATGAGAAGTAAGAAATAGTGACACTAACTCAGAATTGAAACCAGCTGAAGGAAAAAAGAGAGAACATTTATGTAATAATTGTGGTTCATAACTGCATTGTGTTCTAAGGCCACACTATTCAGCTGGGGATTTTCCAGCCAGAAAGATATAAATACAGGCTGTGTAAGACAAAGACTGCCAATCTGGTGTTCTCAGAAAATGGTAAATTTATCATATTGTACATGTGCAGCATGTACAAAGGCACCTTTGGAGATGAGTCAGACTTACTAGGTAAGCATCTGTAAAACCAGCTGCACTGTATAGGTGCAACAGATCATTTCAGTTCTTCCCAGGAGTGTTGACCATACTGTGAAAAAAAGCAGAGACGCTTTCTGAAAGCATGTTTTTCAGGACATGCTTTCATATGCATGGTGTCACACAAGCTGTATGTGAATACTGCAGATTTGTTCAGATTTTCAGATGTTATACAAAGAGATTTGGAACTGCTCATGTGCAGCAGCATCATGACATAAACAAAGACTATATATTTCAATATTTTCACTGACAAATTTCTTGGGTTTCAAAGCAGGTCAGCTTACTGCTTTGTCTGCTAGTTTTTCTTTGTTGTTGCATAGGACTTGTTTGTTTCAACATGGTAATAAGAGTTCTGTCTCTTCAGATGTGTTTATCAGATTTCTGACACAGCAGGACACCAATATGAAACTACCAAGTATCCTCTGGTCTTACAACATGCAATCAACTTGAGTGTAATGGTACATGCAGGAAAAATAGACATATGTGCTCCTATAGTAACACGGTGTTTGCCACATCTAAAGTGCAACAGCCGCTGTAGTTGAATTTAACTGCTCTAGTTGTACTTTTGGTGTGCTTTCACTGCTTTTAATAGAGTAGCATTACCTGTGGTCCTACACTGAGGCAGGGAGCTGGAAAGATTATCCTTTCCACTATGTATTCAGGACCCCACGCCATTTGGAATTGGTGGGGCAGGAGCATCCAACCCCTGTGGATTGACTTTAGTCTGGATCTAATTTTTTCCCTGAAGTTTTGGTGCCGATAGCAACAAAATTTTGGCTTTTTCCAGTTCCTTCTAAATTATTTTTTAGCTGTCCGTAAATCTAGAAACATGGTTACTGAATAGGGAAATTCTGAAATTATTATATCAGCTTCCAATGAATGAGACAAGACCATATTTGTCATTACAACGAGCAGCCTTTTAATTTGGCTGCAGTCATCATCTGGCATGTATGCGTACTGCGGTGCTTTCTGCAACAGCGCTTGTGACAGTTCACATACCAGGCAGGCTACATTTAACGTGCCCTTTCAATACCAGCCTCTGTATTTCATCCTACAGCTGCATCACTGCATGCAGAGTAGTCAACATTAAGCCTTCATTTAACCCTTTTTTTTTTTTTTTTGACTGCATGGATCTCTAGGTCTGCTTTGAGAAAAAAAAAAAATTCAAACATTTTACAGATGCTTGCATGGAAGAACTGTTTCACTTCCCTCTTCTGTTTCTGACAGAGTTGATTATGAACATCATGTAAGATGTGGTAACAGTTGAGGACTTAGCAAAAGGTTCTTTTCCCCAACAGATGATCAGGTATATCAGAACTTTTCAATGCTGCATGCATTCATCCTCATTTAATCTAGGAGTGGACCAGAATTACAGAACAAAACTGAGCACTTAGCTCTGATATCACTGTAACAAACAAGGTTTCTTTCTCACTTTTTTTAGCTCTCTCCCCTCCCCTTCTCTGCACCACCTTTTGAACAGCACAGAAAACAGCAAAATAAATTACAAAACTCTGCTTTTAATTATCCTTACTCAGCAACATTTCCTCTTATTAATCAATAGTCGTGGTAGACGACCGCAACCCGCCACCCGTCTTTAAAGCTGTCGTATGACAAACAGGAGGCCTTCAGGCCCTGACCCATACTACCTTTCCTTACTGCCTCTCGAGCAGGTACACGGACCAAGCTCGCCACCCCACCGCCTAGGGAAGAGAGACCCGGCCGTGTCCTTGGCTCTCCCTCCACCGGAGTTGCCGTGCGTGACTCCCTTCTCCCTCTGGAGGGAGACACAGTCCAGTGTTTGGCTGCCGCCGGCGCCGCCGCGTCCCTCCTGCCCCTGCTCCGGCAACAGCGGCGCCCCCCTTCCCCGGGGCAGCTGCCCTGCCCTGCCCTGCCCTGCCCTGCCCTGCCGGGCCGATTCCTCCCCGCCCGGCGCCCCAGCCTCCCGCCCCAGCAGAAGAGGCGGTCCCAGGGGAGCGGCGGCGGGGCCGCCGGGGGTCCGCGCGAATTTCCCCGACCACATGCGTCTGTGTGTAAACTTCGCACCCCCGTCCCGCTGTTCAGAGGAGAGAAAGGAGAGCTGCGCTGCGGAGCGGGCGGTGGAGGGAGGCGGCCGAAGCCCCAGTGTGCGCTGCAGGCTGAGCCCCGCTCCTCCGTCAGACAGAACGGCGGCCGCTGGGACCTGCTCTCTCATAAGGCTGGGGAGGAGACCCGCGAGTAGCCGGATAAATACGGGGGAGGAGAAGGGGGTCTCTCCCTCTCTCCACCTCCCTCCACCTCCTCCCTCCCCCCTGCCTGCTGAGGGCGCGCTTGGAACTGCTGCTGGCTGTCTGGACGCCCGGGGCGTCTCCGCGCCCTTCCGCGGTGCGGTGCGTGCAGGCTGGGCGCGGGAGGCTGCTGGCGCTGAAGGTGAAGCTCTCGCTCTCCCTATTACTTTTCCCAAGAGAGCGAAGAAGGCTGCAGGAGGGGGAAGTCGTGCTGTGTGTGGAAGGCACACCAATCAGAGATGCTCTAACGGAGGGACTGCTGCAGGACGCGCCGGATTCTCCTCCTTCCTCTGCCGGCGGCGCTGAATCGGGACCACGCGCAGCTGGCGTAGGGGCCGGAGCCGTACTAGGCTGCAGGACTTCCTCATCTCCGCTTTTCCAATAGCTCAACCATACTTCGTCCTCTTCATTATTATTTTTTTTAAATACTCTGAAATCGTGCACAAGAAACACTTCAAATCTTCCCTTCATTCGCAGTTACTTCACCCTTCCTTCTAGCATCTCTTAGCCGGATTCCTGGTATATTCCCAGAGGCCGGGGGAGAGAGCCGGGCCCCGCGGACGGCAGGTGCCCCAGCCAGGCCGAGGGGAGCCAAGCGGAGCGCGGCACGGCGCCGCTCCATGCCCCCGAGCGCTGGCGGGGCGCGGGGCGTGTGCCGGCGATGCCCGGGCGGTAAGGCTGGAGATCCCCCCGGACGGGAGGCGGCCGGTCGCTAGGCATTTCTAGTAAGAATCGTGACTGCAGGTAGGTGAGCGGAGCGCTCCAGGGTCGTGCGTCTGTCTGTGTGTCTGTCCGGGCGCTGGTGGGGCGGCTGGGAGATACCCTTCGCGGTTGACGGAGACCCCGCGGGCGGCGGACGCAAGCGACCGCGGCGGGGCCAGGTGTGAGGTTTGCCGAGCGACTGCCGCGGGCTGCGCCCTCCCGTTGCCCTAAAGTTGGACGAAGCCGGATGTGAAGAAGAGCTGCTTTGTCGTCCCTCTGCTGGGCACCTGGAGCAGCCGGCTACAGCCTTTCGCCGGGCGATCCTCAAGGCTTTTGTTTTCCTTTTAATTTTCTTTGATTTTACTTAAAATAACAGTTCAGCAAAGCCAGGAGGGAGGCGGGGGAAGCAGGGGAACCCACCCGGTTTTCAACTTCTGTGGAAAGGGTGGCCGGTAACTCGCAGGATCATCGGGGACTTAGGGGTTACTCTGCCCGGACGCTTAATCGGCCGCCTTCGAGAGGACAGCTGAAAGAGCGGGTAGTCGATTTATGCGTCCTCTAAAAACAAAACAAAAAACCGATAAAGGGATGATTCATGGCTCCGTTTCTTGCTATGTGTAGTGCTCTCCAAGTTGTGGATATATAGTGTGAAACATACCTTGTCTATCCACATTGCTTACTTGGCATCTCAGTGAGCTTATTTACCTACTAATATATTGCAGGTTCACTATGCCACAGTGAGAGGGTTTTTCCCTTATTTCATCCCATGTATAGTTTAGCAAGAGAAAGTTTTAAAATAACCTGCTTTATTCCTGTGGAGCTGTAGGATCGGACACCAGGTTATCAATGCAAAAAATAAATAGCAAGAGCTTGTGCTGCCCTGTTAGGAGTTGCCACGCGTGGTTCTTCATTCCTATGGGACTTAAAATCATTGCTTAAAGCATTTTAAATTATATGTGTAGTTACAGTTCTCTCTTTCCAGCTTTTGCTTGGAGCTTCTCAGTATTTTTCTTTAAGTACCTCAGTTCTACCACCCTCCCCCCAGTAGACACTGGCTCAGTATTTAAAGAACCATGCTTTGACTCCTGCAGAACTGTCAATTTAAATAATAAACATACTCAACTCTCATCTCTGAAAACCCCATAAAGGATTCCAGGTCGTAGGGTCTTTGCACCACAGTGGATACATTTAAATTACTATTGACTAAATTATAATTGTTATCTGGTTTCTCTGTCTTACCAACTAGTTTCAGACTTTACTATTCAGCCTGTTTAATGCTTTAAAGCTACTTTATTGGCTAATTTAAGTCAAATTGAGAAATTAAGATTCTTTCTTGTAGTGTTGGGTACACACTCAAAACATAGTAGTTCAGTGATACTAGGAGGATAGCTTAGTTGAAGTTGGGAAAGAGCATACTAAAATATTTTTATCAGAGTGGCAAAGGTTACAAGTTTCATTATACTTTTTCACAGTAATTGGGCTGTCATTTCATACTGATGCCTAAATTGTTTTGTGAGTGTATAATTAACAGTAGTAAAGTAATTACTATAAATTTCACCACTAATATTTCATTTCACAGATCTGTTGCTGTTGAAGCAGTATTGAAAACTGTGTGGGTTTTGTTTCACATAGCCCAAATTTCCATTATTCTTATAAATGTAAACTACCTAAGTACCATAATTTCACTGGAAAGCTTTGCTCACATGATACAGCAAATCAGATTTACTACTCAGTGGCTCTGCATATTTTTTCATAGAAGGTCCTTATAAAATATGGTATTAATTTCAGATACACTGATGGTAGTGGGTGACTGAGATAAAATCTTGATTCTGTCTTGCTGTTTTAATCAGAGGATGACTAAGTTGCCAGTATCTTTAATCATTCTGAACACATGGGGTAAATTTTTTACTTACCTCTTATGGTCTGAGGGATCTCAGCTTTATGTGTAGATGCCTCTAGTACACTTGATTTTTCTGGTGGGGAATACATGAAAAACTTGTTCTGAATGAAAGTAAATGGATGTGTATACAGATGGATATTGGAGATTGTTTTACTGGCAGGTTGCAAATGATTCATTGAGCCCTATCTAGATTTACATAAAGCAAATAATACTTTACACTGAATTGTTGTGGCAGAAAAAAAACGTAGCAGCCAAGAAGTTTCATAATTTAATCACAGGTGATGACAGACTTGATAAGGGACATCTTTACAAATACAGGCAGTATGTTTTTGGTAAGCAAAATATAACCATGAGGTTTTTCAGATCTGAGCATCTTCACACCAAAATTTGTTGCTGTCTGTGTTGCTACTTACCAACCAGTGTAAAGCCTAAATAATGTACTAGGAAGATGTTGCATTTATTATGTTGTATGTTTTGCTTACTATAAATAAATAATGCAACACTGCTAACTAGTTATCTCACTGAAGGAAATCACTGACTTGGAAGACAGAAAATCACAATACCTAATACTCATCTACACAGAAATGTGATCACCATATTGAAAAATTATTCTGAATGATAAAACTATCAGTGAGCAAGCAGTTCTATGCCTCTGTTTTATCTTCTACGGGATTTTATTAGAAAAGCTTCATTAAGTCACATTATTCTGCAGCTGTTTGCTCACTGAAAATTAAAATAAAAATCAGGAAATTTATCTAGCAAACCAGTAATATTTCCTTTGTTAAGTACTGAAAGTTCAAATAAAACAAAATCCTTTAGCAACAGTGTGCCAGAAGCACTGAGTACATCCTGTTTTTGTGATGTATGGATGACATTTACAGACGCAATTCACCAATGTATTTATTAGTCAAATCTCATCAAACAAAAAAGATAAATGGCAGTAAACAAAGACTGCATGGTAATACAGAGGCTAAAGCAACAGAAGACCCTACAATCTAATTAATTAATGTTCAGTTTCATATTTCCAGTCTGTATTTAAACATCTCATTTAAATGTCTTTCATCGTTTTTCTATTGAATGTCCAAGTAACTCGGGTATCAATAGCTTTTTATTGGAAAATACATTTTTCATTTACCTTTGGAAATGGGGAATTTTGAAGGGATTGAGGCAAAAGTTTTGTAAGGATAAATATAATAGAGGGGTCCTATGCCAGCAGAACTGAATACTGACCTGTCCCTGTTCATGATAATTTTTCTGTTGAGGGATATCCCCAGCTGATGTAGACTTTCATTCCTCCCTAGGAGTAGTTGCAGCTCTGACATTTTAAACCAGCTGGAGTATTTGCTCCACTATCCTTCGATCACTAAATTTAAGAGTGTGCTTAGAAGGATCTTTGCTTGTGCTTTTTTTTTTTTTTTTTTTTTTTTAAAGCATGAGAAAACAATTACATAGTATGCTCAGCTTCACAGAGTCCATTGTAAGCACGCACTTTCACATTTGAAATATTTTTTAAAAACACAAGTTTACTCTTCGGGCTATTTCAACAGGAAATTTTTCTCAATGATTTGGTTTTATAAACTGTTAATTTCACTTTGAAACACTTCTCCTCATGACTAAGTTCAGATATATGACATTTATCAGACATAGGAATGAATGTGGAAACATCAACAGTAATGTTATTCACTTTTCCTGGTGACAGCTACAGAGCTATCTCCTTTTGCTCTTGATGGAACTTGGGAACTTGGGGTTTATGCTTTCTTTCTTTATATACCCAAGCCAGCCATTCTTGTTTGCCATATGTAGTGAGTTTTTTATCAAAAGAGATAACAAAATAATAATGGCTACCTAATGTACCTTTTCATACTAGTAGTGCAGAACAGTCACGTTTTTAAGACAAACAATTCAAGGCATCTTCATATAGCTTCTTTCGTGTCATGTGTTGGCATTTTCTAGTTGCCTCACTTCACATCTTGCTGATCTTGTAATATGAAACTTGAACACAGGTCTCTTGGCACCAGGACAGTGTTACATACAGCCGCCTCAGCTGTGAGCAGCTGTTCAAGGGGAAAGCCACGGTACAGGGTAGCACTCGGGTGAAAGCATACATAGCTTTTTTTGGCTCCTGAGTGTTTGGTAATCTTCTATGCCTATATCACAAATCAAAGCTAATGCTGCAGAAGGTGCTTTACACTGGCAAACTTCACAAGTAAATAATAAACAATCACAGTTCAACAAAATCTAGCTGGTTGCATAAATAGCAAAATATTAATAAATTAATAAATATCAAACACTTTTAAAATAGATAAATTTTAAGTCTTGGTTGTATGCTGGCCTCTCTCTCTGTAGAATATTTCTTGCTTTCTTTGTTGCTATATTAAGGTCCAGTATTTGAAGATGAGGTACTGGACTAGACAGACCACTGTCTTCATCCAATAAAGAAATTTCTTTCTTGAAATGCAAGGAGGCAGTATTGCAGTACTGCATATTTAACCAAACTGCACTTGCTTAGTGTACTGCTTTTGCTTTATTTTTACAACACATTTTAAAGCAGGATATAAAACATTTCTAAAATAAATCTGTCAGTAACATGCAGTCTCACACCAGCTCTTTTAGAGAGAGAAGCACAGACCTGACTAGTCTCTCACATTTGCAGTGATACTTTCATATTGGATTTCTTCTACTCCCTCACTGCATTTTCTGCATCACATATTGGTAAGGCAGAGCTGTGGCCTCTGATCCATCTTGCCACAAAGCAGTCAGTTATGTAGCAGGTATTCTCTCTCTCATATCTGTCTGACAGGTTCTGCTATGGAGGGGGTGAAGGGTGTGGCTCAGCCCTTGGGTCGTCCAGTGGATTTTCATGCTCATCTGAGCATCTTTATACAGAACAGTCTTCCTGGTTACAGGTTGTCCCTGTCTTCCCCCTCACCATGTGAAACTGTGTATGAGAGAACCTGTACCAAAGCCTTTGATGTGCAGTCATGCAATCTTAGGATAGATGCTGCCTTTGGCCTCGTGACTGTGCATTTGGGAGAGCTGTGAGCAATGCATCCAAACTATGTACTCTAGATCCCCTTTCAGTTGAGACTTTCAGTGTTTGTTCCCACTTAAGATGTCTGTCTGTTTGGCTTTTTGGATTCTAGGCTCAGCCATGATTTGTCACTGGCTATTGTGTTACTGCATTTTATGACACTGCAAAGTCACACAGAATGGCTGGATGTCTTTGAGGAAAGCTAATGTGTTTCTGTGCTATTTGTATGTTGTAAACAGTTTGAAATGTGGATCTTTTCCAGTAAGAGATGAAAATGGGTAATAATCTGAAGCTTATTATGGTTTATCTAAGATGAATTAGTAGTCTTAGTTCAGTTTGAACTGTAGAAGTGTCCAAGTCACATAAATCATCACTGGTTAAAAATAGGAGGTGTGCCTGCTGTGTGCAGACAGGCAAAACTTGAGATCTGATCATGTGAGACATTTCAGCTGGTGTGGCTTCAATGGGACCAATCAAATTTATTGTGTGATTTAAGTCTTTTCTGAAGTAAGCCTGAATAAATACTGCTAACTGCTTAGAGTGATCTGTGCTGAAGGCATGTTGGTGGGGTGCTGTTTGGACAACTATGTTTGTGTCTGTATTCTGGGTATGAATTTAAGACTTGAGCTTTATTTCAGTGGTTTACCACTCCTACACCTTTTATGAAGCTTCAATCCCATTATATTTAGAAGAGAGCCTACATAACAGCAAGCAAATTTCAGAAACATTCTACAAGTATATGGGTACTCTGTATTATAGAGTTAGAGGCTACCTTTACAGTAATGTAAACTTAATGGTGTTGGTGTGGGACCAAAGTAAAATATCACTTCCTGACAAAGTATATCAGGCTCTGGTATTTGTGCAGGAAATTACGTCATGTTTAGAGCCTAATTGCAGAAAAAGATCTGTTTCAGCACCACTGCAAGAGCAGAATACCCTCTCTAGTGTATATCCTCTCTTCAGACTCTGTTACCTGTGTGAATTTAGTGTAAAAAATTTCAATCTATGCATTGCAACAAATAGGCTATTATTAAACAAGATGGAAAGTTTTATCTTACGATCTGGTAACAGCAGCAAATACAGAGAAATAAGTTCAGTTCTATGGGCTTACTGGAATCAAGACACAAGAAATATTGTATTTATATGCTAACATAACATGCCATAAATTTAGATATGGTATTATCAGCCAGTACACTGACATTTCTCATTATTATGATCCTGCTTTTTTCTGTTCAATCTAGATTCATGAGGGATAAACCTTGTGCTGGAATTAAGGTAATATTTAAAATGCATTACTGCCTAGGTGTCCAAACCTTCATAAAGAAGACTTTACTTTGGGATTTGTGCAATGGATGTTCAAATAAAGAAATGGCTATAAATCCTGGGTGAGCTTCTGATTTAGGAAGTGTTGGAGTTTTTTTACTTAATACAGATTCATTTTTCCTTTATGGCAGTGAGATTTTATTATTCTGTTTATGACCATTGTCATTGTGATTGTTCTGGTTTAACCCCAGTAGGCATCTCAGCCCATTCAACCACTTACTCCCTCCCTCAGAGTGAGATGGGGCAGAGAATCGGAACAGTAACAGTGAGAAAACTTGTGGATTAAGACAGTTTAATAAGTAAGGCAAAAGCTGCACACACAAGCAAAGCAAAACAAGGAATTCATTCAGCACTTCGCATTAGCAGCAGGAGTGCAGCCATCTCCAGAAAAGTGGGGCTCCATCAGACATAGCTGTGACTTATGAAATGTATGCCAGTTCCTGCTTCTTCCCTGTAGCTTCATATGCTGAGCATGCCTCATATGATATATCTCTTTGGCTATTTGGGGTTGGCAGTCCTGCACCTCCAATCTTTTTACTGGTGGAGCAATGTGAGGAACAGTAAAAAGGCCTTGATGCTGTTTAAGCACTATTCAGCAGTAACTAAACACATCTCTATTATCAATACTGTTTTGGTCACAAATGTAAAACACAAAAACTTAGAAGCTACTATGAAGAATATTAACTCTATTTCACCCAAACCCAGTAAAATCTCTACCACTCATTCTTACAATTTTCATCACACATGTTGTCCATTATCCTCTCATTAACCACCCCTTTTCCCTTCTCACTCTCTAATATATGCAAGTATTATTTCTTTAGTCTATGGCCCACCAGTCTATAATGTCCATATGCCAATTGAGTTAATCTAGTCCTTGACTTGGATTCTGTTTGTTTTGGTGGTCACTCAGGAGAGGAGAGGTGGTTGTTGTGTGAGTTACTGGGCACAAAAGCCAGCTCAGGTTGGGTT
Organism: Toxostoma redivivum; assembly: GCA_013397375.1. Lineage (NCBI taxonomy): Eukaryota > Metazoa > Chordata > Aves > Passeriformes > Mimidae > Toxostoma > Toxostoma redivivum. The sequence continues at coordinate 176,735 of VXBI01010274.1, forward strand.
GTGCTGCATTTGCACTGGTTGTTGTAAGGCTTGTCCTGAACTGGTATGGGTAGTTCTTGTTGTAGTGCTTACTGTAACATGTAACATGTAACTCAAATCATGGTTTATGGCAGTTAAATCTATTGCAGTCTCCATCCCTGGTCCCTTTGGACCAGGCCTTAGGGTTTTACATTGCAATGAACTTCTTTGCTTGCCACTGCTCCAGCATGGGTCTATCTATAGACCACAGCCTCTTCAGGGCTATATCTGCTGCAGTGTGGATTAATGCACAGTTGTGATCACTCTGAAGTGTGCTCCACTGCTCTGGTGTGGCCTTATCCTTGGACCACAGCCCCTTCAGGGCTGTACCTGATGTATTGTGGCCCTATCCATAGCCGCTGTCTCTTCAGGGTCACAAATCTGAAACACAATGAGCTACTATTAAGAATGGTAACTCTATTCCAGCTAAAGCCAGTACACTAATAGAAATATTTTTGGTGATTGTATTCCAGATTTTATTTTACTGCATAGATCAGCTTGTGACCAAAGCCTAACAACATAAGAGAATGTAATTCTGGGTAAATTTCTTCCCCTTGTATACTGCTTTTGCATCAGATGTGTTTCTGAGCCCACAGCTTGCAGTTCTTTACATTACCTTGGGCCTTTAGATGACTCTGTGAGGTTTTAGGCAGCTTGAGCTCTCCTGTTTGTGCAAGTGTTGCATGCACCTGTTTGTGTACATGCGATACATAGCTGCTTTCTCCCATTCTGAACATGTCTGTGCCCCCTTAGGTAATTGTTGGGGTCACTGCTTATGGAAAATGTACTTGGAGAAAGTTTGAGCCTAAATCAGCTATTCTGAGCTTCTTTCCCTTTGAGGCTGTAGTATAATGTTTTAGGTTTGAGGATTTTTTGACAGCTTAATTATTCTTAAGTATTTCAAATAGTCTTTGGACTTCCTTTTTTTTTTGTTGAATTATTATAAAGATATATTTGACACTGAGTAATATACGCTTACTGCATTTTTTCATTGGAAGAGAAATTCAAAAATTGCTAATTATTCATCAAATGAACCCTTAATAAAACCCCTCTGTGAGAAAAATGTTGTAGCTGTTGCTATAGCTGCTTGAATACTCCAAGTCTCTTTAATATGACACCTTGCTCCCATTTCCAGTTTAAAAATTGAACACCCAATAATGACACTCATATTCTCTCCTTCCTCATCATGCCTCAGCTGCTCATAACCCAGCTTTTTCTCCTCTGGTTCTCCTTGCCCTTCCTTTTCTCTTCACTGTTCACCTCATCTGCATTGGTGTCATATGATCTTTCCGAATGTCAAGTAAATGCAGACTGCAGTCAGCATTACCAAATTGCTTTCCTGCCAGAAAAGTCTCTTTTCATGTGCCTGACCCATCATCTCACAGTTAGCTGCAAATCATTGATTCCCAAATTTACAATATATTTTCTATTTAATGAGCTATTGGACATTATGCACTTTTTAACTTCATTTTTTCTAACTGAATTCCTCCTGATAATTATAGCTTTAGAAAGAAACAATTAATTTGAAACCAATTCTGCAACAGAAGTGGCATTATTTAGATAGCATTCCTCCATCTTCATGCACTAGGGATTATCTCATTAGGATTAATTTAGATTTGGAAACTCCTGGAGAACACTATATCAGTCCAATATTCACCATGGTGTCATCAATAACAGAAAAGTCTACTGCATATGCTATTTTAATAAAACACAGAATGAAGGTAGATACATGGCTGGCTGAGTAGTTAGTTTTTGCTTTGTCTAAATGAAAAAAAAAATTATATATTTCCTTCACCCAGGAGAATGCTTTGAGTAAACCTGAGCATAAACACAGACAATATTCCATATGTGTTGCAAAGATTTGTATATTTTTGAATTGGTATGTTATTCTCATATATTCTTTTGGTAATGATAACATTCTGTTTGTTAGGATAATTCTTCAAATTAAATGGTTGTCTAATAACAAGCTGGTAAAAGTTGCAGCTGACTCAGTTACAATGAAGGAGTGAGTTCAACACTTGTGGCTCACAGGTTCCCTTACATCTGTATATTTATTAAATCTAATAATATGTACTAATGCAGGCTATATAATCCTGGTTTTTTTAAAATTGTGGTTAATTATATCTAGTTAATAGATACAAACTAAATGTATGTGCAACCTGCCAAAGGATCACCTTGTGGTAAATCTTAATAATCTTTCCATGAATTCTAATGCTTTTGTTTTTTGCTACTTAGAGTTCCACTTAAGCAAAATATGGAAATGATTAATGGAAGGAAAACTTATCCATGACTCTGCCATGGAAGTTGGTAGAAATGTACCAGGTGCTGTAAAACTAAGTCCCTGATAGACTCCCATACTTCGTTGCATATTGGAGCTCATACGTCATTCACACAGTTACTTTGTGGGAACAATATTGGAAATGCTCCTGTGAGAAAATTTCCTTTCTCTGAATCCATAGATGTTAAATGCAGATCCAAAATGAATACAAGATGCAAATGAATGAAAAGTTGAGAAGTTTTGGTACTATGTAGAATCCTTGTTGCTTTTGTAGCTGAAGGGTATGTTGTGTATTCCCTTCTGTCTTGGATACTGTAAGATCACAATTTACCTGTGCCTTATACAACTTTGCACCCCTGTTTGAGAAAATAGCTAAGTATACAGCTGAGTAATTCGTCAAGCAGATAGCTTTACTTCTCTCCTCATTTCTCTGGAACTTTTTGGCTCAGTACTGCTCCAGTTCAGTTGCAATCTTTTCTGGTTTCTTATCATAGTAACATGACAGGCCTAGTTCTGTCAGCTGAAATAATAAAATATTTCTCACTAGTGAATGATTCATGTGATTCAAAGCCAGATTTTTAAAGCAAAATATTTTTTAGTCTCCCAAACTTCCTACCCATTAAACAAAGAGATAAAATAGTCCGCGTTTACTAAATCCTTCCTAAGGTTTGCTCTTTTACTGGAAAAGTAAGAAGCCATGATTTCATGCTTTGTCCACAGCTATTCTATGAGCTGCACATTTCAGTCTCTATGTCTTTTTAGTGTCCTCAGCAATTGTTGGTAATTCATGGCCTCCTTCCTGGAGAGACAATTTGTAGTTTTCTGGTCCTTCTAATTTCTGTGTGTATTTTGGTCTTGACCAGAAGATCTGTATAACTTTTATCTAAAACCTGAAAAGAACATTTTTCCATTTACTGACCAAGCCATTATGACTTAAAATTTCTGTCCTTCCGTAAGTACAATTATTCTTTTTATTTACAGGTAGTACTTGCCTTTGCATGTAAAATACATTTACATCTCTGTAAATATAACAATCTTTAAAACATTATGTACTGACTGTGTATGAATAGCTATGTGACAGTCAACATTATAAACTGAAACCATGACATAAACCATACATAGTTTGCTGTATATACAATATATTTCTAGATCAGCAGTGGCCTGTGGAGTTCAGATCCACAGTGATGATCATAATAGCAATGAGACATAAGAAAGATTTTAAGGTACATCTTTCTCTGTTCTTCCACTTTTGGGGTTGTTATTTGTTGGCTAATTAACATTTTTAAAGTTATGCTTTGCCAAAGAGTGAATCAGACCTACTGTAATGTTTTTAGGTATTGAATTAAAGTAGCTTTGGAGGTAGAGGGAAATAGATGATGGAACTCTCTATATAACGATAAGTTAGTTCCCACAATATTATTGTTTCTTGTGGAAGTTCTACCAGAAGGTAGTAGTGATTGTTTGAAGATCATTGTTTGCTTTAGTTTCTCCTTTCCCCTCAGATCAGGAGAATTCTTGAATTTAATTCATTGTCATGAAAGAAGTGATTGGCGCCCACTGGAAAAAGAAATAGTAGAGTGGACAAAAAATCTCTCTGTTTTGTTTTCATTAGCTGTTGCTGAGGTTCTCCAGTGAGTCTGATCTTAGTAAAGACTTTCAGTTTTTATCCATTAGATTGTTTTGTGAAGGAGAGGAGAAGTTTCTCTGTTCAAGTACTTCAGTAATGGCCAGAGTTGGAGAACAAGTGGGATTACAATCTAACAAAAGAAGGAACTGAGAATGTAAGAAAAGTACTTCTTTGTACTTTGATGAATGCTTTATCATATTCTTTCTCCTGGTTAGTGGCAGACACTGTTTCACATAACACTGTTACAGGACAAATGCCAGTTTGTCCAGGAACTGTGTAGTTGTTTCCACTCTGGAGGAAAGAAACTGTACCTGGCCTCTGCCTTCCCTTCTATTTTTATTTTATGCTCTTTTCATATTTTTGGAAGACATTCCATTAGTGTTTCCCAGAAATGTCTAACCATGCATTGTAGAAAAACCTGTCTGCCTATGACTTTCTATGGAAGCCTGGTTTGTAAGGTGTTTTTACCTATTATAAATGCTTTCTAGCATTGAAGAAAACAAAGCTATAAGTGGGGAACAGGAAAATGTCCATGTCCTTCCTTTTTTTTTAATTTAAACAATCTTTAACTTTGGCTTCTGCCCAAGAAATACTTCCTTTGAAAAATGAAAAATCTATTATTCTACCAGATTTTTTTGGTAGGTTTTATTTTTTTCTTTTTTTAAGAATTGTTATTGAATCAAATAATGTCTTTGATTAGTGGCAACATACTAACAATTAGGAACTTCTCTATATCTGTAAATACAGTCTTCTACAAAAATTCGATCTCTAAATTAAATACCCCTCACTCCAATGAATGAATGCCAATTACATTAAGTAGTGTAATAAAGGAGCATAACTCCTTAATTTTCTTTTTATCAGCATAATAAGTTATAGTAGTAGTTTTCTGTGAGAATTTTAATTTTCCAGTATAATATCCAGTGAACTTGTAGCGATTCCTGAACTAGGTCTAATTTTTTTTCCCTTTCTTTGCCATTTGAGGGCACTTACTCATACCTGTGAGCGCTTTCAAGCCTCCAGTCCTTTATCCGTCTTTGAGCACTTTGCCATTCCACTGATTTTCAGCACCAGGCTTCCTTGGTGATTCTAACTGATTAGTGGTCAGGGTTGAATAAAACAGACAGAAACCTTTTAAATCCAAAATTATTTTTAATATTAAGAATCAAACATAAAATGGATTTTAAAATAGTCTGCTTTCTGTCTTATGCTTCAGCTTAATTCTTCCATTTGGTACCCTGAGTATGTTTAACTTCTGCAGTTGCTCAAAGATCTATGTTACACAGTAGCTTTTTCAGAAAAAGCTAAAGGACTTCAGCAACAGACACAACAATTATTAAAAATATTTTTTAAAATAGCATTATATCTCTTCATGGTTAGCTTCATGTGTTCAGTTTCTCTGCTAGCCTACAATACTATAAAGCTTTCAAACTGAGTACTGCATACCTCCTTTTTCATTTCAGTCTCAGAAGTGAGGAAGGAGGTTTAAAACCTGCTCAGATGGCCTAGATCTATCAGAGAAAAGAGAGTTGAGCCCTTCATATAAACATTGCAGATACTCTGAAATTCACTCTGAGAATCTCATATAATAAAAGCTCTTTGGGTGGCTGATTTTGACTGAAAAGGTGAAGGTGGAGCCACCTTTCAGCATTTTCAGCATTAATGAAACTCGTGGTTGGAATTTACCTTTTCACTGATATTACCATGTCTAAAAACTGGATAAGAGCTACAATTGTGTTTTACCACCCCCTTGTGTTACTTGATTGGCCTGAATATCTTTTTCCAGCAATTAAATTTTGTGACTTGGAATGATACAGCTAGATGCAAGAGTCTCACAGGTCATGTAGTATTATGCTTCCTTGCCTGTTCAAACATATGGTAGTAATTTTATATTTTGAAGTTATTCCTTTTAATCTTGAAGCCCCTGCTCAAAAATGTATTAAACCTCCTGATATTTGGAGAAGAGTAACAATAATAGTACATCATCAGATAAAATTCCTGAGCCAGCATACCTGACCTGAAAAGAGCACTTTTTTTAGACCTCCCTCTTTTTTTAAAATGACCTCCAAAAACCACAAGCTGCACAAGATAAAGTAAATACACTTTTAATTGTGATTTATTTTGTTGTCAGACAATGAACCTTTTCAAAGCTACATTTGAAATGACGGTATCTTATTTTAATGGTAAAAGAAACTCCTTTAGAGACTTCAGTGTTCTGCAAAAAAGTAAAACACTTTGTATGACACCTTGTTACTGCTTTGTGAAGTATAAAGAAGAGTCCAGTACTGCCTGGCTTTAGGTGTTGGAAATTTGGTCATAACCTACCAAAAAGGGTATTAAAGGCAGGATTCAGCCTGAGATTGACACCTAAAATAGATGTCCAATTGCAATTGGAGGTAGGTGCTTTAACTTCACAGTCAAGTGAGATCCAGGGTAGGATTCAGATGTATAACATAATTTAAAACTCTCTAAAGCATCTTCTCTGGCCTCCAAGTGCTACTTCAGATGGTTGCAGAACCCTATCTGAGTCAGATGCATCACATCTGCTTGCATCACATCTGCTGATCCCTTCTCTTGGGCATTTCAGATGGCTCTGAGTGGTTATGTTTGGGCACTTGAATCCTGTTGCTTATCAAGAGACCTAGAAAGTGATTCTTCTTGCTTTAAAATGCCTATCTACTTTGGATCAACTAAATTGTACTTCAAATCACAGCAAATTGGTTAAGTTGAAAAACTTGCCTTAAAGGTAGCATTTTAACTATTTGTAGTGAACATTTTAAATGTGGCAAAATATTTAAGATATTTGGATGGATTTATAGCAGTGTACCAGAACATAATATGTCAAACATCATGTTTCCCTCTGTACTCACTACTGGTGAAGCTGCACCCTGAGGGCTGTGTTCAGTTCTGGGTCCCTCACAACAAGGTGTGATGGGCAATGACGCTGGTGCAGGTCTGGAGCACAGGTCATATAAGGAGTAGCTGAGGGAGCTGGAGGTGCTTAAACTGGAGATGAGGAGGTTCAGAGGAGACCTTATCCCTCTTTACAACTGCCTGACAGGAGCCTGTACCTTGGTGGGGGCCAGCTTCTTCTCGCAGGCAACTTGTGACAGGATGAGAAGACAGAGCCTCAAGCTGTGCCAGGGGAGGTTCAGCTTGGACATCAGGAAAAATTTGTTCATAGAAAGGGTGGTTAAGCATATAGATGGTCTGCCCAGTGAAGTGGTGGAATCACCATCTCTGGAGGTGTTCAAGAAATGGCTGGACATGACAGTGCAAGGTGGTGATCAGGCAAAGGTTGGACTTGATCTTGGAGGTCTTTTCAAACCTATGATTTAGTTAACTGAACTGAGTACTTATATTTCAGTCCCTAAATGTAGGTGCCATAATCCTGAACATATTGGTACCTATGTTACTGATAGATAGCAGAAAGAATAGTAGCATCATATACAACAATAATGAAAATAATTAACATTGGAGGCAATTTCTGCTAAAACGTCTATTTTAATTTCATTTTCATCTGTTGTTTAATGATGTAGTCTAATACAAAATCCTAATGTGTGTAATCCTACTACCCCTTGAAAGTCTGGATATTAAGCTGAGATCTGAAATATCTCACAAGTTATGAGCCTGTTAGTCAAACTCTTTAAGCTAGATTTAATGTTTCTGATAATTCTAAGAGAAATAAATAACAGAGATTTTAAATAATAAAATAATATATAATATGTTACACATATTATACATCTAATATATGTATTAATAAGAAAGAAATAATCAGCTTTTAAAAGTAGGTCTGGAAAGGGTGATTCTAGCTTTCCTTCTAGTTTACAAGGAACATGACATCAACTAAATTTTATTTCTCAGATCAGGTTTTGTTGCTGAGACCATCATCCAGAAGGATAGTTAATTTCAGAACAAGCATTTATTGGAGTGTGATGTAACAGGGAAATGAGAGAAGAAGTTTCCACAAGAATGAATTACTATATACTGAATGTGTGTAGAAATCTACTTACAGAGTTTCAGAGCAATAATCAGATGCAAAGTTCTGAAAAAGGTATGTTCTGTATTATTTTTGTGACACTGACACTAAGCATGACCTTTCAGGACTGAGGTGCTGAACAATGATAAAACATTTTTCTGTCTTTTACTTTGGTTCACTTCCAAGGCTGATGCCTGCAAGAAAATCTTTCAATCCTTAGTCCTCACTGCATCTGCCTGTCATTAAGTGTACAGCTCTAAGCCAAATATTGTTGTAGCTGTGGCGGTGGTCCATGTATCTTGGCCTGTGAGGAGTGGGAAGTATATAATTTCTGATAGTGTTTTATCAAGCTACTGAGAATGTTATAAGCTTTTCTTCCAGAGTTTTGATTTTCTAATGAGTAACTTGACTATGATTCATTAAGCTCCTCTAGTTTTGGCTCTTTGTAGAATATAGGTCTACTGGCATCAGTCCCCAAACTCCCACTGTGCTCATTGGCATTGCATAGCATCAATCTATGGAACTGAAAAAAGCGACCAATGTAAAACAAAGCAACTCTCCTTCCTTTGTCTAATGAGAGTGAGTAATATAAGAAATACACCTGTTTTGCTGCTTCTTATATTCTTAAACTCTTTACTACAGAATTACAATTTACATAGAAGAAATGCTTTTGCTTATCATTTTTGTGGTGAAGTGATTCTTAGTGTACACAGCAACATTTGAATTCACTTAGTAAATAATTAGAGCTTGGGCCCCAATTCTGACATGATTAGGCAATGTACCCTTTCTCCCCATATTGCCCTTTTGTTTATCTTCCAGAACTACTATTTTCTCAGTGAATGCAAAGTAATTTTTGACTGTATTTTTATTTGCTGAGGTTCATCAAGGTTCTTATGAAGAACCTGCCTTGATTCCTCCAGTAGTTGTATTTGTGAAATATTTTTTTGCAGGACATTTCTATTAGCAGAACATCAATATCTGATTAATTAGAGACTAAATGTCCAAGAAGTATTTATTAATGTAGTTTTCTAACATCCTAATTAATTGCAAAACAGGACAAAATGTTAATTATGGTTGGAAAAATCCTAAATACCATTTTACCATTTTTTTACCATTTAATGGCAAGAAATTATGCAAATAACCAAATATATAACATTTAAAAAAAATTAAAAGGTTTCTCATGCTACTTGTAATACAGATATAAAATGTTTAATAATAGGTAAAATTGCACGCTCCTGCAGAACCTTGAGGATTAGAATTCTCTCAGTGAATAAACATTATCTTTCTTATGTACTCAGGTGTCCTCTTTTAAAAATGTCCCCTTCCAAAAAAAAAAGTTTTTTTACATTTTTCTTTAGAATGCTTATACAAATTAAAAAATTGTGGTACATTATTTGTGGTATCATATGACAACTGTAATGCCAAGCTTCAAACCCAATGACCTAATCTGTCTTAAAATGTTAGAGTGGATAGATATACATATATTGATGGATGCAGTTTAAAACCCTAGGGCCTATCTATAATAGAAAGAATTAGCATCAGCATTTTGTACAGCTGAACTGATGGTGAGTGCTATGTAGGTAAAAATTAGCAAGGGATGAACTTTGTTTGGCCCTGGTTCAAAGCACCATTACATATTGGACCAGCTTTTGACTGAGCCATGAGCCTGCATATGGCTAGAATTCCCATGAGCTGTATGAGAAAAGCTTTGAAACAAGCTATCTGATGGTTAGCCTATTTTTAGGCTATTTGCCTGGTGGCTTTTGTAGGACCCATCTTAATCAGGATACATATATATTGTGTTTGTAGTTAATATCTGTCAAGAGTCTGTGAGTTCTTTCTCTATACTAAGCAGATTGCATTATTAAGTCGGTGTTATTATTTACATTAAATTATAATCTTTGCCATTGTTAGCTTTGGGCAGGTTTTATTTTGATTGTTATATAGGTGTATTTATAGGCAGTTTCCATTCCTATAATAAAATAGGAGGGAGAGAACAGAACTTTGCAAGTTCTTCTGAATACTTTCACCTTTAATTTCTTCACAAATCTCCCCAAATGAGTACAGCAGCATCATTTCCCAGAAGAAATTCTGCTACTCTTACTTAATTCTACATATAATTTTATTTCCTTTTCACAGCAGCACAGAAGAGAGCATCAGAAAAACTCACTAAAATCTTGACTTTCATCCTACTTTTACTCTAAATGTGGACCAGGAGGTCTGCTTTCTGGGGAGCTCACTTTTTTTTTTTTTTTTTATAGTGCCCATCTGACATGCTGGGATACCTCAGCAGCACTACTTAGCGTTCATGGGAATAAAACTTCAACATGAGGAGACAGCAGATTTTACCTTGAGTGATGCAGATGTCTTTCTCAGACCAATAAGCCAAATCATCCCCAGTCAAAGCACTTTCTGGACAGCAGGTCCAGCATTTTCAGCTTATGCCTATCCGTGGTATTTTATGTTAGGATTTGAAGTTGTTAGAGCTTCCCTTGACCTCAGTTACAATTTACAGTTCTGCAGCTCTATGTGGGAGCTTTCTGTGAGCACAAATTAAGATCACATGTGCAAATTGTGAGACAGCCTGCATAACTTCCTGTCATTTGTGCATGTAAAAAGATTTTGTGCATACAATCAGCCCATATGCTGAACAACATAAAAAAAAAACCCCAACACTGTATTTTAATCAAGTTCCTTCGTTAAATCAAATTTAAACTACTTGCTGATCTATCTGCCCAGAAGAGTCCTGTCGCAGATCTGTATGAAATTCTTCTCTACACTAAGCAGGTGAAAGTTTTGAAAGTTTTCTAACCATACAGCTTGCTTAAAAGGCTGTCATGAAATCCTGGAAAAAGGAGATGAACATTAGTAAGCTTTATAATCAAACAGTCTACTCAGAGAAGTTAATTGCCATCTTCAAACAATCTTTGCCTAAATAATATTTTTGCATGCCTTTACTGTAATGATACCTGCAGTGGGTTTTTTTTCCAAAGACTTGTGCAAAACATTCCCAAGAGAGAAATTTGCTGTTTGAAAGTAGTGTGTTGAATTTCTTTTTTCCCCATTTCATTTAATTGAAATGTTTGGCTTCTAGCCAAATGTGATTTAAAACTTTTTTAGGCCTTGACCACTAAACAAATTTTTATAAAAACTGCATCCTCATTGCATAGAGGATGGCATTCCTAGTTCAGCTTATTTAGAGTTCACTGACTAGCTGTTATACAGTACAGGTGACAAGAAGGTTCCTTTGCCTTTGTGCATTAGAAAGCTTAGTTAGCCAGGGGATGCTGCTATGTCAGTTACAAGGTTAGAATCACTGTGACTTCTGATGCTTGAGAGAGCTGTTACAGCCTTGAGATAAAAAGATGTGGCTCTTAAGTGTAAGGACGGAAATTCAATGCATTTTGAGTTGTGACATCCACTGTTTCAATCCCAAGTGAAACAGCCTTGAATCAATACTCACTTTTGCTAATCCAAACAGAGTCTGAATCACTTTTCCTGGTCATGGGAGACAAGGCTATCAGGATAGCTGCATGTTACCCTGAGGACCAAATCTGAGTTTTCTGCAGGTGTTTTTTTTTGGTCCATAAATGTATTTGAACTTGAGCTGCAAACAGGAAAAAAAATCAGCTGATGAAATGTCTTAATTTAAAAGTGGTACTCTCCAGTTTAGTGCTCCCACTGGGACTCTCCAAATCATGTGCTGCTCATTTGCTTTTCTCTCCTGCTCCAGTGGTGGGATGGAGAAGAGAATTGGAGGCACAAAAGGTGAAGATTACAGGTTGAACTGAGACCATTTACTGGAAACATCAGTGAGATAAAACAAGTAGCTACAGCAACAATGCTAATAGAGCGGGGGGAAGGGGTGGTACAAGTAATGAATGATTCATGTAGAAACCCCCTGACAATAAGCAGTACCTGGCTACTCCCTTTGCCAAGCTGGGCCAATCCTGAAGGTAGCACTTCCCTGCCCCTTCCTCCCACTCCTTCCCAAGAATGACATGAGGTGGTATGAAATAATTTCTGGGTCTTAGCCATGCCCCTTCCTGGCTATAGCAAAAATTTGCCCAGTCCTGGAACCAGGTCATCAAACTTTGGGACTTTTCTGTGGTTCAAGACTGAGTGATTTTGATCCTTCATATGTGTTGAATTTTTAAAAATTCTGCAGAGGAATGCTTTTGTTACTTTGCTTGTAATTATTGAAAATGCTATATTTTGACATCATAGTTTGGAGATCAATTTTCAAAGTTATGGAAAATGAGAACTTGCATACCCACGCAGTTATCTGTGGTGACTTGGACAATTTGTATTGACCTGTTTTAAAGGAAAAAGTATCTCCTTTTATAAATCTTTTCTGTACTTGAATCTGTACCTTTTACACGTTCTGTTGGATCTCATGACATTGCTGTATTGTTGATGCCTCTGTATATTAGAAATTTGCAGTATCCCTCTTTTGGGGATATATACTGTGTTTCTCAAAGCAGGTGCACTAGAGCATTATTGAGTGCCAGTGATGACTTATGCAAATTGGAACCCCTCATCATGTGGGCAGATGATTTACAAATCAGGTTTTGTATTTTTTTAGGTCTGGTCTGAAGGTACTGATTTTCGACCCTTCAGTTTGGAGGGCTGAAATTTCTCCAGAAACAGAGAAGTTGGCTATGAAATGTGTTCTTTGACATGGTACTAATTAAGGTTGAAAATAAACATACTCCATGGGAGATAACATCCCCCATTTGGATGGGGATGCTTGGGGGTAGCCAACTCTTGGAAAAAGGCTTTGAAATCTTAGTAAACACCTAACACTGATGAGCAGTCCAGCACAGTGAGCAGTTCTTGTGCTCGCTTGAAGCTGAGTAAGAGTGCTTTCAGAATCTTTATGTAGTCAGTTAAATTACCCACTTCAGTTACGATGTGTCCTTCAAAGGTCTTAGGAAAGGATGGTGTTCATGAGATGGCAGTTCTGTGGAGAAAGGTCATCCCCATATTATCAGAAAATGTCTTATAGTAAACATAGGGGCCAAGCAATGGAACTTATGCATCTTCAAGGGATGCCAGATAGAGGAATGTGACAACATTTAAAAATTGTACAAACAAACATAATGAACCCACATTGTTTTTCAGTAAAGAGCTCAAGATTTATTTTTAGAAAAAAATCTGCCCTCAATTGTTAACTTGAAATACAAAACAAAATCCATGTAATTATAGGCCGGTTAGCCTGACCTCAGCACCTGGTAAGCTAATGGAACAGTTTATACTGAATGTCATCATGCAGCACTTACAGGATTGCTGGGGGATCAGACCCAGCCAGCATGTGTTTAGGAGGGGTAGGTTGTGTTTGATCAACCTGGTCTCCTTTTATGAGCAAGTGACCTGCCTGGTGGATGCTGAAGAGGCTGTGGATGTTGTCTCTTTGGACTTCAGCAAGGTCTTTGACACTGTCTCCCACAGCACACTCCTGGAAAAGCTGGCAGCCCAGGGCTTGGACAGGAGCATTCTTTGCTGGGTTAAGAACTGGCTGGATGGTCAGGCCCAGAGAGTGGTGAATGGTGCTGCATCCAGCTGAGGATGTCACCAGTGGTGTCCCCCAGGGGTCTGTGCTGGGGCCAGTCCCGTTCAATATTTTACTGATGACATGGATGAGGGTATTGAGTTGTACATTAGTAAATTTGCAGATGACACTAAGCTGGAAGTGTGTGTTGATCTGTTAGAATGTAGGAGGGCTCTGCAGAGAGACCTGGAATGGCTGGATGGATGGGCACAGTCTAATAAGATGAAGTTTAGTAAGTGCAAGTGCCGAGTCCCACATTTTGGCCACAATAACCCCTGCAGTGTTATAGGCTGGGGACAGTGTGGCTGGACAGTGCCCAGACAGAAAGGGACCTGGGGGTCCTGGTTGACAGCTGACTGGACATGAGCCAGCAGTGTGCCCTGGTGGCCAAGAAGGCCAATGGCACCTGGCCTGTATCAGGAATGGTGTGGCCAGCAGGAGCAGGATCATTCTTCCCCTGTACTCGGTACTGGTGAGGTCACACCTTGAGTGCTGTGTCCAATTCTAGGCCCCTCAGTTTAGGAAGGATGTTGAGACACTTGAGGGTGTCCAGAGGAGGCAATGAGGCTGGTGAGGGGCTTGGAACACAAGCCCTGTGAGAATGGCTGAGGGAGCTGGGGAAAAGTTTTTATGGAAGGAGTGATCAAATACTGGAATGGTCTGCCTAGGGAGGTGGTTTAGTCACCATCTCTGGATATGTTTAAAAAAAGACTGGATGTGGCACTTGGTGCCATGGTTCAGTTGAGGCGTTAGGGCATGGGTTGGACTCTATGATCTTCAAGGTCTCTTCCAGCCTTGTGATTCTGTAAAAATGTTAAGGATGTTTAAAAAATGTTTCATTTTCTGACCTTTCCCACTTCTCAGCATAACGTTGTTTACAATGTAAATGCGTTTAAGTATTTTAGGAAAAGGAAGCAAGACTTCATCTTCTGGAAAGAGCAGAAAAGTGATGTGAAAGTTTTGGCTGCCCTTCAAAAACTTTAAATCCACAAAATCTTAGATCAATGAGCTTACCTCATCTAGACTTCTGAGAGGAAGTGGTATATGTATGGATCTGTGACCTAAGCATAGATGTTTTCTGAGCCATACCTGTGCAAAATGTATCAAATACTAGATTTCATAATCTGCTTTGCTTTCATTGTCTGGACTAGAAGACTGTTCATTTAAAAAAAACCACTTTTATTTTCAAAATAAATGGGCTGTGATTACTAGGGAGGTTATTGAAATTGAGATGTTTTTGGTAATGTTTAAGAGGAAGTAAGATATCGTGGGGTGGTATTTTTTGAGGGGGGTGTTTTGACAACTTTTAAATGTAGCTGTCAAAAGTAGCATGCTAATATGAATGATCAATAAGAAGCTAATGTTGATTAGATTTTTTTCTTGCTTATTACTGTGGCTCACCTGCTTTGATGTTATGTGAGGGGAAAAAAACTCAGTTTCTCTTTTGAGCATTCTTGGGATATTTATTTGCAATTCAGTCTCTATCCAAACTTGCAATTTTAGGATGTGGGAAAAGTGATTTCTGAAGTGATGGATGCCATTTGTACATGAAGCCAAACAGGTGTCAGAGTCCTTTTCATTGCCACACTGAGAACTCAGTGAGATCTGCTGCAAGGACAGTATGACAGAAGCAGCTCTGGCACAGTAAGGGCTGCTGGTTGTGTCCAAATTCAGCTGCTGCTACCTGGGATGCCTAGGACTAATGGTTTGTGTAGGCAGTGCCAGCAGCTGGAAGGAACATAAACATTTTCAAAAGAGGGAACCAGAAGGCTGCAGGTAGGGTCCAGCACATTAGTAGTTTTTGCTTGAAAATGTCTTTCAAAGACAATAAAATTTGCTAATAAATTGGCCGGGAAAGGGTGGCAGATGACCTAGCTTCTGTTTTCAGTGCTTTTGATGCCAAACATATAAATATGCAAAGCTTTTACTGATATATAAAAAGAAAATAGTCTGAAGTAATAACTGGCTGTAGAATTTGGTGGGAATTAGATGTGTGGAGGCAGAGATGTGTGTGTCTGTTCCTTTCTCCCTCCTATAGACCACTCGTGTCAGTGTTACTACCTGCTTTGCTTGCTCCCCACACAGAGCTGATCTTGTTCTGGCTGGCCTTGTACTTTCTCATTTCTTTGTCTGTGTTAAAGCCAGCTGGTTCTCTCTACGGAAATTCACAGCCAGGACCCTTTCAGCAGATGTCTACATGGATTTTGCAGCTCTTCTCCTCTGCCCTTCTGTGGCTTTATTAGACCTTATACCCTCACATTACAAAGTGAAAGCTGGGTTACTCAACTTTCTTGAAGTGTGTAGCAATTTGAAGGCTATTTATAGTTGAACTTCAGAGCATATGAACATAGCCAGAATATTTATGACCTCCAGAATGCTGCCCTTTCTTCACTCAACCCCCAGATTTACGCAAGACATTGTAGCCTTTTATTTTTGAACCAGGATCTGTCCTGCTGCATTATACAAGAAGGTTTTCTCCTGGAAACTAGATAAGTTAGGCTGCTTTCCAGCAGCATAACTTTATAGAAGTTTTCACACAGTTTATGACAAGATTATAACTGTGAGAAGGATAATGTTTGTTCAATGTGTAAGGGAGACTGAAGTAAGGTTTGAGAGATGGTAACACCCACAAGACATGCTGAGAAGTCAAATAATAGCATTGTCAAAGGGGTGCAGAAAACAATGCCTTTACCAGCTTTGGTAAAAATGTTTGAGAATATATTCTTGCTACACTTGCTATTGCATGAGAATTCTTGCTGCTTTAGCTGAAGGTGGGCTCAATTTGCACCAAACCAGGTGCTGAGACCTCATTTAGGACAGTGGCTTGTGTCAGTGAGTGAGCAGAAATACTTATGACTGTTCAGCCTCTGAAAAAGGCTGGAAAAAACCTTTTGATGTCTCAGGGAAAACAGTAATATCTGCAGAGATTTATATTTTTCACAGCTCAGATTTTAAAACTGCTTTCTGGAAACTTACAACATTCTAAAAGACCTCAGATCTATGTTTGAATACTCAGGGTTCAAAGCCTCCATAAAGGTCTTTTGAAATATGCTGCTTGCAGAAGTGACAAAACTTGGAGATCTTTGTGCAAATACAAAGCTGGGCCAATGTTTTTTATACCTGTTTTTATTTTCAAATAAAGATTTTGCTTAATATTTTTAAAGTTAGCAAAGATCTTGAAAAAACCTCACATGAACGTCTTTCTCTGAGTACTTGCATTATTCTGAGGAAAAAATATTTTTAAAAGTTACCTGTTTTTTTTTTTGATGGGCATTTTGTGTATCATTCAGTGTATACCAGAAGATACCTGGGTGAAGGATTACCTGTACTCAGGCTTCTAATCCAATCTTGTTTCCTCTGTGTAGGGACACATTCTTGAGAGTAGTTTTCAAACAGAAAAGGACAGATTGTCCATTGTAATTAGGAGACATTCCTCTGTAATATAAGTTGACTAAGATTCCCAATGAAAGTTGAAAGTAGAAAAAATAAATTAACTGTTACCAGAGAGTATCAACTCTACATAATTTTCATGCTTCTGGAAAATGTTATTATTCTGATAGGGAACTGAATAGAAACCTTTTCCTTTAAGTTTTCGTCCAAAGTCAGAAATCTGTTTTGGAGTTCAACATGAGGTTTTTGAGAGAACAGGTATGGTGACTAAGGTGGCCTTTTGGTTGTGGAAAGTACTTAATTTTGAGTTCAGTGTATGCAGTTACTCTGGAATGGAGGCTGTATAATATTGTCAAAAAGGCATTGTTGGAGAACTTCTACATTTCCAGGCTAGCTCCTTACCATCTGTCTGCAGTGTTGTGACTGTCTCTAGTTAATTATTCCTTCAGGCTCTCAACAAATCCATTACCTTCCAAGGTGATGCCCTATGGAGGTTATGGTTTTCTTCAGGCACTTGGCAGAGCATGTTCTCTTAGCTGGGGATCTCACTCAAACTCTGATAATTGAAAATAATGTCATAACTCCTATGTATTTGAATCATACACTTAGAAAAGTGGGTTGAAGGGAATATATTACAACATGCTTCCAGGATTCTTCAGGTTTTTTTGAATGTAATTGATAACATTTTTATTCAAGATGGTGCTATTCATCTCTGTTTATCTGAGCTTGCATCTTAACTATCTAGGAAACCAGTTAGATGAAAGGTGCGCCAGGCTGTAAATATTCAACCCAAATCAGGTGGTGCTGTGACCTAGTGTTTCCTCACATAACAAAACTAGACAACAAGAATATTAATTACAAAGATGGAGGTCTCTCTTGGGAAGAGCCCTGAAACTTTTTTGATCTCAAGATGAGTATGACAGGCAAGTGGCTTATGTAATTCATAATGTTTGGAGGGTTCAAGCTTTGTAGTAGATCTTCTATGCAGGAGTGATCAGCTGGGAATCAGGAAATTTTGAAGTGCCCTAGGTTGGACAGAGCGATGGAAGAGTATGAAAGAAATCCCAGAGTATGTATGGCGGAGGAGAAAGAGAACAACGATGGGTCTTGTAGAGAGGCAGAGGGCATTCTTAGCATGGTTTGTGGTGAAGGCACATAACTGCTTGCTGCAGTTTGCTGTGGCTCTAAAAGTGTACTTGGCTCCAGGAATGGTTACTCCGATGAAGAAAATTCCACAAAGTTCTTACAAAAAAATAAAAAAATGCCATCTCTGCAAGAATTAACTGAGATGCAAATTGCTAGAAGTTGTGAACATGGGGAAATGACCACTGCATGTTTACCCTTTTTACAAGGCTCCTGCTTTTGATGACTGTTAGAAGCTATTTATGGGAGAAGATGTACTTTCAGTCTCATCCTGTACAACTGTTCTCATGAGCAGGCAGACTGGATTTTGAGAGTGAGATGCCTGTGAAGAGTAGACTGCCCTCTGGTAGGGAGAAGGACTCTCTTATGTCTGCTTTCTGTGGATCATGAAGTAAAGTAAAAGTCCTCAGAAAAAATTTGAATCCTGTAGGAGCTCTTCTTAAATGAGTTGTAAACTTGCTATTTGGGAAAATACTAGGATCAAAAGAGTTATACTGCTGTACTGTTTTTTCAGTTGATGATTTTCTCCTCTACTAGAAGTTAATCATGAATTATTTTAGAAAATCATAACAAATGTTTCTATAAAATGCTGAATTTTAATCACAGTTTAAGATGCTCATTTAGACTGACAAAACCTTGCTGTTTCCTAACTGTAAATGTGATCAATGTTGTTTAGAAATTTTTCAAATCTTTGCATTGATCTATTTTTATGGTTCGTAACTGAGATGAAAACCAACTGAAATGAAAAAGTATCAGTGACAATGGTGGGAAAATCTCACACTCTAGACAGCAGTCCCACTTGAAAATACAAGGAAAAAACCAATTTTTAACAGAATTTAGATAATAAAAGGTTATCAGTCTCAAAAAAGGCTTCACAAGCTTACACTTAAGCTTCTGTTCTGCTCAGTCAATCATGGATGGCACAAATTTTTCAAATTGCTTAATATTACTAATACTTAGTAAAACTTTGGATTAAGTTTTGTTCTTTTTTTTTCATTGTGTGAAAAGCTCTTACTTTTGCATTGTGTGTAGTTTGTCTAAGTACAGATCTAAGATTTCGTTATACCTAATAAGACTCAAAAGTAAGCAGTCTTTAAATACTTTGAAAGGATACATGAGATTTTTATTGCTGTCTCTGGGATTTAACCATACAGCTCTTATGGAAATCTTCCAAGGGACTTTGGAAATCAATGCCTCAAGAATGACCAGAGCATGAATGTGTGCCTATATGCATTTTTTATTTATGCATACTATGACAGTCTTACTGGGGTGGAACAACTTTTTCCCATCTCAGTCTGCCAACTGTGAGTTCTCTTCAGAGCTGTAGTAGGCTGAGAGTTCTGT
This sequence comes from Toxostoma redivivum, assembly GCA_013397375.1. NCBI lineage: Eukaryota > Metazoa > Chordata > Aves > Passeriformes > Mimidae > Toxostoma > Toxostoma redivivum. The sequence goes on from VXBI01010274.1 coordinate 196,062, forward strand.
CCAGTCCTCTAATGTCTTATCTCATAAGATTACCAGTGAGGTTCTTCTATAGATGTCATCACAAGAATTCTATTTACATGTGAGCGTTTTGCTAATCTTTTATTAATCATTATACTTGTTTTGACTTTCTCTCTGTATAATTATTGCAAAAGAGAAAAGTACTATTGAGTGTAATGTTTACATCACTTCTTCCACAGCCTTTGCACACAGTCCTTTGGAAAGGGAATGATAGAAAAGATCACAGAACAACAGTATGAAATAATGTAGCATCAACATTTGGAGACTGTAATTTACACAGGGTAACCTTTTTATTTTACATATTCTGAGGTACATTTTTACTTGATTTACAGGTTCAGTGATGTGGTAGAGAGAGATGAAATGTGAAATGGGCTGCAGTCTGGGAAACAGATTTTGTTGGGAATAAAAAGGGATTTTTGAAAATGTAAAAATGTTCTTAGGTTTTGAGGGAAACATCCACATGTATTCAAGCCTACACAATGTTCTAATGTTTTCATAGAAATGAAATTACTTGAATTCTACTTTGAAATGACATTTTTCTTTTGAAATGACCTGAGTTCTAAAGTGATTGAAAAGTGTGACACCAAAACCATAAAAAAATACCCTTTAGAGTCAGACAAAACTTTAAAGTTTAAATAGAATTATTGTAATTCTTGTTTGCTGAAGAGAAACCCTTTATTTGTTTTATTCTATTTTTTCCCCTCTTTATTGCCTCAGCTACAAACTCCAATGTTTGTACAGATCTGCTGAAGGTAAATTATGTGGGGCCTGGACTTTTTGTATTAATGTAATCGAATACAATAGGGTTCTTTTTCCACATATGTGAAAATAGTGAAAAAATTCTTTTTTCGTACTTGTTGGTAGTGATGCAGTTGCTTAGAATCTAGCTTATATACCCTGGTGTTACTTTCTATATGAATTCTCTTCCCAAATAACTGAGGGGTAAAAAAAGAGGTTTGGGGAACTTTTCTCCTTGCTCCTTTTCATTCACTCTGCAGATGGGATTGTAATATGTAGTACCTTACAATGCACAGTACAGTATTTCCATCAATGTCCCATCCAATGGTTATTAAAAGTAAATATGTCATAATACTGTACCATGCTGCACACCTATGATCAATCAATCAATCAGTCAATTAATCATCTTACCTTCTAAATTCTTTAAAGTTTCTCATACTGTAAGAGTAATGTAAATAGTTGAACCCTGATACATGGAATTCTGTTAAAAATACCCCTAATTCAAGTAAGCCAGACTTAATAAATCAAGTCTCTTTGTAGAATCTAGATTTTTCTTAACATTGTTTTGGATTAAGACATGTTCTGAAAATCTTATGAAAAATAATTTTATATAGTAATATTTTTTTCTGTGATCAGTGCTATCTGTGATTCCATTAGAAACATTGGAAAAGAATTTAAAAATCATTTAAGAGGTGCTCAACTGGTTTTGTGTAGTGTATTTTCATTAGTATTTCAGACAATTCTTCATCTAAGGCCTCACAGATCATGTTGAGTTGAAAGGGACCCATCAGGATGATCAAGTCCAACTTCTGGCTTTGTGAAGGACACCCCAAGAATCACGCCATGTGCCTGAGGGCATTGTGGAAACACTTACTGAACTCAGACAGGCTCAGTGCTAATAGATGTTGGATGTGTAACTTGCTTACAGGATGCTACATCATCTGAATTTGAATCCAGCTTCTGAGAATTTATGTCAAATCTAGAAGAAATTGAATATTATTTAATGAGATTGAAGCTAATAAAATCTACTTATCAACTGAAGACTTGGTCAAATATCTCTAAATCACTTCCAAGCAGACACAACTTTCCATGGAAGCTTATGAGTCCTGTAGATATCATGTATTTTATACAGAATAGTGGAGAGATTACAGATCTTTTGCTCTTCTATGTGCATTGCTTCAGCCCAACTCATTCCAGCTTAATATGAAATGGCATAATGTACTGAAAAGCTATTATTATTTTTGGTGAGTGGCATGCTAATTTTAAACATGGCTGTAGGCGGGAGTATTTCATATGGTGTGCATTGGCCAACCTGTGTTGCATGTTCCTGTCACCTGCCTGTTTTAGCAAGTATCTCACCTAAGATTGCTTTGAGCCTGGAAAATTTTATGTCAGATTCATAATTTTCTTATTGTATTGACATCCCCTGGCTTTAAACTGAGGTCACACTAATTATGGATTGCTCTTGTATTCTGTTTACAGAGAAGATGATCAGGGAACACTTATAATTTATACCTTTTTTAAAGTAAGCATTTAAGTCACTTCAGTGCTTAGAGTTTTCTGTACAATTATTTTCTGACATACTCATGAGTGTACTTGTGAATAGATTTAGAAAAGGCTTCCGCTTGGATACTTATATATACTGAATGACGGAATGAGATGGCTCAGTAGATGAGAGGGGAGACCAGATATATTCCTCTGCAAATTATTCAAGCTGACAGAAGGGTTGCTGAAGAGATAAAACTTGTCACATCCTGTATGATTTAGACTGATATCTATTTGACCTATATGCTCTCATATCTGTATTAAATGATTCATAATACATATAGGTATTCTGTTTCTAACTAATCTGTCTTCAAAGCATTCTAGTTCCTTGTTATCTAAACTTGAGAAATTCTATGAATTTTCCTGACATAATCCTAGGCATTTGGAAGAGTATAAAGCGGTTCATTACAGAAGCTGTATTCCACTGCTCCTTTTGTCTACCTTCATATTGAGGCATTGCTGCCAAACCTTGAATAAATATGTTTGTAGTTCAGTACAATAGATGAAAACTATTGTAGACTAATGTTTTTTTTGTGATAGTTATGATATTGTGTTGGCTGCTAGGTGGGTCCATGGAGATCCAATGCTCCAGACCCAGAAAGTCAACAACCTTCCCAGACAGAGGGTCCTGCTGAGGGACTGCCTTCTAGAGGGTCTTCTGGCTGGTCTCCTAGGCTGGATAAACCTCAACAAGCATGTCCTGTGGCCACACGTGATCAGCTTTGATCAGTGATTTCAGCTCAGCAATTCCAGCTCTGCTTGCGAGGCTATCCCAGGCCAACTCAGAGACAGAAGTGTCATATGGTAAATGCCACAGATTCCTTTATTATCCAGAGCTCTGTGAAGGGAGCCAGGAACAGCAGCTCCCCTAAAGAACTGGGGAAAAACTGCGTTTTTTATGGGGGAAAGCAAGAGTGGTACCAAGGGGGATAGACCAATGGGTTAGAAAGGATTAACGTGGGTACTAGGGCATGGTGGGATCACTGAAGCCTTTGGGGATAGCTCACCATGATAAGAGAAGATGTGCCAACCTAAGGAGCATCCTTCCAGGAGGGTTGAGGTAAGATAATCACAGCCCATTCGAGGGACATCCCTCCAGGGCAAGGCCATGGGCAGGGCCATGGCAGGCCCATGAGCCTCCACAATATTGTTGTGTCAGCATCGCTATTCTAGCATGAAAGATAATCTCATTTTTCCTGAAACTTCTCAAGTATTAATAAAAGCAAATCAAGACAAAGGAAAATTTATTTACCCTTCAAAAGGCTCTCTCTATCTTATAAGTTCAGTTAAATTTATGAGGCAATTTACAAATAAAATAAAATATGCATCTGTGTAGACCAGTCAAAGAGTTTTCAAACAGTGTTCTTATTTAAAATAGGTCTGCATAGTCTGTGTTCCATTGTGAATGTAACCTGATTGTAGTTTTCCATGAGGGGCACAGTGATTGTTAAAAACTCTTAACATCTGAAGTTGAATTTTGTTATTTAGGGTATGTGTTTAAGATTATTATTTTCCTCTGTCAGGTTGTTTTTTCACCTTTCTCTCTCCTTAATTTTTCTGGTTTAGAATGTGAATTTGCTGCATAATCTCATGTTTCACAAGAGTATGGAAAGCAATTAAGAATATTTTTGAACTGGTTTGGCTCAGAAAAGCCTTCCCATGAGATAATTTCATGCTGAAAGCAAACTCTGATTCTTGGCCGCAGAAAGAATTGAATGTTTTAAAAAGCAGACTCCCAGTAAGCACAATTAAGTTATTCGACCAAGCGAAGGTTGAATTTAGCCTCTCAAATAAACAACTCTGCCAGCTGCATCAGTACTGCACTGGTCCCAGATTCCCACTTCTTTGATCTGGCATGGCAAATTCACGAAGAGGAAAAGGTGAGATTCTGCATTTATTTGATAGTCTGTCAGATGGAGTACAAGCTGAGGGCCACCTCCACAGTTCTCTGTTGTATCAGGGCGACTCATGTGGAGGTCATGGGGGAATAAAGAATTTGTCCCTAAATTTATTTGTATGTATTGTTACTTGGACTCTCTGCATCTTGCCAGTCTTCCTGCCTTTTGCTTGCTCTGCACTAAGACTCCCATTTTGCACACCTTTGGTGTTGTTTCTACACCCTTTTTCTGGATTAGCTTGTGAAAGTATTACAGGCTGTGCCTGTGTGACACTTCAGAGGGAGCAGTGAGATGAGTCACTGAGTCATGGTTTCAGCTTGTCTGCAGACTTAGGAAGCCCAAGCTGACATGATGTACATGCTTCTGCTGTTGTTTGTTTATTATAGGTTCAGAAGAACAGGAACGTGGGTGACAGCATCCCTCAGTGCACTCTGAAGCACCAAAAGCAGGCAAAAAAGATGCACTGCTGTGTTGAACTATCTCATTCTGAATTTTATGGCTTCTAATAATAATACTGTGACCAGTCTTTGTGTGGTATTCATAGCAAAAGAATAGCTATGAATGAAATAAGCAGTTTGTGCATTTAGTATTTCTCCTGGTGGCAATTCTCACTAAATAATCCTCACTCATAATATCATGTCCAAGTGCAAAAGAATTAAGCAATGCTGAGACCTGCAAGGCTGTGGAGAAGAGTCTTGATTCTTTCTTGTTTCCTTTCCTCCTCCATGAGCAGCACTCATCTTGGGCAAGAAATCTCATTTTAATTTCAGCTAAACTAGGAAAAGAAGAGATAGAGGGTAGCTAAGAAGATGAGGAAAACAAATCTTTATTCTGAAATATAATCTTAGTAACATTTAGTTACTTTAGTGATTTTGTGATTTGATTCTGTGTCTGTTTCTCAGAAAAGCTGCTCATTTTTCTTAGGCACAGTGTAATGACAAGGGTCTGAGTGAGCTTTCCACAGACCATATGGCAGATCTAAGCTCCTGTGGTTGTGCTTCTAAAATGCTCCTTGAGAGGAACAGAAATTCAGTGATGTATCAAAGTTACTCAGAGCCACAATGAGAAAGTATGTCAGTGCAGCAGATGACAAATTGTTACTGACTACTTCAGAAATCCAAAAATTATTATTTTAAGAATTCTAATACTATTCCTTTGCTTTGGACACCTATCATAGTCCTCCCGTGACTTTTCCTATTTCAATAAGGACAAGCAGACACGTCCAGAGGACGTGCAGTTCAGAGCATCCACCTTAGGTGCTTTGAGATATCCTGCAGATGATCTGTGCCTTAGCCTTGTTAGGCTTCAAAAGCAAATCTTTCCATTAAAGGGTTCTGCTGAGAATGTTGTAAGTTTTGAAGAGGATTTTTTGTGTCAGCTTTGTGCCACTCTACCATAAAGATCACTTCTTTCCCTCTAGGGGGTATGCTCCGCTTAATGTTTCATTTTTCTTTTGCACATGTAAGAGGTAACCTGAACCAAATGGTCAAACTTCTGCAGAACAACTCTAAACAATATAACTGTGGATTCAGTGTTTTTCTGTAATTCCATTTTAGAATCAATCTAACATTGCATTAAATAATAAAATAAACTTTGTATTTTTTTGAGCTTTGCGGTTAAGATTTTAAAATTACATCCAATTGAAACATCTCCCTTTGTATCCTTGTGAGATGTACCAAGTTGCAAGCAGAAAACAGAAGTTATGGTGGCAACTTCATATTTCAGATCTTTCTTGTTAGAACCTGGTATTATACCAGGCCTCCGGGGCTTGCTTTTGTTTTAGTTTGTTTTGCTTTGGTTTTGTTTATTTTTTTACACTTCCTACCTAGGTCAGAAAATGCAAAGACAAAAATTTTGAGAAGCAAAGGTTTGTCACGTGTAGTAATTTGTAAGCTTTATTTCAAGTATTCTGTGGATGTTTTGTGCAGGATGGAATACAGCAGGCCATCTTCTTCTGATGGGACATGGAAATTCATGTTTAGTGGCCTTAACAGAGCCACCGATATTTCCATTTGATTTCCGCAGCCCATAAAAAGAAGCTGACCTCATTCCCTGTTCACAGCAGTGTCTTAGGCTCTGAACTGCTGAAATGACTGTTACAGGGATGCTTCAAGGCCACTGGGTAGAACAAGGGAGAGAGATTGGATACTTTTCCACTAAGGACAAGGATTAGGTGAGAGTTTCAGCAAAAAGAGGATTGAAGTAGAAGATTTCTCAGATCCTATTATTAGGTTAATGGACCTCTCTAGCAACTTAAGAAGGACTAAGAGAAATATTATAAATCATCACTTTTTCATATGGCACCTCTTCATGGCAGCATCAGAGCAGTCCTGTGTACTTGATTTGAAGCATTGGCTTGTACATATCACCTGTTCAGGAATGTGAGAGGATCTCACATTTAAACAGTGTACCATGATGAGAGACATGGAAAAAGCTGAGATTTGAACTCTATTCCCAGAATACATATGGTCCACGCAAAAGTATTTCAAATTGGATTATGTTTGTACTTATATATTTTGTGTCCAAACATAATTTTATTCTTTGCATTTGTCATGGCAATAAATGTTACGCAGAGAAAAGTATCTTCAGTCTACTGGCTTAGACAAAGGTTGAAAAGGTAACAGAGCAAGTGTGCTGTAATGTTGAGTTGAATGTGGCCTGTGTTAAAAAGTCAGAATGTTCCAGAGAGTGAGAATAAGATTTGAGGTTTCCAGGATGAGTGAATATTTTTCTCTCCAGAAATTAGTGAAGATTGTCATAAAGCTTACTGCAGTTTATGTAGAACTAGTTTCTTAATTGCCCATATATGAGATGTGTAGTGGAGCATATAATGCTAACATGTGTTCCAAGAATTCTTGAAAGTTTAGGTTGCTAATAAATGTCCTAGTGAGTAAAAGCCCAAGATGATTAATGAAGTAAAATCTGTGGTGACTAATCTTTATGTAAATAATTGAAGAGTAATTTTGGTCTGATGTTGGAGGCAGAACAGATGTGCACCTTGGTAGTGTGAATCTGTGTGTGTAGCGTGAATCTTCCTCTTCTCTTAGCTGAGAAAATAACTAATGTCAGCAGAAAAGGGCATCAGTTTCTTTGTGGTCAATGAATCCTCAAACTCTGAAATATCCAGATGGTTTTGAGTGTTATTATTACAGCGTGAAAAGAGCAATCCATTACCTGCAAGATTGTTTTCAAAACAGTGGCAGAACTTCATAAGGAATATTTGGCAATGCATAAAATGCCAAAATGGAAGGATTTGAACATTAAAACCTTAAACAGTAAAACCTTATTTGTACTTATTAATGCTAATTTCAGCATGGGTAGATATCTCTTTTAAAACTAATGGGAGCTATTTGCTTATAGTTAATTTACCAGCATATATGCTGCATCCTATAGAAAGATAAAAAAGAGATAGGTTGTCACTTAGTCTTAGGGCCATGAGATCACAGGGTAATTCAGGAGAAGGGACCTCAAAGTCCACTTCTGCTCAAAACATGGTCAGATCTGAAGTCAGACTGAATTGTACAGAGCTTTATCTAGTTTTGTCTTGAAAACAGCCAAGAGGAAGGGCTGCACAGCCTCTCTGAGCAACCTGCTCCCCTGCCTGACTGCCCTAAAGGGTGAAATTTTTATCCTTAATTCTATTCTGAACCTTTTGTTTCAGGTTACATCCATTGTCTTGTCTTCATCCCATTAAGGTCTTGGCTCCATCTTCTTGTTAACCACCCTGTAGGCTGCTGTTAAATACCCCCAAAGTTTTTTTAGGTTAAGCAAGCCCTGGTTCTTTCAGTCTCTCATCGTAGTGAAAATGCTTTAGCCTTAGGCATTGTGGGGGCTCTCTCCTGAGCTCCCTCCAGTTTGTTCATATCTTTTTAGTATTGGACACAGTTCTGGCCCATTCTCTGCTGCCCACCAGGGCAGTTTTTGAAGAACTTCTTCCCAGCCTATCCCTCCCCATCCTGGGCTGCAGCAAGGGTGTTTCCTTTTGTAGGGCAGCACTTGGCTTTTCTCCTGGCTGTATTTCTCACAGTTCTTTTCAGCACATTTCTCCAGCCTGTCTTCACCTCTGAAAGATAGCTCTGCCTTCTAGCATATCAACTGGCCCCTCTCTGTTAGGTGTTAGCCTGCAAACTAGAAGAACTTGTGATCCCCTGTCTCCTCCAAGCTAGTGATAACATTAAGCAGGACAGGTCCCGGACTGGAACTCTGCAGTACTCTATTTCTTACTTGCTGGAATCTTGCACCCCACTATTGCATGGTCAGTACAGCCATGGCTGCCACCCACTATCCCATCCCAGGTAGCTCCACCCTGTCTATGAACTGCAGATGCTGGCAAGCATCGCCCTGCCTGGCCCGCCCAGTACCTCTAGCACAAAGTTCTCCCTGACACCTTCAGTAATCTCAACTGCTCACAAGCAGTCCTGTCATGATGCCCTTTCAGCAGACATCAGGGAATCTTGGAAATTGTATAATGAAAGTTTTCAATCATATCTCTTGAACTACTAAAACATTTTAGGAAGTTTGTCAGTTTTTAAGACAGGAAGATATTAAGGAATTAAATGAAATTTTATTTATAATTCTGTAATAAATCTATGCATATATTAATATTTTCCGGTTCAATATTTACTTTTGTATGCTGTATGATGATCAACCCTGTGGTATCGGACCTAAATAAAAGGAAAAAGAGACAAAAGGAACAGCAAAGCACACGGACTCCTTTTGGGAAAAGAAGCCGATTTTATTGAACGGAGAGCCCATATTTAAAGCATGTTCCGATGCACGGAACAGAACCGTAGTTCATTGGTCCACAGGGATAAACATCTCCCAGGATGTGTCCCACGGAAAAAACACCAGGTGTCTGTCCTTGTGAATTCCTTCTTATTTTTCCAACTTGTTTTTCACGAATTCCAACCTGTTTTTGACCATGTTATCACCTTGGGAACTTTCTCCTTATCACCCTGAGAACAGGGCAAAACTCAAACTTGTGAGAAATAATTCTCCAAGCTAATTCACTAGATGTGTCTCTGACCACACAACCCCTTGAAATTTTTGCGTTAAGAATCATGAAGGTGGGAATGATGGAAAACTACTTTCCATGATTGAATGCTATTACTAGTGCTTCTACAGTATGCAAGAAGTCTTTTATGATATGATTATAGCAATTATGACAGTCTGATGCTCTGTGTAAAGTAATTTATTTCATGAGGTATTCATTTAAATGCCAGTAACTGCAAGGAATAGCAAATAATTTATAAACATAACTTTTCTATGAAAATGAAAAATGAAAATGAATTTCATTTGGTGGTACGGTTTAGATCTGAAGAGCTGCTTTTAGAATTCTATTCAATTGAAAGAAATTTTGTTAGTTCATAGTCATTACTGACTGGTTGAAATCCTGTAGAGAGCTGGGTATGGATTTTTGGTATGACAAACAGAGTGCAAGTGGACTGAGAAGAGCAGGTATGGTGCTTCAGGAATCTTGTTCCAGCAAGTATTGTAGCTTGAGATCCTAATTCACTCCATTTTTGAAACCTTGATGAACAGAATACATCAATTCCCACCTCAAATTTAGCGGTGAAACTAATGTTTACGCTATGTAAACAGTCTTGATAAATTGCAGACACCAACCAAATATTGATTCTGTAAAGAATGAATTTCAAATTAATTTTAGTTGTCCTTAAAAAGAGGTTTATGAGAGGATTTAAAAATCCAAAATGTATAATTAATTAATTAATTAATTGAAGCTTGTGATAATGTAATTGTATATTTGAGGGTGTCAGTAATATACATTGGAGAGAAATGTTATGATCCCAATGACATTTCGCTTAGAATCTCTTAAAACATAGTACTAGCCATCATTTGTTATTTGTAAGAAGTTGCCACTATATTCCCTTGTTTACATCGTAATAACCTTCTGAATAACTGTTGGATTCACTGCTATTGCAATTTTAATAGGAAGTTGTTATTGCTGGCTAGTAAATGTTTCATGTTTGGAAATCTGCTTTTTCTGCTGATCTTCTCATTAAGTGAGAGGCTGTTTAAAGTAGGTTCTGAAGAGCATCAGTTTTTCATGGGGTGATAGCTACATTATTAGTCTTCCTGAATTAGATAATTAAGGGGACAAGAATTTAACTTGTTTTCAAGATCCTTGGATGAATATGTATATTGCAGAAAAACAACAGCTGCACTTAAAAGCTGTAGAAAAATGTTTAGACTATCACATTTTGTGAAAGCAATTGACTTGATTTTGAAAAAACATATAAAGTGGTTTTTGTAATATCTTCTTTTTCAGTATAAGCAGAATTTTGTAGCTTGCCAGAAATTAATCTCTATGTAAGTTGATAGGGTGCAAATTTAATGTTTGTTTTTTTCCTGGGTATGAGGGTGCTTCAGCTTTTGGGCTTTTGTTCTTTTTTTTGAGAGAGAAACACTCAAGAGGTCAAGTTGATTACAAGCCAGTCTTGTGCATGACACTGTTTTATGTGCTAAATTGTTCCTACAGGTTGAATATTGACTAAATTTGCCCTTCACAAACATGCACTCTGAAGTAGAGCAAATTGTCCCATTGCATTAGCACAGGATTGTGTCTTTGAATAATTTTATTTCATGTCAAATAGCTTTTTAGCTCTACAGCAACAATATAACTAGTATTTATTGTTTTGTAAAACAAGTTGTTGCTGCTTCCCATTAGTCATCTTTCTGCCTTGCAGACTCACTTCAGCTTTTTTTCTGCTCTCCCAAACCATTCACATTCTCCTAAAGATTTTGCAACTAAATGTAACAATTTGCCTTTATGTTCAGTTTTTACTTTTTTTTAGCTATCATGAATAAGTGGAGTCATACAGGGGAAGCTGGTTCAGGATGAGAGCTGAATACGATTTCTGTCTTTATGTGGACAGGAGCAAGCACTTTTTTTTCTCTATTTACTCTGCTCAGAACAGGAGAAATTTCCATTTATTGTATTGTTACATGTCATAGACGAGCTGTGGACACACATGTGTTGTTCCACATGTGTGGCCAGCACACTTGTAGTGCTGTGCCTTGCTATGGCTTCTGGCCTGGTTTGGTGTCTTTTCTCCTTAGGTGATGGATTATGGCATTGATAAATTAATATCCTTTGGAGGAGTACAAGCTCATCTGCTCTTTATAGAGCAATGTGCTTAAAGCTAAGAGTATGTTTAGATGAAATGAATAGTTAGGAGTTTATTTTGGTGCTGGGCAGAGGTATTTGTATACAGATACGTTTTCTGCTCTTGAGTCTGTCTGGGGGTGCTGTAGGAAAATATGAGATTCCCAGTGTAATGAATATATTTTACCACTAGATGGTATTGTTATATGACATTAAGTATTTGCTTTGTGCCAGAGGATGCTGAAGGCAGGAGGACTTTTAATGGCTGTTAGTCATGTGAGAGGGTGCCAATGGTGGCTTCTGAATGAAGGGCAGATGGCCCCAGGAATACGGCTTAGCAGTTAATTAAACTATAATTTAGGAATTTTTTTTCATCCTGTAGCTTTGTAGGCTTGTTTGAATAATGCAAGCCTTCGTAAGTGAGTAAGCTCAATGCATTTTCTGGCAGAACACTGGAAACTGGAGAATGTCTTCAGTTGCGGTCAGTTTTCCATTAAATTCTACATCTTGTCTCCACTAAGGATTTGATTTTCATTAAACATATATCTGCTTGACAAAGAGTATTTTTTCAGGAAATATGGAAAAGGAAGGGGAAGATAGTTGTATGGTCAGAACCATAAGAAGACACAACTTTTAGCCTGAGTGAGGCAGTGATACTCATGTGCTTACTCATCTAATTAATAACCCAGGGAGGAAGTAATGTGAGATGTATTCAGCCATTTAGCCAAATTATTATGCATCCCATTTCTTAAAGAAAAAGATAACAAGAATTAGAAGCTGTTAATTGTTTGTATTCTTAGGATGCTTTTTTTCTTTGAAGTACCAAGAAAGTCTGCATGAACTGTTTTATTTTGCTGTTGTGTGAAAGGCATTATTCACTTAACTCGGGATAGGGAAGCAGCTCTGAACACAGCAAAGCAGGCTGCTGCTTTCATTTGAAAAACTCTACATAAAATAAAAATGGAGAAACATTTTGCATTTTTTTTTTATAATGACTTTGACACTTCCTTAAAGCTTTGTTTTCTTAAAGTTTTTGGGAGAAAGAATTTTATAATTCAGCTGATTTTGAGTTTAAATTGCTTTTTCATGGCTGGCTTTTTTTGAGAATCTGCTGATTTCCTGTTTGAATCACAGGCAGATGTATTGCAGGATCTCAGTGCTGTGACTGACATTTACACTGTTCTCATGTTGTTGCTGTGGCAGTGCTATGCTGCTGCATTCTTAGACCAACCCCTATTTTCTTGGGAATTGTATGAATCCACAACAAAATAGGATACCTGCCCCAGAGTTCAACTGCATATTTTTCAGTCATGCTGAACTTTCACAGAGTCCTCCCCAATCACCAGCATTTCACACTACTCTTCGGGGAGACACAAGCACAGAATTCAGTGCTATATGGGTAAGGTGGAGCTCCTAATGCTTGTTTCTCACTGACACTCTCTGTTCTTATTAGACTTGAAGGTGTAGCATGTTTATAGTGTATGCAAAACTAAAGCCTGGCTTTTCTGAGTGCCTCCTTGGGTGGATGGCAACAGGCTTGGGAGCAGCCATCTGCAACATGCCGTTGATCTTTCTCCCTTTCTGGCATATGGTGCTGCCTTGAAGATGCTCTCTGCAGCGAGCATCTGCCACTGGGTCAGGCAGGCAAGCCCCTGGCACTTGTCCATGTCACGCCAGCTCTGCTGATAGGACACTGCAGGCTTCCTCTAACAACAGCCAGGTCTGGTCTTGAGAAGGGCCTCCAGGATTCTCAGAGAGACAAAATCACCTCATGTGTTATAAGCAAAGTAAGCAATGATTTAAATGACTGGGTTCCCAGCAGGTATACTTTACTCCAGCTCTTATCCCAATGGAAGGCCTGGCAGAAGAAATTTCATATCAAACTCAGAGTGAAGTTATCAAAGATATCAAACTAGGCTAAGAGGGCCTGCAGACAGCAAATCCAAAACAGAAATACTGCATCATGCAGTATTACCTCTCAGAATCTGTTTTGGTTTTTTTTTCTCCAAGATGTGTAAAATTTCTTGTCTGGCAGTTTGTGTGCCCGAGGTGGAATAAATCTGAGCCCTTTAGTTTTCTTGGTCTCAAAGTTGTTTATTATTTTCTTATCTGTAATATTTTCTCTCAGCCCAGCGAGGTCTGCCTTGCAGGGCAGCCATGGCACACTCTCTCCCCTTCAGGGTAGTGTTATCTTTTTATACCACAAACTGCATACATTATATTTGCAATTATTTCCCAATTACTATCATCTATATTAGACAGCGAACTTCTGCTCTAAACCAATCCAAAAGTGCCAACTCCACAATAGAAAATGGAGATGAAGAAGAAGAAGAAGAAAGAAAGACCAAACACGTGCTTTTTCCTCCATCTTGTGTTCTAAAATCCCTATTCCCAAAAATCCTAAAATCTATATTTCACTCTGTGATAACACTACTTAAACTTCTGTAACTCTCAAGTTCTTCATATAAAGCTGGTAATTTGTTTCAAGGGCTATAATCAAACACACAAATGTTCCTGGCTGCCTGACAGGGTCCCAGAGCCCCCTGACAGGGGTCTCAGCAACTCTAGACTCCCAAAGGGATGTCTTAGACTCTGACAATTACCAACCAACTTTAACAGAGAAATGTATTTCATATTAAAAGTCATCAATATTTTAAAAGAACGTGAAAGCTGCTGGGCTTTTAAACTGTCATCATACTAATTTCCTTTACTAATTTCTTCTTGCATTTTCTTCTTTGTGCAGTCTTCCATTGAATGGATGTTGCTGCTTCTTTTTCCCTGAATTTAATTTTCCTTCTTTTTTCAATTATCTTCATGATGTTGCTTAAAAACATTTAAGAGGAAAAATGAAATCTACATTCTTTTTTATTTCTTCTGTTTTTTTGCCAACTTCTGAAATTCGCTGCTGTGTGTGTTCTGTTACAGTTTCCTTGTATGAGCCTTTGGAAACTGGTGAAAAAATTTCTTTTCAATGAGGGAATTTCACTATTAGAGATTTTCTTCTACTGATGGTATGAGAGGTAGATTCTATTAGGGGAGGAATACTTGATCAAAGCCTGTAGTTTTTATGAATATGTATTTGTTTAAATTTCTTTAAATTAATGACTTTTGGATTGAATTAAAAAAAATAATGTGCCTCTGACAAGAAACATAAACAGGTTAATTTTAATCAGAATAATAGCAATATAGTAAGTGGTCTCACTTGTGATAAATATGTTACTATTCAGTTCTATGAAATGACTTTCAGGAATACAGTTATTTTCATTGTATTGCCAAAAGACCCAAAACAAAACACAACAACAAAAAACAAAACACTCAGACAAATCTTCTTTCTTTTTCTTTTTGAAATTAAATTAGTGTCCTGGTTTTGGCCAAGGATAGGGTTAATTTTTTGAGGGCATATGAGGGAGCCTGAAGCCATGTGAGTGTGGCCAAGATCCTATTAATGTTATTCAATACCATCTCACTCATGTAATTGCCAGGGAAAGAGACTCTCTCACTTATAAGAAGTGGGTTCCATTGCTATTTCCAGTAAATTAGGAAACAGGGTAACTCACTTATCAGCAATATTATTTTTAAGAGATATATCCCAGTCATATACAGTCCTGGTAATAATTAATTAGACCTTCAGTGACCTGAAGTTTAACAAAGGTAATATGAGAAAACCCAGCAGTTTCAGTGACTTTCTGTTGCCCTTACTAGATAAGGTTGGAAAGCACATTGTGACTGAAGAGAAGGAAAGCATCTCTTCCTTATTTTTCAATACTTGTTGGCAAATGATGGAGAAAAATATCAAGAAGGACAGCAGTTGTTACAAAAGATACCGTTTTGTGGAAGGGAAAGCTCATTTGTAGCCAGTCAGTCCTACAGAAGCAGTTATGCTCTCACAGAAAGTTCTGGGTATTCTCAATATCAGATTTCTGCTTTATCATCCTCTGATGGTGGTGGTAAGGTGTGCATCTCCTAAATTTAAATTAAAACTATTAATAATGATTGAAATAATCTGTCATCTAAAAAATCAGATTGACTTATAGAAGGACCACAGATACTTCCTCTGACTACTACCTTGATTCAAACCTTGCATTTGCTGCTAGTATTTCATAGCTCTTTTGCTCAACCTGTCAAAAAGGAGACTGCATTTTCCTCTAGTGCATGTACACTGAAAGTGTACTATTTCCTCTGCAAGTTTAGTTACTGTGTGATATAGTGATATCAACAGCCTTGATTTATATTCCTTTAGCAATATTACCAAACTTCTTGTTTACTTTCTTTACTACAACTGGATACTTGGCTAAAGGCTTTAAAGGATTTTTCTGTAATAAATTCCAAACTCTTTTTATGCTGCAGAATCTTTAAGCTGATAGTCTGCCAGTTTGGTTCTTTGTTTCAGGGCTTGTCAGTCTGCATTCATCGACATTTGCTTTTAGCAAGACCAGAGTCTTTAATGATAGAAATCTTTTTCTCTTCCACTGCAGTTTCCATATGATATGTTGTGGCTCCTCATCTAATAACACTTACAGACTTTGAAATCTTCCCCTTTAACACTGTTGTTTGGGTCTTTTAGCAGGAGAAAAATACAAAAAAATTAAAGGCAGAAGAGAAGAAGTCATTCAAGGACGCATCTGACTTTTGCAGCACGTTTTTGCTACATTCTTGTTAACCTGTTTATGCCCAAACTTTGACCAAAAACCTTAAAACTAATAGAACCTTATGTATGAAAATGTGAACTTTGTCCAGTAGACTATCCAAGTCTTGTCTTGAGAAAAGCACAT
The DNA here is from genome assembly GCA_013397375.1 of Toxostoma redivivum. Taxonomy (NCBI): domain Eukaryota; kingdom Metazoa; phylum Chordata; class Aves; order Passeriformes; family Mimidae; genus Toxostoma; species Toxostoma redivivum. The sequence continues at coordinate 212,159 of VXBI01010274.1, forward strand.
CTCAGGTTTAAGTCTTTGGTCCTAATTCAACATAAAGTGTAAGTCCCTTCTTAAAGGAATAAAATGCTGAAAAAATGTTTAACATTTCTTCAGTTCTGAGGAGTGAATGGACTTGGTACAAAACCTGAACATTTGCTGGGGTGTTCCTTTTGATGCATCATTTGAAGTGTGTTTAGTTTCCTGGCAGAGAGATGCTGTGACTGCTCCAGCTGTGAGGCACTGGATTCTCTGGTCCTTGCAAAATCCTCACAAGGACAGTGCTGATGTCCCGGTGCTGTGCCCTGGATCTCTCCCACTTATGGGCACACCTGGCCCACACTGGGGCAGAGGTCTTTGGCTCCACCAGCCTTGGCACCATTCCTCTTCTGCCAAATAATGAGATTTTGGGGGTATTACAGCACAGTAGGAGGCAGAAACCAATAGATTAGGGAGCTGAACACCTCTGATTGTCTGAGGAGGTATCAGTGCTTGTTAGGGTTCTCAAAACTTGCTTTGTGGATGCAGCTCTTACTATCAGAGCCAGCCTAAACAGAAATGCAAAAAATGCAGGTTAATTTCTCACTGTTTGGAAGTGTTATCTTTCTTAACTTAAGGCTAAAAAAGTTTATGGAATGATATGTCCAGCATTAAGGGTGACACAATAATTAACCCTAGTTTCTGGGAAGGTATTTTAAACACTCAAGAACAAGAATGGATAGAAACTGTGAAATGTCTCTTGCTAAAAGATATTTCCACTTGAATCTTTTACAGCGCTTCTGATTTCTGCCCTTTGGTCTCCTTCCAGTTCAGTGCATCTCCTAGTCCAATACCAGAGAAAGCTTCACACTGTTCCATCAAACTTTTGTCAAATGATTCTCCAGATAAAATGTAACTGACATTTTTTTTTTCTCAGCCTCTTTTTTCACCCTGTCAGAACAGTCAGAGCAGTGATCAAACCATTGAGCCAGTGGTGTGGAAACATGCCATGCTGGTATTTTTGGCATGGCCTAGAACATCCTTTTCTAGGCAGACACGTGGAAGGGTGTAGTGAGTTGACCCTGGCTGGATGCCAGACCGAAGACCAAAGCCTCTCTTTACTTTCCACTGCAGCTGACTGGGGAGAGAAAATATACTGAAGGGTTCATGGCTCAAAATAATGACACAGAGAGATCACTCACCAAATACTGTCACAGGCAAAACAGGCTCAGATTAGAGATATTAATTGAATTTATTACTAACAATATCAGAGCAGGATATTGAGAAGTAAAATAAGACCTTAAAAACACCTTCTCCCCACTCTTCCTTCCTTCTCAGCTCCAGCAGCATAGGGAGACAGGGAATGGGGTTTATGGGGTTTATGGTCAGTTGTTTCTCCTATTGCTCAGGGGGAGGAGTCATTCCCCTGCTCCACTGTGGAGTCCCTCCCACGGGAGACAGTTCTCTATGTTGTGCTTCAATCTCAGTGTATCCAGTGGGCTACAGCTCTCCACAGACTGCTCCAATAAGGATTACTTTTTCATGGGGTGCAGTCCTTCAAGCACAGCCTGCTCCAGCAGTGGGTCTCCTACAGAGTCACAAGTCCTACCAGGAAATCTGCTCCAGGGTGGACTCTTCTCCTCATGTGTCTGCAAGTCCCTGGCAGGAGCCTGCTCCAATGTGGGCCTCCCGTGGGTTCACAGCCTCCTCTGAGGAATTCTCCTGCTCTGGTGTGAGGGTCCTCCATGGGCTGCAGGCAGATCTCTGCATCCCCATGGTCTGATATGGGCTGCAGGGGTACAGCTACTTCACCATGGTCTGTATCAAGGGCTGCTGGGGAATCTCAGCTCTGATACCTGGAGCACCTCCTGCCCTTCGTTCTTCACTGAGCTTGGTGTCTGCAGAGTTGTTAATCTCATGTATTCTCACCCCACTCTTCTCTGGCTGCAAGTGTATGTGCAATAACGTTTTATCAAAGTTCTTAGATCTGTTATCACAGGGGCATTTCCAGTATTTCTAAATGGCCCAGCCTTGGCCAGCAGCACATCCATCTTGGAGATGCCCGAGATTGCCTCTGCTGGACATGGAAGAAACTTCTGGCAACTTCTCACAGAATCCACCCATTTAGCCCATCCACTACCAAAGCCTTACCATGGAAACCTGATACAAAGGTAGAGAATCCTTCATATCCCTTCCCAGGGAGGTGGCAAGGACATTGAAGGGAGCTGCCTACAGATTGGATCTCATGTTTCTAGCATGGCCATCGAGTCAGCATGGAAGGCCAGTCACAGGCTGAGCCCCTTCACCATGTTCATCTTCTCCCACCAGGGACTTCATTGCTCACTTTAGATCATCTGCCAGATCATCTCCTGGAGACATCAATCCTCAGTGGGAGTGTTAAGCAGAGCGTGGGCAGTACCCAATGCCACATTACTATAATTTAATGTTTCCAGTTTGTGCTGGGCATCAGATAGACATTGTCCATTCTGTTTATTGTTCCACTGCCCAGTTTAATCTCCTGTGTGTCACTCTCTGGTGTCATAGGACCACATGGACAGGACTCCAGAGACTGTGGAGGTGGACATGCCAACAAATCTATGATGAATTCAGTTTTTTTGTCAACATTAGTTCAGCATAGGCACGTTTTCCACATTTTCCTTTGTCATAAAAAGATGTCTACTTCTACTCTCTCTTACACTTGCAGAGCATGAACTTTATTTTTAAACTAGATTTAAAGATACTGTGCTAAAAGGTGGAAAGGCAAGGGGAGAAGGCCGTTGATAACAGTTTAAAAAACAAGAGAATCAGATAGAGAGGTTTTCTCAAGGTCTCTTGAGTCATGTTTTCTATCCTGGCCCAAGATAGGATTAACTGAATCTAAAGAATCCTGGACTGTGTTTGTACATAGTCCTCTTTGTTCACAAAAACTTGCAGTATTTGAGTTGGGCATCTTTCTTAGGGTTTCACTAGCCTTTATTATAGAAAATGTTTCTCATGGCAACAAAAAGGGGAAGGCAAACAGGAGGGTGGCTTTGGGTATTTTAGACTGGAATCTGAAACTCTCAGGTATGAGGTTAGTACTGAGTTAATTGCTTGATTGAAAAATTATCCCATTATGAACAGAAGCCCAGAGGAGCCCTGGTTGTAGCTGTAGTTCAATCAGCATGAGAATATCTGGGTTGTGGCAGTTGGAAAAATGGTGGGATTCCCCTGATGCCTGCATGCAATGGCCTTGCAAGGCACACTGGGAATGAAGCACCATAGTGTAGTCCCTGATGTAACATGGCACTGCTACCACTCCAGCCCCTTCAGGTGGTAGTGTGGAGCTCGCTCTTTCTCTTTGGACCTGCCTTTCTTTCCCACCAGCCTCAATTTTAGAAAATTAAAATGGTATAGCTGTGTTATACCACCTTCCTCTTCCCCCTCTATCTGCTCTGTTTTTCTAGGTGTCTTGGGGGAGGGGTCCTCTAGTGAGCACAGCAAAGGAGAGATTGCTCACCTTGGTGAGGATGTCACAATGGTATCTTGTGTGTGTGTCCACAGTGGTGTCTGTGTCTCCAAAGCTGTTAGCTGGATGGAGAAGTCCCAGGAAGTGTTACACAGACTTATGCAGCACTAAACTGCTGAATTTTTCAGGAGGGCAGGATGAGGGTAAACAAGCTCTTCTGTTGTAGTCTGTGTTGTCAGTACATTTTTTATAGAGTTGAGATTTATTCTAGTGTCAGCCTTGGGTGATTCTGTATAGTGGGGGCAAGATGGAATAGCCTGTTTTAAAAAAAAACTTGGCAGTGTTTAAAGCCACCCTTCTTGTTTTAATCCTTAATGAATGTTTTGTCACTTCGTACTATTCTTTCATTGTTAGCCTCTTTCATGCTGTTCTTCATCAGAGCAATGCTATGCATGTTAATTTTTCATAGAGGGAAAGAGTGGGAGACAAATATTTAGTCAGAACTCTCTTTGTTTGGCAATATACAGAACCAACGTGTCAGTTAAAAGAGAGAAACATTTTAACTACCAGTTCCTTGCTAGTTGGGTTTTTTTTGTTTTTGTTTTTGTTTTGTTTTGTTTTTTTTTTTTAAGGTATGGTCTTTACTAGAAGATTGATATTTTTTTCCCTCAGAAGGCAGCTAGAGAAAAGCCCACCCAGCCATTAGGGTGCTCAACATGTTCCTTGGCACATGGGGTGGCACCCTCCCCTTCCATCCGACAACCTGGACTGGAGGCAACATCAGGCACTGCTGGGGAGGCAGACAAAGCAAAATGTTAATGTGACATCCCCTGGCCACCAAACAGCAGTGTGTGGCTCCTTCTCACTGACAGCATGAGGCTGTGCAGGGAGTTTCTGCGAACTGGCAATTGTAGAAGTTATTTCTTATAGTGTGCAGCCCTTCTGCTGGTGTACGAAGAGAGGCTAAGTAAAAACAAGACGCTTAAGAATTACAGCAAGCCACAGTGCTGCATGGAGCTTTCCTTAGTACTTGAAATAATACAATAAGATGAAAATAATACAGTAAGACAAAATGCAAAAAGCAGACAGAACTGTCCGACTGTAGAGTCTTCAAACAAGGAGGGATGTTTGTACATAATGAAGTCAATCTGCAGTGTCAAATGCAACCAGAGATTTTGAAATGTGTTGTACTGTACTTAGCAAAAATCTGATATTTTGAAATAATTTCAGTCTAAAGTAGGACTGCATAAGAGTAGACATACTTTCTTCTCAAGAGACTTGAAAATTATGGCATTTCTTTATGTTTATTTCAGATTCTCTGCAGAGAACTGCTGTGACAGAAGGTAATACATAGTCAACTTAAAGTGGAATTTAGTAAGAAAAATAAAAAACATTGAAAGTAGAAGGGCTTGGTATTTTAGTCAGAAAATCTAAGTACAATACTACCAGAAGCAGATATGATTTCCCTAGAAGAATATTTTTTTTAAGAATTTAAAGAATTTTAAAGATTTTTTTAATGCAAAAGAGAAAATAACTCTTTGATTATTTCTTTAACTCTTTTATTTATTCTATTTAGGTTAAAGTCAGTATTGTGCAAGGCAGAATTACAAACAAAAAACAGAGAGTAAATACCTTGATCTGTTGAAATCTAAAGGGAAAATCATTAGCATAACTGGCATTACAGTGATCTTTTAAATTTTCCAAAGGCTTCCATAAACTGAGTTATCAGACATGATGTAAATAAGAAAAAATGGCAAGCTCTGATTAAACTGTGTTGGTGCTTTCTCTCAGCCCCACCTCCAGAAAATAATCTAATAGTAGTGTTAGAAGGTATCCTCAGCAAATGTAACCAATTTGTTTCCTTGTTTTTGTGATCAGAGGATAAGGTCTCAGGTTATGTGTGTGTACATTTTGTGTGCATATAAAATAACCATTCCTTTTATATAATACTGATTTTTCTCACAGTTTTATAATGATCACAGCTTTTATCCCTGGCAAAAAACAGTCTGCCTTGCAGAGTCAGACAGAATAACTGTGTCAAATAAGATTTATTTCAAAGAATAAAAATGCAACTGCCTTTACTCACACAAAAGTAAAGGCTTAAAAAGAAAAATAGAAAATAAGCTTTTGCAAACTCCTTGTGCTTGCTTTCTCACTTGACCAGCTCCAAGCCAGTGAACGACTTTCAGTGATTGAAGTAGCTACGGAGGCTAAATGAAGTTTTTAGGTGAACACTTTAAATTGAAGCTGGCTAGGAGGTTCATGAAGTCATTTGAACTCTCAGTGTGTGCATGTGTAGAACAGACATAATAGTATTTTCTCCATTATCAGCTAGAGTCTGTCTATGAGCAAGGGTCGATACAGGGGTATACCTGTTGTGACACAGATTTATCCACAGCCACAACCACTTTGAGGTGCATCTTGTTCCAGTGTGGCCTTGTACATGGGCTACAATCCCTAAATCTGCTCCAACATGACTGACCCACAGCTGGAGTTTTTCCAGGGATGTGCCTACTCTGTCAGGGGCTTATCTACAGTCACACACTTTGATGTGCTCCAACATGTCCTCATGCACAGCCACAGATGCTTCAAGGTGTACATTCTCCAACACAGACTTCCCTTTGGACCAGAGTTCCTTCAGAGGTACCCCTGCTGTGGCACAGACACAGCCATGGGCACAGACCCTTCAAGAGGTGCCTTGTCTGGTGTGGGCTTGTCAGCAGCCAGACTCTTTGAGACATCCTGCTCCCACATTGACATAGCTGTAGGTCACAGTCCCTCCAGCTCGAGCTCTCACTGGAGTTTCAGCCTGTCCAGTACAGCAGTATGAAAACAGCAGTGATGCCTTCATGGTCTGTCAGTGAATGGGCACTGCTGGGGTAAAAATGTTCCAAGGCACTGTACAGTAAAGTCATAAGCAGTACAGCACTACAAAAAAAGCAGCCACTAACAAGCACTAGACTCTAATTTACAGTGAAGCAAGCAAGCCCCATTGCAAGCACAGGAATCTGCCAATTAGTAGATAAACATCAATAACAACCATAAATCCAATCTGGCACATTTCAATCAAATCTGTTGTTATATTGAACCTTCTGAGCCTCATTTTGGGTGCCAAAAAAGGAATGTTGTGGTGTAACCCCAGCTGGCAGCTCAGCACTACCCAGATGCTTGCTCCATCCCACTATGGGATAGAGGAGAGCATCAAAAAAGTAGAAAAGTTGTGGGTTGAGGTAAAGACAGTTTAATAGGTAAAGAAAAAACCAATGTAGGCAAGCAAAGCAAAACAAGGAATTAATCCACCCTTTCCCAGGTAGGTGTTCAGCCATCTTCAGGAGTGCAGGGCTTTATCAAACATTAGTTACTTGGAATGACAAATGCCATGACTCCAAATATCCTCCAACTTCCTCCTTCTTGCCCCAGCTTTTATTGTTGAACAGGACACCATATAGATGCAATACTTCTTGAGTAATTTTGGGTCAGGTGTCCCAGCTGTGTCCCTAACAACAGCTTGTACACCCCCAGTCACCTCACTGACAGGGCAGCAGGAGAGGCCGAAAGCTTTGATGCTGTGTCAGCGCTATTCAGCAGCACCTGAAACATTCCCATGTTACAATACTGTTTTCAGCACAAATCCAAAACACAGATCTATACCAGCTACTGTGGAGAAAAATAACTCTATCCCAGCCAAATCCAGCATATGTTTATGTCTGGATTTTCTCAGCTGTATTCTCTAGAAATCTTGGCGCATTTTGAATACTTTATTAATGTGCCTGGGATTTAGGGATACCTTATAACCATAGTCCAGATGCCCCTGCTCCAGCTGCTGCACATCACCATTTCATAGTAGTCTCATCTGGGACTCTGGACATAGGAATGATCTTACTTGAAGCCTCTGAACATGTGTGCTGTGTTGTAGAGCCCTGCATTATAAGTTTGACACTTCTGAAAGGTCTTGCACGTCTCTACTATCCATGATATTTATGTGTGTACAAGGGTTCTGATCACCCTGTGAAGCCAAAAGCATGTGCTTTGCAGTTCACGCACATTTCAGCCTGGTAAATTCTGTACAGGGAGGTTGATTTCATTCCCATAGAGACCTCAGACTTTGTTGTCAAGTTTGAGCGTCATATTCAAGTATTGTTTTAAACAATACTTGCTTAAAGTTTCAATTACTTTTCAGGAATAAAAATGTGATCTTTTTTCAACTTTGTCTTTAATTTAGTGGGGCTTAGCAATCCTGCTAGCTGTACGCTCTGGTTAACAGTGGAGTTTTCAAATAAATTGCATGCAACATAGCTTATACTTTTATGTCTGTAACTGAATCCTGATCAGCACGTTTCAGACACTTGATCCCCTTTCCTAACATAATACTGACCTTTCTTTTATGGTAATAAAAGACATTATCTTTTCCCTTTTTAGCCTGCCCTAAGTAACCTGTGATTTTCTTGACCTGGAAAGAAAATATTGAAATAAAAATATAATTTAACAATGAGTTAATGTGCTGTAGATTTATTACTATTTTTGCAGAAGCTATTCTCACTTAATTAGCTTTCTCTCCCCTTACACCCATTTTTATAAGAATTAATATGAAGCCAGAATTTGATTAGTCTTACCTTTTTTAATTCAAGTTATTAATGATTAGTTAATTCTCTCAAGAAACATACTTTTACTGTGTCACTATTCATTTTAAGCCATTGAATCTCATGTTTAAACATTTTAGTACATACTTTTCAATTATGTAGTCACAGTAGGGTAAAAAAAACATTGGATATTTCCTTACAGGTGACTTGTGAAGCAGAAATTATTTATGTCTGATTTTCACAGCTCTAAAAATAGTGTTACACAGTGTATATGATGCAACTTGCGAGCAAAACTATTCTTATATTCTAGTCTTAGCTTTGAATGTCACTTCTGGAGAGGAACAGAAACAAGTGACTTCTTACTTAAAAAGAAGCTCATTATTTCTTCACTAGTAAGGGATGTGCAAAGCCATTAAGGTGATTTTCTTGTTGATAATCTAAGTCTTGTCAACATTTTCTCAACTCTTCATAGTGTTTGAAGAGACCTTTTCCTTCCAAAATATGCAGATGAGTACCAACTGTATGTCTAGAATGACCTGACCTGGTACATAAAAATAAATGTTCTATTCTAAAAATGACTGGAAATATAAATATAAAACCATGGGTACATGACGTAGGACAAAGAAAATGGGATAATTGCTGGTTGGGTTGTCTTTTTCTTACATCCTTGTGGAACTACAGTAAGTAAGAATAAACAAGCAGTGTGTGCTTTTTGGAGGTTTTAGACTGCCCTATTTGCACTTTTTATAATGTGTGTGGATGTTGAGAAGAGAGAAAAATATAGTTTCCTACAGAATGTGCATGAGGATACGTGTCAGGTCTCCAGGGAGTGTTTGTATGGCAGTACGAACAAACTGCATGTTCTGCGGAGGGGCTGTGACTCATGTCCGAGGGGAACATTTTCTTACTAAGCCTTTTCAGTGCAGCACAGAAATTGCTGTGTCTCATGAGGATACTGTGCAGATGAGAGCAGTTGGAAGTGCCTGTGCTCGCTGCATTAGGGCAGCCACCTGCCAGCCCTGTGAGAGAAGGTACAGTTGCATGGGAAGTATAATGAGGTCTGTGAAAGTCTGCAGAAGACCCACTACCTCTTAGGCAGCCCAATTGAGTAAAATGTGTGGAGACAGAGTTCATGATGCCCCAAAAGCACCATCCTCTGCCCTTTCTCTGATTACTTTGAAATCTCACCAGAGCTGAAAGATCCAACTAGAACTCTCTAGTGACATTGTTTAAGAATGCACAGCTCTTGAGCTCCCTCAGTTGGCTCTGTGTCTTTTTAAAAAAAAGCTCACACAAACAAATTAAATAAGTAATTGAGTGCATATTTTTAGTTGCTGACTTGCAGGATCAGATCATGAAAGGCTACATGTTGTTTTAGGAGATTGTCTGATGGCTGGTATTGTTAAAAATACTTGTTTTCCACAAGTTTTTCAGGGCTTCTCACATCCATTCCAGAAGTTGTATGCTCACAATTCCACCTCATAATTTTTCATTAATTAATACTCAAGATTATATTGCTGAGAAGATTTGCTGGTCTGGTGAGGAGTGAATTTGTAAGTACTTTCCAGACACAGAGAGTATCATTACTCCATGGGCTCAGAGGCTGGTAGTATTTCCACTGCTTGTGGACTTTGATATCAGATTTTTTTAGCCAAATTAACACATTTCCCTTCTTGCCACAGTTTTACTCCAAGTTCTTATATAATTTTCTGCACTGAGTTTTCTGCATGTTTTTTGCTATTCACAAATTTTCAGTGTATCTAGTATGACATTTCTTTCATTTTGTCATATTAAATGCTAGTTTGTTAGCCTGCTAGATTCCCTGTACAAGTAGTACTTTTGGTGGAATATTTGTTACAGGATAGTGATGAGATGTTTTTAATTTTTTTTTAAATCCATTGTCTACATCTAGGCAAACTTACATTGCGTTGTCACTTTTTGACAGCATGGTGCTAAAACCACTGAAGCTGGATTGACTGTTTCTGAAGAGTGGTTCCATTACTTTACTGGGCTCTGGAGATTAGATATACTGAATGGCATTTTTGTTCTTAATTCATTTCTGTTTCATAGTTAAATAAACTATGAAACAGAAATGAATGAATTCAGATTTTCTAAGTATTCCCAATATGCTTTTTATCAATAGCTATGTTTTATAAAGTTAACAATGCTTTTTAACTGCTTCATCACTTTCTTCCTGGTTATTAGTTTAGATAAAGTTGTTCCATGTTCAGGATTTTTCTTGATTCTGTCTCCTTTGTAATGGTCTTTGGTTTTTTCCTCTAATCATATTTTTTTAAAAAAATTCTTCTTCCCCTTTCTTAAGGATTAACTAATTTGATTTTAGTTCTCTCTGTTCATTTCTCTTGTGGCTAACAACTGTGCAAATCATTGTATACAAATCACCAGTTCCCATTTTCAGCAAGGTTCCTTTTTATCCACAAACCTCCAATCAATCTCTCTGAAGCTGAACTGGCTTTCTTGTTGAGCTCTTATAAAATAAAATCCTTCCTCAATTGAATTCAGTGGGAGTTTTGTCATTCATGTCAATGACTTCAATGCTTCACTCACAGTTAACATACATTAGATTTTAATTATAATGCCTTTTAGGCACCTCCAGCCTTCTTCCTGCTTTATGGCTTTTAGTTACTTCCCAGTGAGCACACTATTTACTCCTCCTAATTCCAGTCAGCTTGTTTTTTCTTTTTGAAGCATTTTTTTTCCTAATTGCTTGTCAGTACACATGAGAAGGATGACACCTTAGGAAAATAGAAATATAGCCAAAAGGGAATTAAGGTAAATGTTAAGCATTAATCATTCTTTAAAGGCAAAATACCCATTAAGCTTATGGGCTTCTTTGGAAACATAGACTTCTGCATGCCATGCAGTGAAGGGAAGGAGTCTTGCTGTACACAATTATCACACCTCAAGCACAAAGTGGTAATGCGTTTTAAGAGTAAAGGAAGGAAAAAACCTAATTGTCTGTGACACACCTTGTGGTCCTCTGATAAGGAATTTGTAAGATTTTTTTTTCCCTAGAGATTACATTAAAAAATTATTGACAGTGATTGCATATCAGAGTAAGACATACTGAACTTGTGGTCATCTGCTGTTTGTCAATTTATTGATAGCAATATCATGTGTACTGAAGTACTATGGCTTTCTAGTCCTTAGTGGCTTGCTTCTTTTTAACCTTTTGAATACTGGTTAGGCAATTTTGCTATCTGCATTTGTATAAAAGTGTCCCATGTCCAAAGAATTAATGATCACATTAACTCTTAATGAAAGAAACCTGAATCACTCTGTTGTTTGTGAATTTACTCATGGCGGGTCTACAGATGTGAAGTTGCAGATTTATTAAGCTACTAAGATAAAGATGATTTTCCATGTTTACCTGTGCATCTCATGATCATATATGGCTTTTTTCTTACAAGGGACAGTATCTGTTATTTGCTTCAGGTTTGTGTAACATCTTGATGAATAAGGGCGGTCCTACTGGTTTCTGTATGCTCTGACCTTCAAAACTCCTCCCTCTTTACATGGGCCAGTACTCTGTTGGGTCATGAAAAGGACAGTAGTAATGGTGCTAAATTTCTTTGGGCAAGATATTCTACAAATAAATAGAACTAGTGGAAAGCGCAACTCAGTACCATTACTTACAGCTTTTTGATGTCTTGGAAAATGCAACTGGTAAGTAGTATCTGGGGAGAAGCTCTATGTGCATCTGCAAGCTGCTGGAGGGGAGATCATTTTACTGGTCTACATAAGTACATGAGTTTCATGTTGGAAGCACATGAAGTGAAATACCACATCATCAATCAAGTGCTGAATATGTGAGACCTAAAGTGCCAGTGTGTTTCTCCAGGAATAGCATTAAATAAAACTCCTAAGAGCAGAGGAGGAGAATATGTTGCCTTTAAATGTCTAAGCAGTAGTAAATGGTATTGTCTTGTAGTCAGATAATAAGTATAGTAGTCCAGTGTGGTGATGTTCTTGTTAGAGAACTGATCAGTTTCAAAAGGTTTTGTCAGGATCAGTCCCAAAGAAATGAGGTGCTATCTAAAATAAACATGTGTTTTTCAGACTTCTGAATATAGCAAAGTAATTCTTGCAAAAAGGGTTCTCGTGTAATGGTGAAAGAAACTATCCTCCTTTAGAATTATTTTTTCTCTCAGAAGTATTACTGATGACTAGAATCCCACTGTATGTGGCCATTCTATTATCATGCCTATCCTGTCACTGTCCTGGCTGCACAGTGGAAATAGAGAAGAAATTACTCTGATCATTCAGTCTAAAAATAGTTTTGATACCAAAGAGGTAAAGATAGCTAGCTTAGTGGTGGGCAGGGCAAGAGTGAATTCTCGTTTGTTTCTTACCGAGGCTGATACTCCATGGCAATTCATTTTTTTAACAAAACAAAGCCCCCTTTTGTTTACAGAATTTTGATTTTGACAGTCTAGCCATCCATCAATCACTTTGCTTCTTGAGTACTAAGACATCAATATCAATATTCTGAACTTTCTGCTTTCTCTTTGATGTCTTTTCTGATTGGTAACACTATCTGAATCCTCTCAGTTGAAGTCATTCATCAGTAAAAGCTAGAATTAGGTCATTGAAGAATTTGTAGATAGTGTTACTTTTCTGACAATTAAATAACATTATTTCTTATTTACCATAGTATTGGTAACAGTAACTCAACCTTGTCATCCTTCTTTTCAAAACCTGGGAAAGACAACCTTAGTTTGCTTGAGGCCTGTTTCCTGGTACTGAGCCCCTTGCAAAGAAGTTTGAGCAAAATATAATAGGAAGAAGGAGAATGATGTTAGATCATGGGAATTGATGCTGCTCTTTGAAAGAGGTCCAAACCTTTTCTGATGACAGAACAGGCTGCTACTAGCACTGGCTCTTTCATAAGAGTTGTAGTGACACTGGAGGTGGACAGATATTCTTAGAGTAGATACTTTTGTAATGGTAAGAACATTTCACTGAGCAGTTGCTGCATCCCTGCCTCTTACATTCTGTCTGAATTTTTTGCCATCCACACCAGAAGAGTAGTTAAGAGAAGCTTGGACTGTGCTGCTGTGCCCAGAACTTACTGCTGCTCCGTGTTCTTTTGTGGAAAGGACGCTCTTTTCCATCATGATGCCAGCACGGAGAATGGGACCAAACTCCAAAAAGTCTTGTTTGCTTTGAATGTGATGTTTTTTTCTAAAGTGTTTCTCATGCAGCTTCTCTGTAATGGGCAAAAATATCTTGTAAAGAAAAGAATCCCCCCAAAAATAGCCACTAACTCAGCAAAACTCTATCTTGGCAGAAAATAATAATGTACTTCCTGTGTACTTAGCTATAGCTAGTGCTGCCTACTTTGGGAAAACAATTCTCTAGCTTTGATATTCCTGTGTTTGATTCTGTGATCTTTCAGTTATCTGCCATTGCTGTGTGTGGTAAAGCAAGCTGCAGATCTACTGTCCTGAAAAGATGTGTTGGGGCTTGGGAGAAATAGGAGAAAACTTAGAGACTTTGGATGTTGTTCTTTGCTTTAAAGTAATCATTTGGTCCTCCATCACCAGCTGGTGGGCACTGTGTTTGCATAGGGGTAGCAAGGGGGAGATTGTTATTCACAGGTTTTGTATGCACTTTCTAGCGTTTAGGCTAACTGACTTCTTTATTTCTTTCTCAGACCTGAGGATCTCAGAATACTTTATAATTAATGAATTGGCTAGAAATAGTTTTTAAGAGTCAGGAAAAATATTTATCAGTTGCAAAGAAGGAATTTTTTACACAGACATGAGATAGGGTATAAACTAACTCTGTCATTAAGTCTAAACCCCTGTAATCACTGTGAATTATTACAATTATTACAACAGATGTCTTGTTCAGGGGTTCACACGAGAGCTGCCTCATAGAATCTGATGTTTAGAGAACATCTGCTGCACAGATAGTCACATATCCATTACAAAGTGATTCCTACTGCTCCGTGACAAATGCTAAAACAAGACAAAAGTGAAAGGGCAAAAAGCATGTCACAGTAAAGCAAATAAGAGAGATTGAAAGACATGTGCATGTCCTATATCTCTAAGATGTCAAGGATTTATCCAGCTACTCCTGAGTAATGTCAAGTAGCAATTAAAAGTCCAGTGATCTTCCCTGAGTCTTCTGAAGGAGAAGTTGAAATTTATTCTGATGAGAAACCGGAGAGTCATTCCAGTGGGACAGTAGCATCCATGGTACTAGATCCTCTCTTTCTTGCTTTATCAGTAGGAGTAAATTCAAATGCTTCAGAGAAAAAAACCCAACGTAAATTAAGCTGTCTGTTAAAATGAGTCTGAAGCCTTAGTCACACAAGAGAAGGACCCAGCTCCCTTCATGTGCAGGGTTTCAACTTACTGCCATCTCTCTGCTAATATAGCATCCCTCCTCATTAGTGTGAGCTGTCTGTGGTTGAAAGCTGTCGGAATTACCTAGCAGCACAATTTCATTTGAGAAGTTGCAGGTGTAGAAGAAGGGATTACAGGTGACCTTGCCCCTGATAAGTCACAGTTGCACTAATTACTAAAGAAGAGGAACAGCCTTGCCCTCAATGGGTTGCAGCTGTGACTCATAGAGATAAGTGTGATAAAAGGAGTGGGTTGGGTGGTCAGGGGATCTTAGCGGAAAAAGACCTTGAGGGGGTAGAGGGGACCTGAGGATGAAAGAATGATCCAGAGAAAGAAGAATGAAACAAGGAAGAGAGTTGCTGCAGTAAAAGATCTGCTGTGAGGTCAATCTGGGTCTGATGGAGTCAGAACCTGCAGTCGCAGCTGAGCTGGGTGAAAGCTGTGTTCAGCCTGCAAACCAATACTTGCAGTCACAGTCCAGCAGGTAATAGCCAGCAATCAGAGTCTACAGCTGGGCCCTGCAGTAGGAGCTTGCTGTAGTCAGAGTCAGGATCGCTAAGCAGTAAAGAATAAACCAGGACCCTTTTCATGTTGTTGAATGAGAGTTGTGTCTTAGCTCATTTCTACCCCTAGCCCCCTAACGAGAGGTGTGCTGCAACAAGAAATTACTAGTATCAACTCTTCATACTGTTGTTCCAAGTCTACATCTTTGTTAATGAAAGGGGAAAACTTGTTGGTAAGGTCAGCACTTCAATTTGCTTATAACTTGTTTGCATTTTTTCCTGAAATTTATGAAGCTATATGCACCAAATTCTGCTAGTAGTAATGTATTTTCAAAAAATTACTTAGAAGAGTATTTTGAAGGAAAGAGTCCTGTCTACCGTTATTTCTTGGCCTGATGAGATGGGACACTACTGCCTACGTATAATTCTATGTATTGCATGCCACTTAACGTAATTCTTGGTTCAGTATCCAGTTTTTCTTTTCCATGGTGTCATAGTTTAACAATAGTATAACCCCACTTCAATGTTCCCACTGAGGTTCTCCAAAACATGTGCCTCCTGCTTGCTCCCCCTCTCCCTTCCCCTATTGGGCTGGAGAGGAGAGTTGGGAGCACTAAAGGTGAAGATCAGGAGTTGGAGTGAGACTGACTAACTGGAAACAGTAATGAGGTAAAAAACCAAACAGCAATGCCAACAATACTAATGGCAAAGGGTGCAAGAAAGAGCTGAACAGTTCACACAGAAATTCTCTCAGGAACAGACAATACCTGACTGTGCCCTCTGCCATAACCTGAAAGAGCCCTTCCCCCTACTACTGGCAATGGCAAAGTGGTCTAGAATAACCTCTGGGTCCTAGCCATACCCCCTCCTGGCTACTGTGAAAGTTAACTGAATCCTCACCAGAACTAGTGTACTTGGAGACAAAATAATATATTGAATGACATTGATCCTATTGTATCCATTAAGATCCTGAAAAATTAAATGCATTGAGAATGATTTCTTGTAAAGCATATACTGGGGAGCGTATTTAAAATTAAAGTAGGCAGTTTTATGGCCAGGTGTAGGCCTCTGTACAATTCTGTTTTCTTAATAAAAAATAATAAATCCTAAACATGTGTTCAGAATCTAGAATTTATTTCTGTTTGTTAAATTAGCAAAAGAGTTTCCATGTTGATAGCAAATCATAGAACCATAGAACAGAATCATTAAGGTTGGAAAAAACTCCCAGGGTTGAGTCCAGCTTTTGACCAATAAGAACCTTGTCAAATAGATCATAGTACTAAGTGCTATATCCAGTCATGTCTTGAACACCCCTAGGGATGGTGAATCCAGCATCTCCTGGTGCTTAACAGTGCTCAGCAACCCTTTCCATGAAGAAATTCTACCTGGTGTCCAATCTGAACCTCCCCTGAGGCAATTTCCTTCTGTCCCATCACTAGTTGTCTGGTAGAAGAGGCCAAGCCCCACCTCATTACAGGTTCCTTTCGGGTAGTTGTCAGGAGCACTTAGGTCTCCCCTGAACCTCCCTTTTCCAAAGATAAACAATCCCAGCCATTTCTCATAGGACTTGCTCTCTAGACCCTTCACCAGCCTTGCTGCCCTTCTCTGAACATGCTACAGCACCTTGATGTCTTTCTTGAAATGAGGAGTCCAGAACTGGATGCAGCACTTGAGGTGCAGCCTCACCAGTGCCAGTGAGGTGGGGTCATGCTGTAGTGATGTGCTAACTTCTTCCTAGGCTGTACTTAGAAATGACAGCTGAGATGATTAAAAATTAAAGGCAAGTGTTTGTTCAGGTCCTCAAATGATGTTCTGGTATAGGAATAGGAGTTACACTGATGTAAGGTCGCATATAAGACCTAGGAATAGCTATAATTAGTAAGACTAATTAATTATCTGTCTGGTTCCTTTTTCAATAATGGGAGCTAATCAGGTGTTTTGTGTGTGTTTTTTAGTATTTGTGATCTTGTTTCTTGTCATATTATTGCCACTCTCTAGTAGGAAGCAAACATTAATTAGTACATAATTTACAGTAGGCAAAGCAGAGGCTTGGATGGCTAATTGATTTTAGCAGAGGATCTTATCTAGAGCTGTTTGTGGGGTTTTCCATCAATGAATCTCTGTTTACTCTCATCTCAGCTGATGCTATATTAAAAGTGTCAATGAGAATTATTCTGATGCATTTAGAAGTCTGACCTAAGGTGCATGGGAGTGCACAGAAGCTTTAAGGACAGTTAATGCCAAATTTACAGAGACCTTACTATTGTCCAGCTCCAGATGAATAAGTCATACACCTCAGTGATTTTATGTTCCCCAAAGAAATGGTTTTGCCGAGCATACTAAAAAATTACTTGGGAAAATGTTTTGTTTCAGATTTTTAGGAAATTCCTGGGATTTTTTTTTTTTGTCTTTCCCTCTTAAAGCATGATTCTACAACTAATCCATCAGTCATACTGACAAGGCTGTTGCAGGAGAGATGGCCCCAGGTGCCACTGTTTCTTCTGTCAACATGAGAAGTGCTCCAGGCTCCTGTTTGCGTTATGTGTCACACAACCTGGTACAACCTGAGGCTGTGGTGGGCAGGTAGGCCTGGATCAGCCATGTGCCCTGGCAGCGGGGACAGCTAGGAGCCTCACTGGACTGTGTAAACCAGGGTACACCCAGCAGATTAAGGGAAGGGGTTATCTGCCTCTTTTCAGCACTGCATCTAGATGCTGCATCCAGTTTTGGGCTGTCCAGTGGGAGGAGACGCTGATGAATTGCAGTGAGTTCAGTGGAGCTCCAGGGAGCTAATCAGGGCCTGTGGCATTTTTCCTGTGAGAAGATGGGGGAGCTGGGGATGTTCAGCCTGGAAGAAAGATGACTTCAAGGGGGCTTCACAGAAGTCCTCCCCTCCACACGCCTATGACGATGTCAACTGGAGACAGGCATTTTGCAGTAGTTCATGGTGAGAGGAAAAGGAAATACTCGGCATATAAAGTTTTGAGCCTGGATTTGAGGAAAGAGTGTTCCTGTGAAAACCATCAGGCAGTGAAGCAGGTTGCCTGGATAGGCTGTGCAATCTCCATCCTTCTTTACTCTCAGTGAAGTCACTGAAAGGCAGTCTGTGGTTTGTTTTTTCACTTGTTGAACACTGCCTGTGGCTTCACTCCCTGAGAAATCTGTAAGGGTGTTTCTTTTGCTTGGGGAACAGAATGTCACCATTTAAAGAGAAGTGCAAGGTGGAAATGGTTTCATTAAAGGGTGTTAAATTTTATAGTTCCTTCATCACGTGTGTCAGATTAATAGGGAGGAAGTGTTTTAAATGGTTGACTTTAATTAGAAGAATGGAGAAGTCTGCCAACAGTAATCCATTTTTGGTGACCAAGCGTTCAAATCATTTAGAAGTTATTCCATTTATTATTATGTTTTCATTTATAGAAGTGTAATCTATTTGGAAACATACCAGTGCTAATGCTACACAGAGTGCAAATTATCATGAAGAATATTAAAAAATAAATTTTTTTCCTCTAGTTTTTACTTTTGCTATTACATTCTGTAATGCTTTTAGCATCATTAGATACACCTGGTCATAAAGTGTCACATTGCTCTTCATTTTACCATTTGGTAAGTATTTACATCTGTTACAAAGGCTCCTTTTTACAATCTCTATATCATTGCTGAGCTGAGATCTTCATCAGCATAAAGCTACAGAAATGCCAATTAATGCTTTTGTCATTGCAAGGACTGATTACTGTAATTTACTCTTTTAGGGACTTTCAATCCATACTGTTAGGAAATAGCAGCTGACTCATTACGCTGCCATGAGGATTCTCTTCAAAATGAGATTACATGAATGTATTATTAAATTTAAAAAAATATAGTTTTTTAGAAAAATTCATATTATTGTATTACATTGAAACAGGCTGCCCAAGGAAGTGTGTGAGTCACCATTCCTGGAGACATTTAAAAGATGTAAATGTGGCACTTAGGGATGTAGTTTAGTGGTGGAATTGGCAATATTGGGTTAATGGTTGGACATAATGATCTTAAAAGTCTTTTCCAACATAAATGAGTCTATGATTCTATGTATTTGGGAGATCTTAGACCATTACTGTTATAAGCCTGTAATGTGAGTAATCATTGTATAGTTTCTCTATATAATCCAATTTACTGAGCTGTCTTGTGGAAGTCTATTAAGATTTGTACATCATCAAGACAGTAAATTATCCACGGATATTCTCCAAGCTGAATCTGTGTTGTTTTTCAATCAACATGGAAATGTTTTGTATTTTCTTGAATATCTGAATTGCAGGTTTTTCTACTCCTGTTTTTAATTGGCAAGTGTATAACATGAGGTTGGATGAGTCTTCTCGAAAGCTAATTATTCACAGATACTGAAATTGACCAAATGACAGTCCAGATTTCATGATAGTTTTGAATATTAGCACATAGGATGTAAAAAGTGTTTTTACAATTTTTCTCAGCTATTTTAAATTTTGACAGAAAAAAGAGAAATCATTCTCTTTCTATTAAGCGGTTCTATTTTTCAGTATTATATAGGTGAGAAAAAAAATGTTTTTTAACCTTCTTAGGCAGCACAATCAGAGTGATTTTGTCAGTATGGGTAATAGTGCTAATCTGTTTATGCATGCCAGTCAGTTCTGTCTCATTAGCAACCTTATGTTAGTAAAGTCCTTTTCCCTCTAAGAGAAAGCCTGAATCTCTAAAAGTAATTTTGAAAGGTTTGTTTCAAAAGAAATGCAGCTTATGCCTTATATTACAAAGCCAAAATGAAAGCTTTCCATTCTAATAGACTCTTGAGTACCTATTTTTTGGTCTGTACCAACACACAGACTTTGGAAAGGCTAAAAAATTCACTCCAGTGAATCCATGGCATTAAATGTATTTCTGAGAGTTCAGATTTTAGCCTGGGATATATTATTTCATTTCAGTCTATGCCTAGAGAAAGCATCTTCCCAATGCATTCTTCTGCTATTTGAAACATGTGATACTCTTGAACAAAGAGAAGAATGCACGGGCAGATGGTCTCCAGAATATGGGCGCTGAGACTTGGTTTGTGTTGAATAACTGTTATCTAGCCTTTTGTTCACCAGCCCCAGACTGCATAAAATGAGGAACCAACAGAAAATGTTAGCTGTTTATCAAGTCGGTTGTCTGCTGAAGAGAGAAAAAATAATGTAGGAGCATGTCAGGTCAGCATGCTGTACAGCCTTCTCTCTGAGTTAAGGCTCTGAGACAAGCTAAAGGATTTTCTACATGAGATGCCAAAGTAGCCAAGAAGGACTCTAGAATATTTCCTTTTAGCAGTCTGATTTCTAACCTTGTAAATGAATTGCCTTGCTGAAATAAACATGTTCTATTTTGCAAAGCATTAAGAGTCTTTGTTAATCTGGTAAAATGGGATATATTCTCTCTCCAGGAGTAGTTACTATAGGTGAGCAGAATATATAGGCTGTTTCATCTGGATATATGCTGCAGGGAGTTTGGAGCCAGGAAGCATCCCCTTGCTGAGCACCATGAGGCTGTGAGGCTGGGGTAGCTGAGCCTGGCTGCAGGGCAGAGCCAGGTCTATTACTGTTTGTCCTGGGAGAAGCTGGCAGCAGAGACAAACCTTTAAACACTACCATGAGAAAGTCAAAATAACTTACTTCAAACTGGATAATCCTCCCAACACAATAGAAGGATTTTCTTCTTTTTCTGTAAGATTTAAAACTTACTGCAGAAAGCAAAAAGTCTCCTTGGGGGGCCCTTTGCTTGGGTGGTTGGTATTCAGTGATAGCCTGCATTTATGTTTTTGGGCTGTAAATTCTTTAGGGTGGAGATCATATGACTTACATTTAGTTGAGTGCTGTGTGCTTTTCCTGGAGTTTAATCATATTTGCAAGAAATCATCTCTTCACTAAGGCAACAATCTATTTTTCAGCCAAGTTAATGTGGAGTTTGGCCTATATAAGAGCAGTGGGATTTGAGCTGAGGGCATCATATTTTGGTGAATGTCAAGATTTATTATCATGGATTTATAATATGCATAATTGATTTCAGATCCACCTTTGTCATTACCTCTTTTGGGAGGTTAGTGCTTTTTAATATGCCTGGTTTATATTCTCTAATTTAATAGTATTAGAAATCGTGAGAGTAGAAATAAACAAGTTCCTACTTGCCATCATCTTGGAAACCCCGCCCCCTTTTACCATTTAAACAACTGTTAAAAAGGACAGATTTGAAATGAAAGGAGTTTCTGCACTATAAGATTATTTTGCTTTACATTATAGTCTTGGAAAGCAGCAGCTTCAAGTCCTCAGTAAACCTGTCAGATTTTAAAGCATTTATATTGCTGAAATTTGTTAATGCTCTTTGAAAATTTTGGAAAAATTGCTATGATTCTAAATATCTGACATAATTTTTATTTATTACTAAATATTTCTTAATTTTCTTCCTTTATTCTATAAATGTAAGAAAGGTAACGTTTTAGCTGAAGTTCTGTGGTAAATCTTTTTGAGAAGGTTTGGGGAATTTTCCCCACGTGAAAAGTTTAAACACGTTAGAAAAATTAATTACTGTATGTATATACACAAGATAATAATTGTGGAACTAGATGAAACTTGTCTCCTTAAACAGACAATTTGAAGATCTGTTTAAATAAAATCTTCTTCCAAGCCATACTTCTCTCTGCTGGCTGACTTGCTAAGCTTCTTAAAGCAGAGCTTAAGTAGCAACGTGTGTTTGCAGTGACAAAAGCTGTAGGCTTGACTCCTGCTGTCAGTGGCGAGGTACCAGGATGTGCCACTGTCACTGCTTACATAAGCAAGGCAGCCACAGAGGATTGTGGCCATTAACCATTCTTTAGCATATCTAACTTTATACTGTTTAGTCTTGGTAGAGCTCCAGAGGTGGGACCTTGCTTTGATATGCTGAAGCTCACTCTAAATATTGGAAAAAATATGTAAGGAATTACAGTGACAAAAGATGTATGCTTGCAGCCACATAACTTCAGTAAAATTCCTCTTCAGTTTACACAGCATCAGTGGTGCTGACAAATCGGTTTTGTACTGATAAAGATATTTCTCACTGGGAAAAAGAGTTAGTGTAGTAGATTATATGCAACTGCCCCTTGTGGAGATCCTCATTGATGAGGGGTGGTTCTCTAAGCTGAGGGAGCAAATGTGGCCTGTTTTCTTTTCCACAGTCCTCTGTCTCACTAAGAGATTGTTCTTTCATCCTCTTGATACAGATAAATTTTTGTGTAGTCATTAGTGCCTTTGTAGATCTGATAGGAGTGTGTTGTGTTTCACTCTGTTGAGATTAATTTAGAATATATTCAGACATGTAGAAAGGTGTAGCATGCAGCTACTTAAAGAGAGGCATTTCTAGCATAAGTTATATGAGACTGTTGGATGATATTCAGCTATTAGGTCTTTGTGTGAGACAGCATTTTATTCTAAAATAATTGTATTTTAATCCTTGTGAAAAAGTAGGTCACCTCTTAGGGACTGGCAAAAACAGACAAACTGGATATCTCCTTGTTCCAGTGTTGGAACACCATTCTTCAAGGAAGGGGTCTGACCTTTACCACTTGAAGCTGTTGAGTTTTGGGTATGCAGGGCAATATAGCTGCTTTTGCAGGTATATTAAGGGCAGAACGTGACAGGAGCAGTCCATGTTTCTGTGATAGCATGGTTTATTTTATTTATTTTGGCTTGGATTTGGGCTAATAGTGCTGTACTATTCTGTTTATTGCAATGTTATATTTTAATTTATATAAAGCACCTTTTCATAGTAAATAAAGTTATTGTTTCTCTAATGCTCTCCAAATATTGCTGTATCAAGCCTATACAGCTTTGTAATAGCTTCAAATTTAAACATAACATTTCATTGCTATTGAAGTATGAAACAAAATCTACTAAAGTGTTTAAAAACTTAAAAAAAAACAACCCCAAAAAAACCTACCAAACCATCATTTTTACATCAGTGTCCTTGAAGCAATACATTTTTGCATCCATCTGTTATAAACTAGGATCTGCAGTTGAACCGTGGCAGCCTGAGGGCTGTGAATGTTGTTGGGCACTATACATGAGGCAATGAGGGTAGGCAGCCTGGAACTTTACTGGGGTTTTAATTTTCTTTTTGCAGTACAAAAAACCCCCATTGATATGTAAGAATATGTGTTGAAGAGCTAATAATGAAAATTAACACAAAATATTCCTACTGCTAAATTCCCAATGCTACAGGGACATGGCTGTATCATGGCTCTTTTTCTAGGACCAGAGCTTCAGAAATTTCTCACATGCCTTCTCTAAGATGATCCTAGTACTATCAGATCTGTCTTTATTTATCTATTTTAAAAGTTTATTTTAGAAGATGTAGACAGGAGTATCTCTGAGAGTGTTCTTGGAGAAAATTATAAGGTAATAAGCTAGCTATAAGCTAATAATTATCAGCTAATTATAACCTAGTATTTTGGGGTGTAGATCAGACAAATTTTCAGAACCGCCTGTTAGATTTTCTTTCTAGAAAAGACTTTGAATACTTGTGTCTCAGTTTGTTTATCTATAAGAAAGTGTTTTGGAATACAGGAGGGTTAATACTTCTATCGGTTTTCTTGGATTCACTAGCACTCTGCTTTTTAAAATAAGCACTTGTTAAAAGTGACTTGTACATCAGCTCTTCTAACTGTTCAGTAATTAATTGATTAATCATATGACAGCTGTCAAAGCTGCAATGTGCAAAATATTGGGAGGTCAGAGAGTTTGAGTTTTGTCCATTATTAGCAGTTTTACTAGTTGTAAATTGATGATGATGTTTCTATAAATACCTTAAAAATGAATGAAGGGAATCGAAAGAATCAGGTTTTAAACAGAGCAACATAGCATACTGCTGCTTGAACAGAGGAAAAAAAATCCAAGACAAGGAAGACAGATAAGCCTTACCACTAACTTAATAAGACTTTGGATCAAACCCAATGAGAGTTCTGAAGTTGTTTCTTAATCACTCTTAATCATATTGCGGATGTGAAATCACTCCCAGCTTTTCATTGACTCTTCTGGGACTGGCAGCATCCGGGGACTTTATTTTGTTTGAAATATTTTTGAGATTGCAGCTATAACTTGTGTATAATTCTTAAATCTTATGTCAGTAAATATCTGATGCCCCATGGAAATATAGAGATCTAATGATTAGAAAAGTTTTGCTATTAAAAAAAAGCCTGTTCAAAATATTTGTTGGGAAGAGTCCATGAAAATTATCTTCTAAGTACTTAGGTACTTTGACTCTGTGAAGCAAATAACTGTAATCGAACAGATAAATTAAATTTTCCAAGTGTGTACTAAAATATGCATGGAATATGCACGGTATGAGAAAATGTCAGGATTACATTATTTGTTTGTGATTTTATTTTCTAAGTAACTTATGTACTACTCATTTGGCAATCTGAATTCTATGTTCGGAGTCAGATCTTTGTAACCCCTGAAATCCTTCATTTGCCTTATCTTTCTGTGTGAGTGTGAGGCTCATGAGGAAGAATTTCTAATTTATTAGCAAAGTTTTCATCTGAGCAGAGGGTATAGAAGTGGTCACAGTGTATTAGTGGTATTTACTAAATGGCTAGCTTATATTTAGCTTTCTTGTACAGAATAATAATTATGTTCCAAATACAGTTAAGACTGACCTTTAGTAATTTAGAATTCTTAGCACTTGTCTTGGCACACTTAAATCTTTGGCCAAATATATCTTTGAAATTGGGTCTTAAGGGGAATGCCTGATTTCCCTGTTCTTTGACTAGTCAGCTGTAAAACAGGAACATTTTCCTTCTTTACCAGAAGAAGGGATGTGAGAGCACACCATTATTAATTACAGAATAATGCTTAACAAAAAAGTGATTAAATCAGACTAATCAGCAAATTAGTAAGACCTGTTCATTAAAGCTAAGTTCAGACATTTCAAACACATAATCCCATGTGTGACCGTCACAGCTCTGCTCTCTGTGCCTTGTACTGAGCTACGGGATTTGGGTGGTCATTTTAAATTCATCCATGGTACTGCTTTATATGAGATCAGCTGCACTGGTCAGTTCAGTCTGGGCTTCCTTGGTAAATGGAAACCTGTGGAACTGCAGGAAACAGGACAGATTTTAAGAGGTCCTCCTGCTTGGTATCACCCCTTCAGCTCTGTGCATCTGGGAACCTTTAGAATCAGAGGTTGCATCTTTGTGTTGGATAGACAGTGATGGTTTTCTTGCATGAGCTCATCTAAATGAACCCATATAAACTTTAGATAGTAATGTATCCTAATCCCAGTGATTGCTATGTTATCTGTCCAAACATTTCTATTTGTTTTTAACTTTGATTTCATCTTATACTTCTTAAGTAGCATTCATTATTTATTATGAAAAACCAATGGAAAATAATTTCCTCTTCACTTTTCCATGCTATTGCAAGCCCATCATTCTTATATTCTGATGGTTATTTTTCATTAAATAATACATTTAATTCCCACTTTCCATTTATCTGGAGGGAACAAAATGTTCAGGAACTATAGAATACTGTCCTGTTAAGCTGCACAACTTTTTTCACAGAACAGAGGAGAACGCAATTTTAATATTTCAGCAGCTGAAAGGAGATAGCTCAGAGAGTAGGCAAACAATGATGAGAATGTGTTGACAGTGCATGAGATTTTTGATATGGATTCCTTTATAAAATAAAATTACTTTCTGGGGCTGCAAAGATGGCTGTTGAAAACTCCAGTTATAAGCCCTCATGAGAAAATAAGAGAGTCTTTTTGGTTTTAGCATTGCTCCTCAGCTGAAAGAATGATTGATGATTTTTGAAGAACATCTTGTAGTGCAAAGGACCGTAACAAAGGCTATCTCAATGCTGGTAATCAGTACTGTGTTTTTCTGTTCATTTATTCACTCTTTGTAGGAAATTAAAATAGATTAATGGAAGGTTTTTTTTTTTTAGAAGGGAGTAGAATTCAGCAAACAGAATTGTCAAAATTGATATTTACATGACACGGTTGTGTAATGTTTGTCAAAGAAGAAGAGTATTACAACCTTTTTCTGTACCCAATTAAAGAATGTTTATCTGTATAGTGCAAGCAATGGACTTCTTATTTGTTACACACATCTGAGGCACAAAGAAGGAATGAAAGTGTTCAGTTTGATTCTATCTTAAAGACACATTTCTGCTCAGGTTCAATTGTTCTATGTACTGTAAGAACACAAGAAAATACTCTGCCTTGAAAAAGTTAAGGCTAAGTATTCTGCAATTCATGGAGAGGAACAGAGGCACTGAAATCTGCCTGCTGCTTACTGAGGCCCTGGATGAGGTCTTCCTCACTGTGGGGATCATGGTCTGTGTAGAACCTTCCTAGTAGGCTTTGAAGGGAGAGTTAAGTGGCTTCCTGTCTTCCCAGATATTCATGTTGAGAAGACATGCTTTACTGGGATGACCAACTGTTTTCTGTAAATAATCTTAAAAATCCTCTTGTCATTTGACTGGGGGGTCATGGTAAAGAGAGAATCAAGTAAATCTCCATCCCAATCAGATTGTTTCTGGCACTTAAGAGTTGATGGACATTTGTGCTTTCTTTCACAGACACTGAAGTGCTCAAATAATGAGCTCTTCTTTACTAAAATAAATAGGCCAGATACTTGAAAATTCTTTTATGAAAAAGAAATACTGGCTATTAAAATAGCTGGTAGATTATTACAGTCTTTGACTTGAGATTATATTTACATTTATTCTCTAGATGGAGAACTATGCTGAATGACTTTCTAATCCTCTGGGAACGCCTCTGTTAGAAACAAAAGTAAGATGTGGGGGTGGACAGATCTATGTAAAGGATCTGATATGCTGGATGAAACTTGTGAGAAGCCTCCTTGAAATATGGTCACACACAAGACTTCACAGTGTAGCAGCCAACAAAATCATGCCTCACCACTTCCAATTCCAATCAGGAAATAACTGCCTTAGAAACAATCATGAGTGTTAAGAAAGTGCTCTTGGGAAAATAGCACAGGTTTCATTTTGCTTAAAGGTAGGTAGCCACCCCGAGTGTGTAAGAATGGTACTACAAACATAAGTGTAATATTTGAGTGGTAGTCTCTTTTAAATAGTAGAAGGACTTGGTCCCCCAAAATTAACTTAAAATCTCTGGAATTTAACTAAGATGCCTTTACATAATCATTATTTTGTTGACACCTACTTGGTTTTTGCCCCTAAATATTACTTAACATCTCTAGGATATGGCTGATGAAAATTATGAGAAATTTTTGTACAGTGTCAAGCGTAGACAAGCTCTAAGCAAGATACTGCCCAGTATGCTGTCCTTGTTTGCTTGAGTTCTTTAGACAATATTAGCCCTTCAGCAAACATCTCAGGACAAACACAAGTACTGCAGGGAACCCACCTTCTGATATTTCTAATGTTAAACACAAGCACATATACCATTTTTATGGCATGACAGTCTACTTTGTAGCAGACTTAATTTCCCTCTATAAATGAGTTTGATTTTCTTTTCTTGGTTTCTCAATAAATTTACAGTGCATCACATTTGTATCATAACACAACTGGAAGATTATGTATTGATGGTAGGTACGTGATCCACCTTTGTTAACATCATATTTGATTGTTTAAAAATTTTACTTTATACTGTAAGGTGGTTACTTATGCCTATCCAGTCTCTGTATACAACTGACTGGGTCCCCTAAGGTCCTGTAGGCAAGCTGTAGAAGTTTAGAGAATGGAGGCAGGCTTTTCTAAATTGGGAGCTGTTGGCCCAATTACTGGACTCCCATTTCTTACTGTCTGATTTCTTTGATGCTTAAGACAAAGGAAACATAGCTGTTCCAGACTACTCTGCTTGCTGTACTGAAATTAACTTACAGGGAAGGGTTAATAATACATATTTCTGTATCTCTTGTTCACAAGGATGCAAATATTTTTGCTTTTGATAGAAAACTTCAGAGACACAAATATAGAACTGTTTATTTTCAAGCATGCAAACAAACATCAGGTATCCAGTACTTCTGAAAATACTTATATAGTGAATTTTCTGAAGGAGAAGGACATTTCAGAAGCTAACAATCCAAGTAGCTGGAACTGGATCTCAGAAATCTTTTGCTGAAGATGTATGGAGCAATTGTCGGATAGAGGAAATGGAAATTCTTTGAAAGATCTGTATTTCTGTGAAAACTAGTGATTAGAAGGAGGCAGTGCCCTTGATATAATGTTTTCACTGCAAAGATGGAGAGTCTGGGAAAAGTGTGTATACAGTAAAGTGTGACAGAGAGAGACAAATTGTTAGGTGCAGCAGTACATTAAAATAAAGCATCACAGATGTTCTGTCAGATATGACTAAGTTATATAATACGGATTTTGAAGAAAGTTTATGGCTCTTAGGATCATAGAGTCACAGGTAATTCAGGCTGGAGGAGTTGTTAGGTGATCAGCCTCCCCAGCCCGGGTGGCTGCAAGGGCTCTTCTTTCCCAGGAAGAGTGTTTTGCATTTCTCCTCACTGAATGTGAAGAAGATCCTTGGAACTCCTTTCAGCCAATTTCTCCAGCCCTCCTGGGTCTCATTGAATGGCAGGCCTACCCTCAGCACATCAACTGGCCCTTCACCTTGGTGTCATCTGCAGACTTCTTAAAGAGTGTGCATGCCAGTGCTTTCTTCAAGTCCCTGATAAAGGTATTCAACAGGACAGGTCCAAGGAGCCTCCTGCAACCTCACTTCTTACTGGCCTGCAGACAAAGTATGACCTGTTCACCATTACTCTGAGGCCTAACATCTCAGCAATCTTTTACACCTCTGGCTGTCCACCCCTCCAGACTGTAATGCACTATTTATAAAGGAACACTCTTGTAAACAGTGTTGAAGGCCTTCCCAACTAAAGTTGAGGTAAATGACATCCACTGCTCTCCCAGCAGATATTTTTTTTTCAGTTGTATTTTCTTCATCCTCAATGGAATTGTAATTGGAAAATAAAACTATGATGGAGTTAGTATGCACAGCTGGACAGAGAGAGGCCAGAAGCAGAGAGAACACAGTGAAGGGCAGCTCCTTTTGCTGACAGTCCAGTGAGTTCTGTTGCCTGGCTGCTTCAGTTCAGCTGAAGAAACAATGCGGGAGTAACGGCACACAGCACTTCCATATGTTCTTAACTGTTGTGCAGGCATTAAAAATATAAGCTTAAGGGTTGTGCAAATATTAAGTCATTCTACTCAGTCTTGTTAGCCTTTTGAAACCAATATTAATGTTAAGAATGGCCAAAGAATATGTTTGGTGCATGTATGTGCATAAGACCCAGTAGTAATTTTGCAACCTTTTAAAGCTGTGAATCAGATTGTAACACTACCAAAGTGATGGTAGAATAGAGAGAACACACCCTTAGGAGACTGATTTTCTACAAGAGAACAGGTATCATCATAAAATAGACATGACCTACAGCTGAGGAATTGCTTAGCTTGTCTATAGTTGGTGTGATCTTTTAGTGGCAATTGATATCAAGTCAATTCTTCTGGCATATGCTTGAGGAGACAACTTGCAAGAGTAATCCCAACTTTTAAAAATGTTATTATATTAAAACCAAGTAAAATAATATTTTTTTTTCCTGGATCATTGCACTGCTATAAAATAATATAGAAAAAATTAACTAGAACATGGATTTATTGTAAATAAAAAAGTAGTCATTGTATAGCATTATCTGTGCCACAGTATATTGGGATTTCAAAGAAGGCTTTTGTCCCGTACCAAGAATTTTCTTACCAGAAAAAGTGAACCCTTGAACATTTCCTAAAATATTAAATCCTTCCAAAACAGGATCTATTCAAAATACATTCATCTGACTCCAAATGATATGATATTTAAACCATGCAGATTCTTAAAAATAACATGAAAGGGAATCTAATGAACAGATTGTGGCTGATGATTCATATGATTACCTCTGTTGTGACTGAGAAAAGGAAGGAATGACTTCTCTTTTTGTCCTTCTATTTGAGGAATGAAAATGGACGATACTTACAAGAATGGGAACAGGTTAAGAAGAGAAAAGTGACTTGTTGAAAGGGGTCTGGTTTATAGTAATGGAGCTTGGAGATCTCTGCTTAGTGAACAGCAGTGCTGACTTAGTGTCGTCATCACTTCATGCTACCTAGGGAAAATTTTTGAGATTTCCTTAAAGTTGTGTGCAGTCCTCTATTATTAGCCATAATTTTTATTTTTCTCTGTGCTGCTTTTGTCACATGATGCTGATTTAATGGCTTAAGATTCAAAAGATCAGTTTTGTTATATATAAATGATCTCCCTAAGTGCTGTGAGGTAATTGTTAAAGAGCAGTAGCTCTGGTTGGAGAACATCGTCTTTGCCACACTTTGCTAAATACTTGATTCTTGTGTTACTCTTTACAGATGACTGTGCATTGTTACGTGTAATGATACCTTCATTTTATCACAGATAATGTGGTTTGAAAAGGAAAATGAAACACAAAGTTATATTCCTACTTAGCCTGCTGTAAAATTCTGCCCCCTGGGATGGAGACATGTTAAGAGTGGGATTAAAATGTCTATCCTCTGGGTAATGTGTGATGGTGGCATTTGGAAACTTGTATGCTAGAAGGGTTAGTGCTTATTAGCTGGAAATATTCTGTATGTCCTGTTGAAAGTGAAAATGCTGAAGTAGTGAGTAGGTTTCTTTTCATTGTGACTGAAATAAGGAGCATTAAGAAAAAAATTAATGTAGTTTAATGTATGTGTAGAGAACATCATTAATTGTCTTGGTAGTGTGCAGGCAGTACTTTACAGTAATTGTAGTACAACTAATAGAATATTAATGCATGCTGCTTTGACTTGGTATCAGTCATTATGATTTAAATATAGTTTGCATAATACCTTGCATATCAGTAACATACTACTCAGTAGATTTTATATTGCTAGGATGGTGGATTAACAAAATTATTGTAGTAGCATTACTCCAATGAAAGGGATCAACTTCTATGTTTCTCGTTTTTCTTACTATTTTCCAAAAGAGTTTATAACAATGTTTTTATAATATTAATTTTATTTTTATTAGGATTAGTAATAAATCTTGTATGGAACATGTTAATACTAGCTACCAGTTCCCTGTTAGCCTCTCATTTGTGTTTATTCTACTTTATTTCAACTTCTCGTGACAGTTTTATTTGTAGTAAAAGTTGTGTGCTTTCACTATGACTTTTAAAATGTTTAGCATATTTAACTGTGACATCAAAGAGCTTAAATACAGTAGTTGAAACCTAAAGCTAGACATAAAAGCTGTTGATTTGATATAAATAGTTAGAAGTATTTGAAAAATATTGCAGTACAGATGTATTAAAAAATGTTATGAAAACTTGTGACTTGGTTGGTAGCCATCATCGCTAGCAGAGGAGGCTTCCAGGATAAAAAGTTTGTCCAGTGAGTGTCTACAGTGATTCAAAATGTGCAGGATTTGGATCAGACGCAAAAAGAGACAGAGAACTTGTCAAATAAGGTGAGTTATTTTTGACCAGCAAGAAAACTTGCTGTCTGTATTCATTTCCCAGACAACTTATTGCAGTTTCAGTGCATGAACTCATGAATATGAGTTCATTCAGCGTGTAGTACTTTGATTTGACTTCATGGATTTAGATCTTTTACATTGGAGGTAGACACTGCATGAAAATCCAGAATGGCTACTAATCTCTTTCACCTTCAGTGTGAGGTAAAATTATCACTATCAGAGTTTCTTCCTAACTGCAAATGAATTTGATGTACAATAAATGTGAATTCCACTGACCCAGAGTAAAATTCCTGTGTTCATAGAACATATATGCTCTATGTTCTGAAATATTGGTTTCTTTTTAGTTGAAAGGTTGCATACATTTGCATTGATATGTCATGGTTTCAGTTAATGTAAGTGCTGCTGTAATGTCAGTAATCTTTTTTTCTCTATTTATTTATAGATTTCAAAGGAACTTTTACAATTCTCAGTAGAGCTGTCTCCTAGAGTTCCATTGACATGCAAACTGTTTGTTGTTAATCAACCTCCCTCACAGCCAAGCTGTGACATCACGAGAATTCCCAAAGAGCCTTTTTGCTTTCAATGGAAGATGCACATTTATTTTTCAAACATTGACTTTTTAAATCGAAGTTTTCATTGTTGTTTAAAGAAATAATTTTTCACATATACCAAAAGACTTCTCCTCAGACAATATCTCTGTGTACATCTTTGGATTCTTGAAAGAGAACTGTAACATAGGACTTGCTTTGCACTACTTAATAATAGACATTTTACAGTGTAGCCAGCTATTTTTTGTGCCTGGTAATAAAGGTACTGTTAGTAGGCCACGTGTGCTACTGCTGCCTTTATCTTAACTGCTCCCAGTTATTTGAGGATTTGTCAGCCTCTCACCTGTTTCACACTTTCCATAACTATTACTGACATAAAAAAATTCTGTGGGGAAAACGAGTACATAGAATCTCAGTGTATATGTATGAACTGGATTAGAATTGTACATAGAATTGTATGAATTCAAATACCCACTGGCTAAGCAGAACTTGAATGAGTATTGAATGGTAAAATGTTTCCTAGATGGATTTAATTTAGATTGCAAATCTCCAGTAAAGTTATATTATGTATTTGTATAAAACAGCCTGCTCTTTGAATGATGGTTCATCTCAGAACTGTTAGTATAATTAAGGACTTATATATGTAAATCACAGAAATTAAAGATTGAATTTCAGTGTGAATTCTAAAATTCTGAGAATTTTAAGGGAAAATCTATCTTAGAGCCCAGTTAATATACCTCCCCATATAGCTATACCACATGTGTGAAAATTAGTTCAAAATAAGTATCTTTCATCTCTTTCAAACCTCTGGAAAGGATGTACTCTGGGTACTATAATTTTCATATGTGTATGCATGGGGTGGATGTAAAATACTTCTCACCACATGTTTGGCCCTTCCAGATACCAACTTCCATTTCTGGTGTTGCAGCTGTTACTGTTAGGGAGTTAAGGGCTTCTGTGAAGGGAATGAGATCTGGTGCACACAGTGGATGTAACACTTGTGCATTCAGAAAATACTAAAATAGTATTTCTTAGTATTAAACAAAAAATTCTGTGTCTTACAAGATAACCGAACAAAAGTCTCCAGTCTGCTCCCAAAGAATTCATTCCTAAACCTTAGCAATTTTTTGTCCTATTTTGAAATATTAGAAATACTACAAGGCTTTTGCTTTACAAATTCAGAACAAGGATAAATATAAGAAAAATTACATAGTATATGATTTTAGACATAAACATGCTTTTTAAAATAAAAAAAATAAAAGGAATCAGTCTATATTTGTGTAAAGATGTATTTTTAATTCAAACACTGATAAATAATTTTAAAGTAGAATTCTGAATACTGTAGTTGTAGAGATTAGGGGAATATAAAATTACAATTTTAATGTAAAATTTCACAGAATTCATACTATGGATTTGCAGAGCTCTACTTTATTGACATACTTAGCTGTAATTCAAAGTCAGTATTAACTGATCCAAGCGTTATTAACAGCACTTCAGAACATGAATGCTAATTTAATAAAGAATGACAAATTCATTTAGCTCAGCATGGTCATCCTCTTTGCTGAATTTTATCATTTACTTTCAGTGTGTAGAGTGTCACGGCACAAATCAGGAATTGGTCATGCATGGTTGCTTAGTGGTTTCTTAATTAGTATTATAACCCATTTGCTTTGTTAATAGCTTTGCATTTGCAAGTATCATAGCCCATTTTTTCTGAGGAATCATCACTGCAGCTAGTCTAGAGCAGGCCTGTTAAGGAAGCAGTAGAAATCAAATCCTGTATAATCCTGCAAAACATGTTTGTCATGTTCTGTGATCCAAGTGACTGTTCTTTGTTGTAGCTTTCTTTTATAGGGTGAAAACCTGGGCTGACACAAGACCTGACTGCAAGATTGTATCTTTAAGGGTGGTGCTATCATTCCATGTGATTTTAGCTAAACATGTTGAATGCAAAAGTTCTTGATATATGTAGGCCAAATATGTAATCTCTGCTTTTTTTTTTCTCATTTCTACTAAAAAGGGAAACTGTGTTATCAGAAAGTAAACGTCTATAGAGTGGAGATATTGCTGCATTGCTTTAAAAGCTTTCTTAAAATCTTGCATTGAATTGCTGAGAAGTGCAGCTGTTGATCTAGATCTTGTTTGCTAATGACAAGCTAGAAGCTACAATGCACCAAGTCATGCATCTTGTGGGCAAATGTTTGCTGTGGCTTCATGATGTGCAGTGGGGCTGGAAAAGTGGGGTGAGAGGTACTGCAGAGCTGAGCTTGGTGCCAAGGAAAGAAAGTTCTGAGAGTCCCTTTGGCTGCTACTCCTGAGCACTGGTACAATTCATAGCCCCATACTGGCTACTATGAAGAAAATCAGGCAAACTCAGCACAATGGTGATAACTATCTGCTGCTGAAAATGACAGCCAACTACGCAGAGGACACAGTGACATGCTGCACAGATGGGTAATAGTTTGAAAGTGCACATGGAATTTAAGGAGCAGCAAGTTCAGTGGAGAAACTGCTGTATTGAAAAGAGGGAGAGAACTGAATGAATGAACAGCTTGAGTGAAAAATATTGAGAGATCCAGCTGGTTATTACACAAATGATTTCAGCCTTTCATGTATAAACTGTGAGGACAAACAGGAAATATTTTACAGGAATTGACTGCTTCCTCATTATTCTCTTATACAAGGAGTACCTCTCAAACCTAGTTAAAATAGAAGGTTTTTTTGTTTTTCATTGAATGATGGTGTATTGTGAGTTAGTGAAGGAAAGAGGCAGTGGGCTATCTAAACAGCAATACAAAGCTAGAGAAAATGAGTAGAGCGAAGTGGCTGGAGATTTTAACCCCAGGGTTTGTTACTCCAAAGAGAGGGATAAAAAAGCCAGTTTGGTAAGAAGGACAACCTGCCACGTCTGTAGGTCCTGCTAATGTTGAATGCCTGCCTCTTGGCAGATTGTGTTTCTAAGTCCTTCAACAGCATTTTTGTGCATACCCTTCAGAAAGGCAGGGCACAGAAAAAGCCTTGCTATTTTTTTCTGGAAAGAGTAAAGGGACAAATACTCCCAGCAAGGTTCCACCCACCTGCTTCTTTCCCTGAGCTATGCCCACTTGTCACACCTTTTGCATTTACCTGCTTCCCACCAATGCCACAATTAGGCTGTGTCTGCAGCGACTTGATCTAATGTCAGTGCGTTGTAGACTTCAGCTTCTGAATGTTTTTTTTTTTAATCTGGGGATCTGTTTACTCTAAACTTTTCAGTTTTAGCTCAATTGAATCTTTCATCATAATAAAGTAATTGGGCTACTCTATACTTTCAGGTTTTTACATCAGAGTTTTTTGGAAAGGTTTCATTCAATAAATAAGATCTGATAAGAAAAAATGTAAAATATTATGAAAACTCATTTTTACAGAACATTTACATATTTTATATTATTCTCTCTGTTCCCCAATTTTCTATTATTTCAATAAGTATAAGGCAGATATTTTTAGCTAAGTTATAAAACAAAGAAAATTATTTTTGAAATACTAAATTACATATATATGTAATTCCAAGAATAAGGCGAAATCCATCATTCAGAACAGGAAAAAAATTTTTAGCAATAAATTCATTCCTTCAAGCACTTATTTAAAAAGAGAGAGAAAGAGAAGAATAAAATTATATAATCACATGAATTAAGACTACAACTTACTGCTGTGCTCTGATTTATCTCCTGCTGCTAGAGATTGTCTCGTAAGAGAAGCCAGTATGGCTGAGCATTTAAATTCAAATTTTTTTAGAACTGACAGGTTTTTTTACTCAAAGTTGTATGTTTCCATATATTTAAATTCTAGCTTATTAAAAAACCCAACCTAACCCTGAGAATTTGCAAGGTTATTTGCTGTGTATAACTAATTTTGTAAAAAGAGATATATAAGAATTGTAAAAGCCCTAAATAAATAATTGTGCATCATAGTGTGGTAATGCTTTATTTAAAATAAACCATCCTCATGACAGTGTTTCTGTAGAATTCTTCTGTAGGAGTTGAGAGTCTTCAATCATAAGTAAGAGGAAAATATCTAGGAAGCTATTAATTTTGTTTGTTCTGTTACTGTATTAAATACTCAAGAAAAAAAATACACTTCTTTTTTCTCTTTCTCCATGAAATGGGCTGTTTCTTCCAGAAGCACATTGAGATTTACTCTTCCAGCTTGTCATTCTTCTGTTTCTTAAATTTTATCAACAATGTTGGTTGTTTTTCTTCCAATATTGAAGTCATACCATTTTTGTGGGTTTTGTCTTTTGGTAACACCAGTGTCCTAATTGATCTCTGATTTTAAAAAAAATCAATTTTTAACGCTTTTGAAAAGAAGCCTTTCTTTCTTTTTCTGGTCTGTGGAGAATTTTTTTCATGGAGCTTCTACTTCCTGTCAGACAATAAAGAAAGTGAAGGTTTGTCTTGTTTTTGGAGGAAGCATTGATGCAGACAGGAATAGAGAGGTTTCTTTTTGAAGGAATCACAGCATGGGATTATATCTTCCAGGTAAGAGCTTATGATTGAAAACAACTAGAGAGGACCTTGCAAGGTCATCTTGAAGGATTTAGTAGGGGAAGATCCAAGCATTTATATGGAGGATCTGTTGATTCATTTTCTGGACATAAGATAAATAGCAGTGTTTCCAACCCTCACGTATGAAGAGTCTTCTGAAACTCTAGCAGGAGTCTGAAAATGAGAATAAAGTGCTAGTGTTGTTCAGAGAAAGAATATTAATTCTCCAAGCTAGCAAGTTTTAAAGTTATGTCTATCTATAAAGCAGTGATCACCATGTGATCACAGCAGACATACAATGAGTGCATTTCACTGCCCATCCAGCCAACTATACTGAGAAATTGGGTATAACTACTCACGGAATACTCGTGCCAAAGGAGTTATGTCCCTTCTAATAACTAGGCTAGTTTTGGCCACGCTAATCTGAGCATCTCTTTGTGGAACTGCTCACATCTGTACAGACATATGTTTGGTTAGTAGAGATGGCTTTCTTGGATGCAGAGAGACATTAGAACTGTCTGGAACTAAACCTGGACAGCATTCAACCCCACTGCTTCCTACTCCCTCTAAGTGTGTCTGTGGAAAATTTCCTTCTAATAGTGGTCCACGCTGGACTCACTGGATTTGGTTGCACTTCAAAAGAAAACAAATGCTGGATTGTAGTATGGGGATTCTGATGACTCAAAAGAAAAGTGATTTTGTGTAAAACATCACTCCTTGCAGAGTATGTATGGAGGTACCACAGCATGAAACTACATCAGCCTGGTTTTTAGAGAACAGAGACACAAATAGGAGAAATTCTTTAGCAAAAGTTGATGGACATATTCTCATTACTGTCAATAGGTAGTATCACCATTTATCAATTTCAGTCATTGGCTCATAAGGAAATACAAAGAAATTTCTAATTATGAGACAGTGACTGACTGTTCGTACTTAGATAATGACTGGAGCAGCAGCTTTATAGAGTAACTAGTCTCCATAGCCCACTGCTATATCCTGCAGATATAGCCTTTGTATCTGACTTTACAAAGGAGATTGGATTGAATGAGTTTAAAAATGAATGCTTTTATGTTGCTGTGCTTTTGACACGTCAAGCTCCATGTATAGCAGGTGAGCAGAGCATTTTATGAGGTGAATGAAAGGTACTGTTGCTGGGAGTCATCAGGCTTCATTCCTCGGTGCCAAGGACTACAAAGAGCCAACCATTGCTTTTGGTCATGGAACTCTGTTAAAGGAGCACAGGAAGCTGATATTGGATGGCGTGGATGGACACAGCTGTTCCTGTCTGACCTGCTATGAACACAGTAATGCCTTGTTCTGTAGGAATATCGGTCAACCAGCAATGGTCAGTGGTTCTTTCTGTAAACCACACAGCCTCCCTGACTTGGGTGGTTATTTATGAATTTTATTTCTTTGTTATGAAGGAGAGAATAATACCAAGCAGTTTCTATCCTATTTCTGGCTTTTCACTTCAGATTTTAGATGTCCTCTTATATTTTCCACAGTCTTTAGTAATAATGGAAGACTGACAGAAGAAAAATGGATATGCTTGAAATACAGAGATACATTCTTTGACCATGTCCTCTCAGTGGTACTATATATCCTAGTTTAATTTCTAAAGTCCTGCTTTTTCCTTGCTCTCTCAATCCACAAAAAGAAAATAATCTGTGCTTTCAACAAAGTTTTGATGTGCCCTCAAGTTCTATTACTGTAGAGAAACTCAATTTAAAAAGGCATAATTCTTATTAATTTCTTTAGACATCCAAAGAAAAGTCCTTGACTACCCAGCCTGAATGAACTAACAATAAACAGGGCATGTGAGAAGCCTAGATGTTGACTTGTCCTTGCCCTTTCAGCCTAATGAGCAGTTTCTAACTCCATTCTGTTCAGACCTGGGGCTGTGAAAGGGAGAGACCTTCACTGGAAGGTACAGCAGGGCTCCTGATTTTGAGGCCCATTGCAAACAGCATTGAAATGCTGTGACTGGAGTGTTTTTGACTTTGTTCATGTCCCCCATGAGCAACAAGTCTTTTGGAAGGGTACTTCTCTGTAGGTTGTTAGGTTTTTGCCCTTTTCCTCTGTATTTTTCAAAAGGATATCAAGGAAATACTGTGTATCTTCTTCAGTCAAAACTCTTTTTATTATTTAGTCCGAATAATTCAAAAATGTCACTATTTTAATCATATTTTGATATTTCTTTCTGACAAAGAAGTAAATGCATCCCAAGTA
The DNA here is from genome assembly GCA_013397375.1 of Toxostoma redivivum. Classification (NCBI taxonomy): domain Eukaryota; kingdom Metazoa; phylum Chordata; class Aves; order Passeriformes; family Mimidae; genus Toxostoma; species Toxostoma redivivum. The sequence continues at coordinate 250,834 of VXBI01010274.1, forward strand.
AGTGGATCAACTTGAGCTATGCAGTGCCAAACTTCTGTCAAGCCACAGAGAAAAAGATTAAAAATAGAAGGGCCAACTATTGGTCCTCATATCTGTGATTCAAGTGCCAACCTTTTCCTCAGCCAAATTTTTTATGAAGTGTTTTAAAAAGAAGAATATGCTTTGAAGTTGTTGGATAAATCAAGGAGGATGAGGATTCAATGGGTCTTAAGCTTAGGCTTTAAGTAAATCATTAGGGATTTTATGAGGGTAGTGTTAGTAGAGTGCAAACAGTGGATTGTGAATTTGAAAGGGATTATACAAGGATATCTATATGCTGGATCTCTCTGGAAATAAGATTTTAAAAACATATATTGGAGATAAAATGATAAAATGTGAAAATCAGAGCAAAGAATAAAGTATTTTAATAAGATCGCCATAGATATTTATATGTTAAAAAAAAGTAAAATATGTTAAAAGGCAGGTTACTTTTCTTACTGAAAAGCTTGAAGCTTCTATAATATTCTGTTCAAGAGATTGCATAAAGAATCTTAGATATAATTTTGTTTGATTTTCCAAGGAGCAATTTGTAGATAGATTACTCTCGTGCATTCTGCTTTCTTTAAAAAAAACCCAAAAAACCTATGTAAATATTTTTGCCACCAAAGCTACAAAAGTTTTAAGATATTCTTTCTTATTTTGTTGACTTTTATGATGTTTCTGAACCTCAAATAATTATAGTGCTTATTGGCATCGTATCATTTAAGTTCTCGTGTCTGCAGGGACTTTGATGAAACAGAGTAGTTTTAGTGGTAAATCATTAAAAAATTCCTTCTTTCTCTAATAGCAGAGATAATTCAGAAACTAATGGGAGAGAGCTCAGTTTTTTATTGTTTATGGCAGAAAATTTTGTCTCTTCTAAACAAACTTCACTACTGATATGGTAGACATGTCATAGCTTGAAGTATTGCACCGTCTAGGTTCCCTGAAGAAAAATATGGGCTAAGTAGTGTTTAACCATTTTTTTTGCCACTCTTCTGTTGTGGTTTGCTGTTCTTTGATAATCTCAGAAGCTGTAAGAAACTGTGCAAAATGAAATGTACAACATAATTGATAAACTAAAGATTGTTATTACATTGATTTATATGATGGCTCTGCTAGGTTCTGATAAACCATAGCAAAGGTCAGATTCAAGGGATTGTTAAAGCCTTGCACTGCCTTCCTCTCTACAGTGCAAGGCACTGTATCTCTCTATGCTGAGAGCCAGGAAAACTGTGTTAGGTGCCAAATACTTCCCCACATACCAAATTAAACAGGCTTGTACAACTAGTGTTTTATTTCCTAGAGCGAAAAAGAAAATTAAGTCATATTGTCTTGTGAACCTCCAAAAGATAAAGTGAATCCTCTACTGAGAAATATGCACTCCTCTGTAGTGGGTTGGCTGCTGCCTTGCTGAGCAAGCATCTTGCTGCTCTGCAGCTCTGGGCTTGGGAGAGTCCAGCTTTTGGTTTTTAAAGCTAGTCTAAACTAGTAATCCTAGCCTAGCTTTTGTCAGTGGTGAAAAACAGGGATCTTCAGAGAATGATTAGCCATCTGGCCATTTTTTTAAAGTATTATTTCTCCTGACTTGGCTATTTTTCTCCATTAACTGGATTAGTTGGTTGTATCTTGATTACATCTGCTGTCTATTATTGACCTTTTTCTCTCTCCCATCTTTTGAGTATTTACATTACCTGAGTCTTCTTTTCCAGGGACCAGAATTCAGCAAGTAGCCTAGCAATGAAACGCCTGAGTAGAGGCAAGGTCAGATCAGTGGACTAGGTCAGATCCAGTCCACTAATAAAGTTTACATGTACAACTGTGCTGAATAATACGCACTGAAAGCTGAGACTGGAACACGGAATTTGTACTTGCTCAATATTTGCTCACTAAGGGATGGGCAGGAGTTTGGATTCAGGGATTTTGTAAGAGGCCCGTTTTTTCCTAAGTTGAATAAATGGTGCCTAAGTCCTGTTGTTGACATGGCTACCAGCCTTGCTGGGAGATTCAAAGAGGCATTTTCCTGCCAACAGTCTACATTTTTAGGTAATTAATCTTCTTAAAATCTTATGTGCCTACGTTGCAATTAATAAGGAATTTAGCATGTGATACAGCTTTTTCTGATCCAGTTGTGGATGCATATTGCAAAGACATTTTCTAAAACAAGATTAAGCTACATATACCTATTTTTCTACAAACACCTTCTGATGGGTGCAGTAGAAGTTGCAACTCCACACTCTAATCATTGACTTGGTCTTACAACAGGAGGACTGTGTGTCCAAACATGACATCTCAAGGTCAGCCAGCTTGCATTTCTGGAAATAAATTATTTTGGTGCCTACAAAAATGTTCTGTTTATCTTTCATAGTACCCAGGGCACCTTTATACTTGTTGCAGTCAGTAACTGCTAACATCAAAGCAAAATATATTTATCTTCACTCACAATTGAATTCTGTTTCGAACCCATTTTAATTATAAAAATAAGATCCTTATGAACTTTTCTGGGGCCATTGTTTATAAAGTACTGTAAATAAGATAATTTTTTAAATCACAACTGAATAAAATCTTTTGAAAGAATTTCTGGGAACATTAGTATTTTGCAAAAATGAAGAAAATAATAAGTTTTATGTAGACTCATTTATTTATAGTCAGAAACAGTTTTGCCAAATCTAAGAGCAGCTTTACTTCTGACTGCTTTTTAACTGTGTTTATGATGTGCAAAATATGTTAAAGGAGATAATGAACTATCTGGCCTCCTAATCTTATGGCACAAGAAAACTAGTCAGAAATTAGGAGGATGTAACTTTAGAGTTGGAGACATGAGAAATCCAGTCGTTTTTATACAGATTTCTTTCTGCAACCAAAAGAAAATGGCCACATTTCTCACACTTTGTTTGAAGTGCCACAAAATACAAATGTTTTGTAAACTCTGTGAGCTGATAGCAGCTTAGGTTTTACTAATGAATATAAACCATCTCTCATATTTCTGAGCTACTTATTAATTCTATGCCACATAAAAATAATTATAGCAGAAGCTGTTCCTAAAAATATTTTTACTGTTGTTGTAAGACTATGTAGGACTTTTTTAAGCATCTTGAAATTACTTTGGACAGGAAATTAGGCATGACTTAAGAGGAAGAGATCTAAAGCATGATGACTTGTGCTATGCAAATGTGAAATTGATGTGACCAGAATACTTTGAAGACCCTTAGTAAGAGTAGCTTTTATCAGCAAAATGGTAATTCTTGCATGCTAATAATGCCTTCCTACACATTTTGAAGCTGTGTCAGGAGCAGTTTAGGTTGGATATTAGTAAACTATTCTTCACTCAGAGGGTGGTTGGGCACTGGAACAGGCTCCTCAGGGAAGTGGTCACAGCACCAGACTGACAGAGTTCAATAAATGTTTGGACAAGTCCTGTGCAGGGGCAGGATTTGGACTTGTGGTTCCCTTCCTGCTCAGCATATTCTGTGATTTGAGAGCAGTTCTCAGATCAGTTAATTGTTTCTCCGATTTTTTTGGAGGTGTAGTAGCAGTAGTTTCAATGTGGCATCTTGTCATCCCACCAAAGCAAACTTTAAAAAAATATGCTTGGTACTAGGGTGGGATTACCGCTTTGGTCTGCTGAAAAATAATTGCTCAGAAGCAGTAAGTATGCAGAGTGCATAATTATACAGTGTATAATTGTATATTAAACATTTTGTCTCAAGTTATTTATTTCTGTTGACTTTATTTTTATTATACAGAAGAAAATTCAAGTTAGAATTCCTTCAAAATATCAAATACTAACAAAATAGTTTTTAATCATTGCTGAAGTATGACTAAGATACAGATATATCATTATCCATTTGGTGAATATGCTGTGTAAGTCAATATTCAGTATCTCTTCTGTTTAACTCTGCACCATGACCTCTGTGTAAATAAATGGCTGTCTTTTGTCTGTGGATGTTGCTAAACACTTTTGAAGCACTGTATATGCTTTTGCACCCCAACTGTTTGAAATACCTTCTTCAGAACAAAACTGGAAAAAGAGGCATCTGGCAAATCTTTCCCCTAGAAAGGTTAGAAACCTATATTCATTCAATTTTCTTAGCATGCCTTGTCCTGGATTGTGCTAATGGTTCTTACCAGCTCCAGGGTGCCAGAGTGACAAAACAATATACCTAGACTTAATATTTTTTCTTATTATGGAACAGTTATAGCTATTGTACAGTTAAGGTTGAAGTTTACTTCTATTACAAGCCTGATCTACAACTCCCATCAACCACTTATCCCCAAAACAAGCCATTACCTGTGCAATTTCACATCATATCTCATGCAGAGTTGTATATTTCCATGAAGACTAAATAAAGACTACAGAAAAGGACTTTTAAAGTTGCAAAGCTTGATTCTCTGCTGCCATGAACTAGTTTTAGTCATAATAAACAATAAATGTGTCATACAATGTATATGTGTATATTTTATTAAAGGAATTACTACCTCTGCCTATTGTCAGAATCCCTAATAAGTCCTGTCATAGGGCCCCGTTTTCACTTTCTTATAACTCTGATAGATGTTTACTGTCTTGAGATTTTATTTCAGCTTGATGTTTGTGTTTATGCATGAAGGTATGTGTAAAATATCAGCCAGCTCAAGGCATTTATTGAGAAGCAAGACAATTGCACAACAGATCACTCTTTTCTTTCAGTAAACTCTATGTTATAGCTTATGAAATGAAATATGAAAATGTTAAAAAAATTCCAGAATGATATATCAACTACTGGTTTAGCAGAGGACAAAAAAAATTTCTGGATAACACCCTGCTAGTTGGCACTGGCAGACAGTAAACATTGTGTTCTACTTGGTGAAGCTGACAGCAGATTTAAAAAATCCCAAATACATACCTGAACTTAAACTAGCTTCAATAAATAACCAAATTATTCAAAACAATAGTAGTTTTCTGTTTAATCTCACAGTTTCATGGTATGATAATAAGTTGCAGAAAGTTATATGTGCTGCTCCCTCTCTCCCCATAGTATGCACTAGCATTGTTAAACAGCATTTTTCTATTATTTGATCAAATTATTCTCTTAATTTGATAAGGAATCAATTTAAATTTTGCCAATTTAAAAATGTAATTCAATGTAAAAAAAAAAATCCTTGAAATTCTTGCTTTTTTTTATCAAATATTTTGCTTTTGAAGAATAATCAAGAGTAATATCTTGAATTAAAAGATTCAATATCCATGTTAATAAGCTTTGCTTTTTTATAATGACAGGATCTAAATATAGAAGGAGCAGAAACCTTTTAACTGTCAAATTTAAAAAAGAATATGTAAAAAGTGTTCACTTGATCCTAGGTGCCTTACAACATTTTTTACTTCCTTTTGTAACTCGTTAGACAGACCCTATTGGCATTTGAGAGGTGGTTTTTTTTGTATAGGAGTTTCATCATGTAACTGACAGTTTTTCCCTGGAATAACCTTCTTTTATTTCACTAAGATACATCTGTAGAACAGGTTATCAGTTGTGACAAATTGATATTTTCTTCTGAAGCTCACCGACTTCCTTTGGATTAGGTGTATGAGAACAGTAAATCTCATTTTCAATCCTGACTTAAACTCAGTGCCAAAGAGCTTTTGCACTTAACGCTCTGTGTCACCTATCTTCTCATGAACAATTTTTCCATGGTGAACATATGAATAAAACTCTCAATTTTATTCTTTAAAATCTATTCCATGTTGAATTAGCAGAGACACCAACTTCTAGCTATTTAAGAATGATGAAATATTTATAATCATCATACTTTTAGTAACACATGTAATTATTTTGCACTAAAAACTGAAATAAATTGTATGTTATCTCGTAGTATTAATGAAAACAAATAGCAGAAGCTATGTTGTCTGTTGTACTTGGAATGGATATGCCATGAAAATTATCTAAAACAAGTCACAATATGCACCAAATAGGGTTTTTTATACAACTCTATATATGATTGTGCTGCAGAAATCTAATCACTGTGATTGATAAGTCACCATTTATTTCATGCCTTAGAGCATCTGTACAATGGCTTGTGCTTGAATTTTGGTTGACCATATTAATTATTAAGTAGACTCCTCACTGATTCCTTTTCACTGTTCTACTTTAAAATTGATGGTGTTAAAGGAGATGATCTTATCTGAACTGAGATAAAATTGAGGTTCATAATTTTTTTTAAAACCGTAAGGTGTACATCACAGACTGTGATCTTCTTGGGATGAGACCTCTCTCAAATAAATGTCAAACTGTAGTTCCTTGCCTGGAAAATTAAGAGACTTGACTGATTCTTCATTAGCTTTGCTATTCATGTACATTAGAGTGGTGTGGCATGTCTTTTTTTTTTGTTTTGCTTTGTTTTGTTTTGTTCTGTTTTGTTCTATTTTGTTAAATTTTAAGTCTTTACATTTATGTAACTAAGTTATATCTTAAGAAATATTTTACCATGAAACTTTCTTATTCCATTATTAAGCCACACAGTGAGGATATGATAAAAGATGTGTGGGAGTATGGATCTTGATTTCTTTCAGTGCATTCAGAGATCAATGTGTCTTTTTCAAGTTTTAGACATTTAAATTAATTCAGTATTTTCTTGTAAATTGTAATTTTGGATAATTTACTGTCCTGCATTTTCATTGCTATTTGTAGCAGATAGTCCAAGTGAAGCTGATTAACGTCTGACATTGACATGTAAACATTCAACAATAGCCTTTATTTATTTCACAGCATCTTCAGATAATCTATACATTTCCTTTCACAATATGCATAACTTTAATGGTAGGGCTGCGAAAGCCTCTTGGGCAAAGGATTAATTTGCAACATGGTAACAACAAAAAGAGCCTCTGTGTGTGTGTGTTAAGGCTATGCAGCTCTTTTGTTAACTGAGAAATTTTTACTGCAGTGTCTGTCTGCAGCAGTTGACTTGCAAATCTGTTTTGTAGTGAAGGTGCAGTCCTCTCCTTTGAGTATAGATTTGAAGGATTTGAAGAAATTTTTCAGACTTTATAGGATGTGATGAAGACAGATAAAACAGAACTGATAAAACAGAACTCAGGATGTTTGTTGCTCACCATTTGGGGAATCTCTCATCGTCTTTGGTAAGACATTTTATTGAAAGGAAGCTGAAAAAGAAGGAGCTGATGTAGAGCTATTGAAGAATGACATAAATTCAGCTGGTTCCCTCTTTGGGCAGGGAGAACATCTAGTGACTTTCTATTTTGGTCTTTTCTGTGAAAAATGGAACATTTCCCAGTGGAATCTGGGTCAAGATTTGTGTTTGTAATGGTTGAGGTTTTGACTTCGATGCTTAGACAAGAATATGTCAGTAGTGTCTTTTAAAGGAAAAATACAAACAAGGCTGTCATTGATGTTGGTGTAGAGAAAGCTGTAGTCACTGGTTTGAGAGCTATCCAAATGAATCATCTTGATGGGACTATACAGAAAAATGGTTTAAAGGGTAAAGCATAAATTAAAGGATATTGCTTTACATGTAGGACTTTTTTTCCATATCTGTAAAGCTGGACATGCCATATGAACTGACCTAATTTTAACTGATTCTTAAGCTCCTGAAGGCATAAAATAGAGAGAATATATATGTATGGACATATATAGATATATGTACATAGATGTTTGAAAATCTGTGAATATGGATTAATGTTAGCATCTCAGTTCTTATTTATTTGTATAAACCACAACTTTTTCTATGATTCTATTTTGCTGCAGCATAAACATTTTCATACATATCTAACAAAAAGTACTTTAAAATTAATTCATTCAGCAGAGTTCAGGCACTCAGTGCCAAAGGATATTGGTCCCAAAATGTGATCCCAAAATAATGAGGGCTAGATTTAGTTGCCCTTTTGCTGCTTTTTCTGTTTTCTCCCATGTACATGAAGAAATGTAAATGCGGACTTAGCTTTTCCACACTTGATAAATAAAAGACAACTTCTATTAGTCAGTTTCATAATGCTATGCACAAGAATGCACTAGAGATTGCTGCTTGATCCATCTCTGGAACATTACTTCTGTCACACTAAAGGATCATGCAAATGCTCTGATGAAGAGGAACATAGTGCTACAAATGGATTGCAAAGATACTCTCCAAAGATCTCCTGATCTTTTGGTCCTCGAATATTTTTTTTGACAAAAACAGTGATGAGAAGAAGCTCCTTAGCTGGGACAAGTCAAGTGACAGCAATATACAAAGCCAAAGTAACAAATTATGAGGACTAGGAAAAACATAATTAGAATTTTTGTAATATACTTAAAGTACTTGAAATAGCATTACACTGGAAACAGTTTATAAAATGAACATGTATGACTTAGGAAAGATGACATCAGGGATGAGATTATTTCAGAAGCATTGTTACCTAATAATATTATTTTAATGCAATTTCCCCAAATCCATGTCTTCTGTGCTGCTTAATATGGGTTTTAAATGGATGGCTGTCAAAACAAAGTATTTGGAAAAAAAATCCAGGGTAGTACAACGTTTTATTTTTTTGCTGTTGTTTGAAAATATTTGGGTGGTATCAATCTAGAAAAAAAAGTGTGGCAATTGCCTAGTTTGTGATAAAATTAATTCTAAGTGAAGTAAGAGATTTTCAGATCTGAGCTTCATATCCAAAACTAGACATTTTTTAGTTTTCTTTTGTTGTGTCTACATCCTGTTGTTAAAAATATTTATATCACACTTCAAATTGATCAAGGAAAAGCCATTTGTTGTTAAAAATATATTTCTGTATCCCCCACATATGTAATATATATATGTAATATATGTAATGTGAAAACAGTAGTATCACTGATAGCATGGGGTTAAAATGTTTCTAAATTCGGGAGAACTGCATACAATAGGTTCAGGGGGGTGGAAAAGAAGGTTGGGTCTGGTAGGCCTNATTCACAAGCACACATAGATACCACTGAAATTCAGTTGTTTTCTCTAGGACTTTTTAATCCTCCCTTTTAAAATGGCATCAGTTTATGCTAATGTGTATCCTATCCTATCTATCTTAATGTCTTCCAGGACATTATCCTAGTAAATATCTCCTAAATATTCAAGGGAGTTATTTATAAATAAAAGCCATTTATTTATATGTAAATTTTGCTTAACTGGTTTGAGAATGCTGCTATCTCTCCAAGCAGTATTAAAAGTCGCGGAGGAAAATTGAAAAGTGCAGCTTCTGCAAACACAGTGACACCATCGCATGTGCTCAACAGTGGAGCCTGCTGAGGGTCCCGGGCTGAGAGGGAGGAAAGCTACCCTGCTGCTGTTTCCATGACTTTGCAGAGCAATTGGCTTTGGCATGACCTAAAGAAGCAGAGAGGAACAAACTGGAAGCTTGAAAGGCTGCTAGTTAATTCTGAGCTCTTACATGACCACTGCTGCTTGCAGCACACAAATGTCTATTGCCACAGCTGAGGTTTGAAAATGCAATTTATCTGTAATTATTATTTATATTGATAAGTAAAAGTGCCTTACTGCATAACAGTGACATGTTCAACTTGATATGACATTATAGTTCTGGAATTATTTTGCAATATTTTAACATTTTTAAAAAAAATAGTAGTAATATTTTAAAATATTATATGCAGACTATAAAGAGAAAGAGTAACTTGAATCTTTTTTTACTTGGCATACAAATTATTCAGTGCTCCCTGCCTTTGATTGGATGGCTGTGGTTCCTTGAGCTTATCAAAGCAGAAGGTTTTTAACAAATAAGCAAAGAGGTGGTGCCTGATTTGTACTATGCAGAGAATGGGAAATTGCTCAAGGTGTGTTCTTGATTGTCCAGGGCTACTGAAAATATAAAATATGTTGGAAGATGTGGGTTTTAGCTAAAAATTAGAAAATATTGTGTTTTGAATCAAAATATTTTGAATATTTTAAACTTCAGGACTTTTTAAAAATTTAAATAGTTTTTAAAAATTAAAAATTGTAGCAGATATTTGTTTAAAACATTTTGATTTATTCAAGGTGAATTCATGAGTTGGTTGGGTTTTTGCTTATGGAGCTCTCTGCAAAAAACCCCCAAACAACATTCCTGTGAAGTTTCATGCAGCTGCAGTTCTGCTACAGCACAATTTTTATCCTGTGTATAGCACGTATAGCTGTCACATTCCTAAGCTCATGGTAAGGATAGACTCAGTCTAAATAAAGTGGTGAGGTTTTTATAGCTGCCATTAATTTTTGTGAACTCTTTTTGCAATTGAATGGCCAAATATTTATTTCTGTATTGACATGTGCAGACAATCTTAGTAAGCTGACCAGTACAGGATAGTAAATGATGTGTGAAAATGTGTTCTTCAGTCTAGGTTGTGTTGCTACCTTGGTTTATACAACTCCCCAGGGTCCTTAAGGTGAGAGAATAGATTGTTTAGTAACACCCTAACAGGATTTGAAGTGTTTCACCTCTAGGACATTGATTTATGTCCCAGGCTAGGTTGGCACTGTCTGAGTGCAGTTATCACCTGAGAGCTTTTGTTTGGCCTCTGTGAAATAGATTTCATAGTGGACAGATCCAAATGACAAAATTACCCTCTTGTTTTGTACTAATTATGGCCTTTCACATCTCAATAAAGAGACAAGGATTAAGTAGACATTAAAATTTCCCTCATATCCCTGGTGAGTAATCTTTATTAAGGCGCTTTGTCAGGTTATCCTTGACAGTCACCTGCTGCTGTCACCATGCCAAATACCCATTTAATCAGTAATGAAAAAACCTTCAAGAACAGAAAAGCTCCAACACGACCTTAAAAACCCATAGAAAAGGTTCAGGATGAGAATTTCTACTGTTTAGAAAACTGTTATTCCTCAAAGACTTGGGGTTTAGCATTCTCAAACTCACAATTGTCTGAAATAGCTGATTATCATATGTCTGGTTTCAGTGAAGAAACAGTGAAAAGCTGCATGCATGAATCACATTTCTATTTTTATATCTGCTGCACTGCAGACTGATTCAGAATAGAATGTTCACTGAATAGAAGCAATTCATGCTGAAATATGGGGAAAGTTCTACTCTTAATTGGCCAAGCATGATATTAAATACAAGAATAGTACCTGCCTGCTGAAGAAGTGTGTGAGTCCTATACTAGCTAGTTCATAACTTAGTGGAAGGAATATTAAAACTTTATTCTGGATTTGCTGTGGATGAGCAAGGCTGGGGAGAAATTTGAGGTTAGATAGGAGATTTTATTTTGTTGTACTTTTTCCCCCAGAAGTTGGGTCAAACCGTGCAACAGGTACCTGAGCAATGGGTGATTTCAAATGCTGGGACATTCTCGAACAAAAGGATAATGATGCCTAAAGACCAGCTGCTACAAGAGTAGGAAGTACCCAGGTCCCTTGGATGTGCAGCTTAAGGATATCCAAAAGAGAATGTCTCCATGGAAGAGCATAGTTCAGATCTTGTATCTGCGGGCTTAGGAGTGATTAACATATTTTCCAGGGACAATAATTAGTCAGGAATACTTGAAATACAGGTATCCCTTGAAATAGATTAAGTCAGAGAGAAGACTCCTTGACTTTGGATTCCTAAAGCATCATCTAACAAACCCAGAATACTCTAGATAATTAAAGACTAATAATTTTTTTTTAATTTAATTTAATTTTATTTTATTATTTTTTAAGATCATGGCTGCTTTAGTCCTTCCTTAATACTTGCTGGTAAACTACATGCCAGCCTGCAGCCATGTAACTGCACAGTCCACTTCACTGTTAGTGGAAAATTAGTAAGACTCAGTGTGAGATCCCATGGAAGAAGAAGATGCGTTTATTCTAAACAACAATTTAATTAATGGAATCACAGAATGTTTTGCTTTAGAAGGGATCTTCAATATATTATTTTAATTCAGGGCACATCAATTTTGTCAGGCAAGAAGGCAAAATAGAGGAAAAAATTGGAAAATGCAGAGTTTTAATAGGTCTACCTTGAAGTTTTATATGAGCCTGTTGTATGTGGAGAGGAATTCTTACACTATGAAAAAGAATAGTGAGCATTTACTGAGTACATAACTGGGTCAAAAAACTTAGCACTCTGCAAGGTGAATTGATTATATATTTGGGACTTGACAGACTTTCAGTACACATTGGTGACATTTTGTCAGTAGAATGGAAGCAGAAGAGTAACAATATTTTGCTTTACACCAGTAAGGAGACCTTATCCCTAAACCTTCAAAATCCTGGATTTTTTACAGTCATTATAGTTGATTCATTCCACCAATTAAATCTTCTAGATGAAACTGCTAATGAAACTACTAGATGAAACTAATATTTGTGTCACCATCTCTTTTTATTTTTTATGTAAGCTGACGATTGATCTTTTAAAGCAATTGTTTATTATCTCATTTGTGTACTTTTTCTTAATCTTTTTGATTTTCCAAGTCAACAAATTGCCTCATTTTTATGAAAGCCAGCTTTTACCATAGGTTGGTTTTTTGGTATCAGTAAATAAAGGACATTAATGATTGCTGCAGTTGTAGGGAGTTATGCAATGTAGTTTCAACCTTCAGTGATTAAAACTTACACATATGCAAAATTCTTCTATTCTAATCTGTTACTAGCTTTGTCAGCTGTCACAGCAATATATAGAAAGAGAAGAAACGAATTATTCTGGAATAGTCGGGTAATAAATCATATGGCATTTTCTTTTGGGGAAAAGAAAACCTCAAAGGGAAATGTGCTGTGGTTCGTGTTGCCCTTGGTTTTCTTTTCCTTTCTGGTTTCTTCCAGGTTCAATGTGGAATTCTCAAGTGGTTGTTCATTGAAAAATGTCTTTAGGATCTTTATTGGCTTTACAGTTTGTATAGATCTAAATGGATTTTTCCCCCACAGATCAGATTTCTATAGGAGCTTTTCTCTTCCCATCCTCCCTTAACAAGAAATCTCTTTTTAGAGGCAATGGAGGAGGTAGCAAGGCCAAGTGGGGCCAGAAAAAATGGTTGCTGCAGTAACAAAATAAAATTGGCCAGGCATCTGGAGCTGCTTTAAATTGTGTTTCAGAGGCAGCTGGGCTGGGTGAGTTCCCCAGGGCCCTGGTTTGCAGATGTGGGAGGCAGCTCCTTGGGCTCAGTGCTGCTGTCACCCTTGTGCAGTTGCCTCCTTATGGGGCTGCGTCCTTACTGCCACCCACGATCTGGGCTGCCCTGGAATGTGCTGGGAGGGAGCAGTGGAGTAAGGGAAGTTTCAGGGCTGCAGTCCTATGTCTAAATAAAAGCAGGAGGGTTCTGCTGCCTATCTGCTGCTTGCTGAGCAGACACGAGCTGCTCTGTGTGTGTATGTGAAGGGTGTAACACTAGATCTGAACCAACAGATCATTTCTTCATAGGGCAAATTAGAAGATTTATCACTAGAACAACTCCAACCACAGCTTTTGGCTGCAGAGCCAGTATAGAGCATGAGTGGGGCCAGCTCTTGCCTGTTTGCAAAACAGGTGCTTTCTTTACTGAGCTTATTAAAGGCAGACTTATCTATTTTTTAGGCAGAGAAAAAACCTTAATCTCCTCCTGGAGCTGTTGTCGGAGCATTTTCTGATTACACAGGGGTACCTTAGAATAACTGTTAATCATGTTCAGCTCTCAGGATGGGCTCTGTCCTGCTTTTGTCTGATTAAGGGCTAACAAGATGTTTGCTTTTTCCCTGAGCAGCTCATTGGACTTTGCTCATTGAGACTGCAACTGCCACTTCATTTGATATCCTTAGCAAACCTTGGAGTTGCTCTCTGCACCCATCTTTGGTTTCCTGGGCCAGCAGGTGTAGGGATGGTGATTGGACCTCATTCTGGGGCAGGGGCTGCTATGAATGCAACAGAGCCAGTGATACTCTGACAGGCACAGCAGCTGCTCCTGCTGCTCTGGTCCTGCTCAGGCTGAAAATGAGTGGTTTTGTTGGGCAGACAATTACTGTAAGATTCTTCAGTTCCTTCTCTTGCTGGTAGTCTCAATTATCCATTTCAGTAAAGTGTTTGTACCTGTATTAATTCAAGGAGGAGAAATGCTGTCACTGGCCCAGGAAAGGAGGCCCCTCTGCAGCAGTTCAGGCGTGGGATTATTCCTGGCTGGGGAGCAGCAGCTCTGGGGCTCTGGTGGGCAGCTGAGCATGGGCAACCCTGTGCCCTGGCCCCAAGGACTGCCAGTGGGCTTCTGGGCTGCACAAATAGGGGCACAAATGGTAGATTGAAAGAAGGGATCATCCTCCCTTACTCGGCACTCATTAGACCTTGTCTCACTTTGCTCAGTTTTGGTCCCTCCAAAAGAAAGACACAAACTGGAACATGTGTAGCAGAGGGCTCAAGATTTGAGCATTTGCCCTGCAAGGGGAGTCTGAACAACTTACTGCCTCCTGGGGTCCTAACTACAGTTTATTGATGCTTATGTTGTGGTTAATGAGGAGATGGAGACGTGCTCTTTGGGAGACTGAGCAATAATGAGTGAAAGATGAAAGAGAAGAGGTACAGACTCAACAGAAAGAAAACTTTTTTTTTACCATAAGACTGCCCAGGACAGTTGTGCTTTCTATTCTTGGGGGTTTATAAGACTCAATAGGATAAAGCCCTGAGCAGTCTGGTCAGAGCTCAAAGGTGACTCTGCTAGAGCAGGGGGGCTGCAGTAGAGACCTCCTGCCCCCCGATGTTACTTCTAGCCTTGCCTGACTAAAAGAATCGTTCCTTTGCTGATGGAAAAGAAGTGAACAAAGGAAGATGAAGAGAGAAACTATCCCTGTATATCCCTTTTTTTTGTGTAGACCACCAAGTATGACTCTGACATAGTATTGCTATTGCTTCTGCCTTGTCCTGTTCTGTAGTCTGCCAGACCAATGCATTTCTGAGGGATTAAACCTGTGGTTGGTTTTGTGAAAGTCCATTTCTCGGAGGACTATTGACAATCCAGAGGAAACCAGGCACTAATGGACCAATATAAAACGTGATGTGATTTTTTTTCTTCTGTCCTTTATCAGTGTTGCAACACTCAGGTCAAACAATATGTCTGGCAGAGGCTGGTTGTTCTCATGCCTGGGACTGATAGTCTCTACAGCTTTGAAACCACCAAAAAATGTGGCAGTTTACCTGTGCAAGAATTTGCCTCCAACTCAGACTATGCTTTTGTTTTGTTATTACCTGAATATGCTGTATTTTATTCTTGATAAGAAACATTTTTGTTCTCCAATATGTTCTTTTGTATGCCTCCTTTTACCTGACCAAATAGTTCTTAGCAGTTTCTTTAATGCTTATGGGTCATGGAACATTAGGCACCAAATAAGGGCTGTATCTAATAGTGCAGAACGAATGGTCGTCCTGCTGCAAGGCCTCACTTATGACTGTCACAAAAGTAGGAAAACAATATCGCACAGTGGGTGCTGGTTTTTGCTGCTTAAAGAAATCAGTGGGGCACTTGAGGAGATCCTTGCAGCTGTTTCAGGTGTTATGGACTATGTGAACAACTGCAGCACTTTCTGCAGGGAAATGTAAGTACAAGGCTTTGGCACCTGTATCCTTACGAAACCTCAGCTGCTGTCGCTAAAGGCCAGGATAAAAACCAAGAGGCTGGGAAAGGAGTTGTCTTTATTTTGAATTTGTCTGCTCAGGAGCCTTTTGGTTCTAATAAAAGGAAAGCTCATGACATGTAGATTGCAGTTTTGAAATATGGAAAACAATAGGTTAAATTTGTTTGGGAGGGCTTTTAATTTAGTAATGTTTTTCAACAATCCTAGAAAACTGGTTATGCTGTCACATGGATTTGCACTAGAGGATGCAGAGTTTATTTGCTCATGTTCCAGATGTCTAGCCTGTATACAGCATTCTCTAATTTTAATGTTCAACATACAGAGCAGAGGAGAAAACCAGTTAAAATGGTATCTCAATGTTCATTGAACCTAATGAAGAGACTGATGCAATTTTTTAGTGATCAATTGACCAGATTAACTCATAAGCAACCAGAAATATCTAGTTATGTACTGTAGCTGTATTTCCTTCAGATTGCTTTCATACTGTTGAAATTAACTTAATTTGAAAAGGTTTTGTCAATACACGTCGAGTGCAAGTGGCTCTGTGTACTTACCATATTTTAATGAATTTAAGCAAATTTTATTTATATGAAAGGCTGCATAATTTTGTAGATATCTATGTTGGTGAATTTTTAATCTCTCCCTTCAATTAAAGATAAACTAGTCTGTTTTTAATGTGAGAAAACCTAGGATTCATTATAAAACCAACAACCATATTCCCTCATCTCAACAAAAGAGCTATTTTTAATTAAATGAAATTTCAGCAATGAAAGGTCTTGTTGGAATTGCTGCTTGCTTAGTCAGAAAGATTTTCACTGTTATTTACTGTGCTTTTGTAGGCACATGTTCACACATACACAGTTTATATATTTTGCCCAGACTCTCTTTGAAAGATTTTACGATCTGAAGATGTGATATCGAATGGTCTTGTCTTTCTGAATTGTCTGTATTTGAAGTTGATCCCTGTGTAGGATTTGATTTTCAGAAGAAGAGAGGTTATAAAGCATCATTTTAATTTATGTCTCAGTTCTCCAAAGTACCAGAGTTAACCTGTCAAGCTTTCACCAAACCTGGGATATAATAAAGAATGAATATTTTACTGTTTCTCAGAAGTTTTTTAAGTATAGAGCTCCTAGTTTTTATGTAAGAGGTAAGGCATGAAAATGTCGGAACTATTTGGACATCACCTGATCTTGGTGGAATTATGCAATGAGAAATCTAATATAAGATCCATATTGTGTAGTAATGCATTTTTAATATAAAGTTTTAATATAAAGTTTTTAGAACAACCAAACTGAGAAAATCACTTAGGAAAAACTATTTATCAATACAGCATCAATAACGTACTAGCTAGAGTAGATCAAAGTAACTTTTATTAAACCATTTTTAGTTGGAAAAGATTGACAGAACTGAACTTAAACTGTTTGTGGAAGATCCTTTTTTATTAGTTTCCTGGCTTAAAATAATTTTGAAAAAATTTTCAAGTTGTGGAAACAACACACTTGCCATTTTCCAAATGAAGATTTTAATTTTTCTTAGTTGAAACAATTGTTTTGAAGCATGTATTTGCTTTATAGTAATATCAGCAATGGAATGGAAATTTTGAACTAAATTTCTTCTGTTGGCATTCTCAAGTTGCAAAGGTTTGGCAAATTTGGCCTTTGTTTTCCTCTCAGTGGGAAAGCGAAGTGGTTGAACTCATGAATATTTTTGTGTGGCGGGAAGTTACTGTCCTGTTGAGATCTGTTACAGTACATGGAAAGGGATAGCATGTGTCTACCCTAAGGAATCCACTGAGGATGCAGGAGTAGAGCTTGAGGAATGTCAGTCAAGAGAGATGGCTTTCCCACACTGCTCGAGCCTTCCTGTGTTAATGTTCCTAAACTATCTTTTGAGCAAGCATAAAGTGAATAGTCAACTGATGATGGGTAATTACCAAGGGAAAGAAAAAGAAAGGTTTAGAAGTTCAAGGGCTCAATAAAGGATTGAGTTCAGGAAAAAAGCATAGAGCAGAGCATGTCTGAGGGAGCCCATTGCTTTCAGAAACATCTGGTGGTGATTTGCTCAGAGGTGAGCCAGTGAAGGATCCTTGCCATTATTTTCTTTCTTCTGGTGTTGATGCCCAGCAAGACAGATCCAGGAGGACAAGGTGGTGCAATGAGATTGTAGGGCCTCAGAGAGAATACAAGTGGAAGAGGTAAGAAAAACTATGCATCCAGAGTATCAGCAAGAGAATATGAAGGACCTGAAAAGGGAATGGTGACCTGGAGCTCTTAGGGTACACATGTTCTATTCACTAGTGAAGGCACATGAGTCAGGAACTGATGAACTGCATCACTTCTCTGCCCACTGCCTTCAGAAGATTTGCCAGATGATGACCTGCTGTGGGAAATGATTTGACTGTAGGTTAGCCCTTCTAGGGAATAACAAGTACTCTAATAATACAGAGGAAAAAAGAATATGAACTTGTGATAAATAAGTGTAGTTAGGGAGATAGAAAGGGACAAGAATGCAGAAAGTTAGGAATCACCAAGCGGAGTAAGCTAGAGGATATGCCAGGAGACAAATGTATTGCATATAAAAGCAAAGAACATAAAGAAGGTGAGGACACTTGTAGCAGTGAAGAGAGACAAGAAATGCGAAACACACAGGTATTGCAGGAAGGGTAGAAGTCTCTACTTACTTAAGTATAGAATAACTGCAAATAAGGATCAAAAGAAGCCTCCTAATCCAAACCCCAGCTCCAGTGAAAGGTCACTACTTAACTATGCATACTTTAATCATTTACACTACTTTATTTCTGGTAGGTTTTCATGAGAATCATTCAGCATCATTTTAACAAGTATGCTATTGCCTCAGGGATCTTTCTCCTTGGAGAAGCATGAAATAACTACCTTCAGACACTGGCTTTCGGTTGTCTTGCAGCAGCCTCCTAAATTTCTCTCCAAGTGAAAGTAAAATTAAATCAAACAGATATCAAATTTCTTCACTGAAAATCTTGGGAAAAAAATACTTGTTCAATATAGTACCTAGAGAATTTAAGCTAAGTGATCTGAGAGAATAACTGAGAGAGCAAAGAGGATTATAATACCACAAAGTAAGAGTAAGTGCCTGAACTGTTTAGAATGGTTTCTGCTTGGGCAGAATATTACTGTTTGTTGCAAGAAAAGAACCTTTTCTTCTTTCTGCTTTTTATTTTCTTTTGAGTATTTCCACTTTTTAGATTTGATCTTTGTCAAATGAGTTATTATAGACTTTATAAAGAAATAGAAAGTATCAAGCTGCATTGTTATATGTACCAGAGAGATGGATCAATGGTCATTGCAATTTCCAGATTTATTTGCATTCTTCCACTGACTTGGTCTTTGGAAGAACAGGAGATTAGCCCTTGATTACTAGAGGATTAACAATTCACAGTAAATAATTTATCTGGCAAATGACTAATTTATTTCCCTAAATGAATTCCTTGGATGTTGTACAGGCCTTTTAGGTGAACAGTTTTCATTCTACAGATTATTCATAATTGGTTATGCAATTTCCATAATTACATACATTTGTATACTGAAAACAAGATAAGAGATCTCAGTCTCTTTACCCTGCCACAGATACCCTGCTATGGTAGATGATTAGCAAAATTGGAAATCTGCAAGGATCTGTAGAAACTCTGCAATTTGAGGCTAAATGACACATTTTTCATCAACTTCTTGCTATTCCAGGTATGTATTTCGCTAGCAAACATGGCTTGTATCTATGCAGCATGGAAAGATGTCTTTTCTGACTCTGAAACTCTCCGTGTGATGCATTTGATGGTCATCTGCAGATGCTTCAAATACTACCAGTATTGAACAGATTTTCCAGTAGTTTTGGCAGCTGCTTGTAGGGAGTGAAGCAGCAGGAGAGTGTTGGAGAGCATGGAGAGCATGAGGAAGAGTAGCACATGGAACAATATCTGAAATACTGTCTGTTATATGACTTTTATTCAAGACAAAAATGTATGGAGGTGTAATAATTGATAAAAGATTCATGTCAATCACAGAAGCACTGGGGTTTGTATAAACCAGAATACCAAGCTCTGAAGTGAAGCATGGACACTAGATAAAGGAAATTATATGATAAAATAATTTTGTTTAAAATCACCATGTTATGTTATGTTATGTTATGTTACATTATGGTATGTTTAATTATGTTATGTTATATTATGGTATGTTTTTCCTAGTAAGTTGTATCAGCTACCAGCTTGCAAAATCAGACTTTGCAATAGCCCTTCCTGCCTTTGTGTACCTCAAGAGCCAGACCTCCAAAACTTCTCAGGAGGTTATCTACCAGGACCAGATGGTTATCTGTGATTGATTATCGCCTGGAAGCCTGGTGAATTTGTATATGTTTAGTCTAATGCCTGGAGGCCTGGTGAATGTTTATTCACCACTGCTTACCCAGCAAAATTGGGACAGCAAAGAACATAAAAATTATTGATTACAACGGGAGACCATACTACACAAAGGAGCTGCAAACCCAGTTCGGTGGGACGTCGATTGGGCAGTGACCCCTCACGTTCCCCCAGCGCGCTGCTTGCTCTGTCTATATCAAATAAAGCAATCTAAATTTTGCTAAATATTGAGACTCTTGTCTCTCATTTATAACAGAGGCAAGCCCAGACTGATGATTGACAATAATGATCTAGATCTGGAATGATTAGCAGTCTAGAAATTCCACTCTGAGATTTATGGATCTCATAATGGAGTGAGATGCCACTATGAGTGTCCTTATACTACTTAGTTTCTACTTAGTATGTGCAAACACTGTCTGGAATTGCTGCCATCTCTAGGTAGCAGCTAAAGTACAGGCAGATAGACTTAAAGCTTCTGGAATGGATATATATATATTCTGATAGAGAACCTAGTAATCAGCCGCTAGCTCAGGAATTTGGAGATCTGAGAATGTGGGAGTGCAGAATTATAGTAGATGCTGATAAAATTAATATTTATACTTCGGCAGACTCTAAGTGAATGACATTGAATCCTTAAAACTGTGGCCGTTAAATCAAGCCCTGGCTTTGATACCATTAATGAAGAAATGTTTTGTGTTCACACAGAATCACAAGGTTGGAAGAGACTTTCAAGATCATTGAGTCCAACCCATGCCCTAACACCTCAACTAAACCATGGCACCGAGTGCCACATCCAGTTTTTTTTTCAAACATATCCAGGGATGGTGACTCTACCACCTCCCCAGGCAGACCATTCCAGAGCTGGACACGGCACTCAAGGTGTGGCCTCACCAGTGCTGAATACAGGGGAAGAATGACCTTCCTGCTCCTGCTAGCCATACCATTCCTGATACAGGCCAGGATGCTTCTGCCCTAGACATCTGAGTTTGTTAACACAAAGAAATAAGAAATAATTTTCCATTGAACTACAAAGTCCAGCTGATCGCAGCAGAAGACTGAATGGTCTGATATTTTTTTTTTTTTTTAATGGTTTGGTTTGGGTGGTTTTTTTTTAAGGAATTCAGTTCTCTGCTTTGTGGATATTGAAGTTGTGTGATTAGTGCTGTTATCCTGGGAGACTCAGTTGATCTTTCACTATCTTAATGAGTGGCTTTATTGTTACACAGTTGATTGATGAAGAGTCTTTTACCTATTACCTGCATTTGGGGACTTTGGAGACTCTAAGCGAAATAATGCTGACTTTTGACAAAGAAAGCATTTACTGATGGCTGTCTGTTGCTTGCTGAAAGCAAACAGTTTGTAGAGAAAGCCTTACTGCAGTTTGAAAAATTGTATTTGAGACTTTCCAATATTTACAAGTGAGCAATGAGATACTAATCCAAAATTAGTCTCCAGGGATATTTCAACATTATATTTTGTATTATTTTAAAAAAATTCTTAAAAATTAAGTAAAATGTACTTTATTTACATTTTTGATTATTTAAAAAATAATTAATGAGTTAATGAGTACTTACTGGACTACATAATAAAATTATAATATGTGTAAATAGTTGCAGTTGTCTTATGCAATCACTAGATGCCATTCTTTGATGTCACCCAAATATGATTGCAATATGCTACTCATAAATATTAAATGAAAATAATCAAGAGAGATTTCCCATATCTTTAAATAATTTTAAATGAAAATTATTTTATGTGAGATTTTATTTTCCTTCCTGGGGACTTTTTATGGCCCTTTTAACAGATTTTATGAAAGTTTTACTAGATTTTTATTCTTTAAATTCAACTTAAAACCAAAAGTAAAAATGAAAATTCTTTATCACCTTAGAAACCTATGAAAATGCACTGCCTTAGAATAGGAAGAAAAAAAAATGTGACAAGAGAGTTACAATTTAAACCACAAATATCTACTAAAAAGTTTGAAATTAGCAGTCAGACACTCAGATGCAGAATTGAATGTACTGGGCTGAAGACTTTCAGCAAACAGCAAGGTGCTGTCATCTGTTCCATGCTTGACTGCTCCTGGAAAAACTGAATATCCAAAATGCAATTGAGTTGTTGCTTATGCTGGGGCATGTTGCTTGGAGGGGTCTGCACAGGTTACTGGCTACATTCTAGAAAGTCCCCTGCGTTCAGCAGTGCAGAACCTGAAAGCAGTTCTGGCACAAAGGGAAACACTGAAATATAGTCATACAGTTTCCTTCAATCCATGATAAAGCTTTCTGAATTTTCCTTGCTGCATTACCTCCTTTTGCTTCCTTGTCCCCCCACGCTTGCCTCTCTATTCTTCAGTGTAGTCTCACTTGGGTATTTGAGGAGTTCTTCTCTTTTCATTCCCATTTTTTCTCTTTCTTTCCTAAAACAGGCCAGATACTGGGAGTTCTGGCTTACTTTGCTGCAGTTCTTGTGGAAAACAAGAGAAACAGAAAGGAAACAAGTCTCCTCTCTATTCTGTTCCATGTCACCAAAAATATTTCCCTCCTTCATTTTCTGAGTGTACACCCTCAGTCTCCAATGTCTACATAATTTTGGATGTTGCTCATGTGAATTACTTTCTGAACAAAAGTACCCTGAGGTACGTTTCATTTTTGTATTGAGAAAATGGAACAATTAAGGTAATTGCTGGTTTGAAGGGTTTGGTTTATGTTTTGGACAATGCATAGCTTCTGTGATCTGAAAGCAGCAAAGAAGGCACAACCCTAGGAAAGCAAAACAAAGCTTGGACATTGATGTTGTTGAACAGAGCAGTTCTTCTAGATACCCTTTTTAGTAGTTGGAAAGACTATCTGGACTGAATGACAAGGTTAGTTTGTCCTGTAGTTGTTCAAGCACTACAGAATAATTTCCATTGCTAAAACTCCTGAATTTACAGTGTAGGAACTATCTTGTAAGAATTGCTGAAGTTAGATATTTGCCTTATCATGAAGAGTGCAATAGAGCAAGCTAACTGAGTTGAATTTAAAAATTGATTAGGATTATAAAGGCTGTGACAAAGCAGAGATATAAAGTTGTACTTCCAATTGATATTCCTTTTGCGGTGCTTCAGTGACTGAAACAGAGAAATCTTTGCATTTCATTTTACAAATCATATTGATATCTTGTTAATGAAAAGTAGCACTGCAGTTTCTAGCCTTCTTCAGCTGCTTACCTGAAAAGTAAAAGCACAAAGAAGTATACCATTCACAGATCATCCATGTTTGGCATCTGCTCGGCATTAATTTTTGAAGCTCTTAATTGAATAGAACCACTTACATAAAGTTAACAGCTAAGGTCCTTGCCAAATGAAGACCATTGTGCCACAAGGCACAGAACTGTAACAGAAAATCATTCTGAGATGGCAAACAAAAAGAAAGCAGAAATAAAAGTTATTAAAAACATATTTAGCCAACAACATATGTATTTTTATGGAAATTAATTTGGTCAAAAATCAGAAAATTAGAAATGAAGTAATCTGTTTTCATCAAAATAACAGAAAGCATTTGCAAATTATTTTTCACTTGCATTCTGAAGAGAGGTTTCTAGAAGATTGTTCATCAAAACAAGTAACAAATTAAGCTGCAATGAGACATGAGGGAAGTTCTTCTCTTAGACAAATAAATAGTTAAAATAGTTAAATATTAGGAAAAATATAATAATATTTTTTTTTAGATAGGAAAAAGTTGGTGGAGTCCAGAAGAAACTCTGCTTCCCCTATCTATTAGAGATGTTCTAGATGAATGATCTAGAAAAGGAGGTGAATTGGGAGGTGACAAAATGTGCCGATACTAATCTATTCAGTGAAGTAAAAGCAGAAAGTAACTGACGAGATTTGCAAAAGATTTCAAAATACAGAGAGATGGTGTGAGAAAGTGCCAGATTAAATTCAGTGTTTGTAGTGATGCTATGATGGTCTCTGAATGGTTATTTCCACTCAAGGTAGAAATCATGGAATTATAATAGCTTATTCTATGATAAAGTCAGTTCAGTGCTCAGAAATACTACTGATTCAACAGTGTGCAAAAGTGGCAAATAAAATGGAAAGAAGTGCTGGAAAAGTATAGAGAACAAAGCAGGCAACATCATAATGACATTGTACAAATCTCTGGCCTGTATTCATCCTTGACAACTGGCAGACCTTTAGGGTATTAGTCCTGAAAACCATATCATATATATAATAGAATTACAAAAGATAAAAAGATAAAGAGGATGTAACTCCTGAAAGGTGTGTTATGGCTTCCTTAAATGAAGAATGACTTTCTATGCCAGTGTACTTCAACCTGAAAAAGGCATTTGATCAGCTCTGTGTTGGAGTATTCTATAGGCAAAGCAGAGTTTATAATAGCATTCCTACTATATGCCTTATTTTATAAATTATATATATAAATTATATAAAGTTATATAAATTTTATATTGAGTTATATGAATGTTTGGTCTGACATTCTGCTTCTCCTTTTGTTCTGCCTTGTTCCTATGGAGAGAAACAAGATGAAATACTTTCTTGTGATTTCATGTTCACTTGTCAACTCATAGTAGACTAGAATTTTAGGACTGAAGAAAAGTTATAGGCCTTTCTGTCTGTCTGATATGTCTGCACAAGTATGACATGGTAATATCACCTACTAGGAACTGAAAGCCAATGAAGTGTGTATATAATTTTATATTTTACTCAACTTCTGGAAGATGGTTTGAAATGATAGATTGTTTAGGTTGGAAAAGACCTCTAAGATCTTCAAGCCTAACCTAGCACTACCAAGTCCTCCACTAAACCACAGCCCTAAGTGCCACATCTGCCCTTCCATTTTATTTGCCTTCCATTTTACTACTGTATATGATTAATTTCAGTTTGACCGCTTCACACTTAACTTTGCAATTAGCATTTGAGATTTCCATTCAAAGGGAAGATTAACAATAAATTATTATTGCAGAATTTGAATTGGGAAGAGAAGTCAGACAATTTTTTGAAAGTACACAGCAGTCCATTTAAGTGTTGGTAGAGAACCGTATGAAGTGAACAACATGGTGTTTAGTTTGTATAAATTTTTAGTGAAAAGTAAGACCAACTTAAGTCATTGAATATGACTTAAGAAAATGAACAATGTAGTTGAAGGTTTCTGAAAAGTTGTTTGCAGTAGAGTNAGTCATACAGTTTCCTTCAATCCATGATAAAGCTTTCTGAATTTTCCTTGCTGCATTACCTCCTTTTGCTTCCTTGTCCCCCCACGCTTGCCTCTCTATTCTTCAGTGTAGTCTCACTTGGGTATTTGAGGAGTTCTTCTCTTTTCATTCCCATTTTTTCTCTTTCTTTCCTAAAACAGGCCAGATACTGGGAGTTCTGGCTTACTTTGCTGCAGTTCTTGTGGAAAACAAGAGAAACAGAAAGGAAACAAGTCTCCTCTCTATTCTGTTCCATGTCACCAAAAATATTTCCCTCCTTCATTTTCTGAGTGTACACCCTCAGTCTCCAATGTCTACATAATTTTGGATGTTGCTCATGTGAATTACTTTCTGAACAAAAGTACCCTGAGGTACGTTTCATTTTTGTATTGAGAAAATGGAACAATTAAGGTAATTGCTGGTTTGAAGGGTTTGGTTTATGTTTTGGACAATGCATAGCTTCTGTGATCTGAAAGCAGCAAAGAAGGCACAACCCTAGGAAAGCAAAACAAAGCTTGGACATTGATGTTGTTGAACAGAGCAGTTCTTCTAGATACCCTTTTTAGTAGTTGGAAAGACTATCTGGACTGAATGACAAGGTTAGTTTGTCCTGTAGTTGTTCAAGCACTACAGAATAATTTCCATTGCTAAAACTCCTGAATTTACAGTGTAGGAACTATCTTGTAAGAATTGCTGAAGTTAGATATTTGCCTTATCATGAAGAGTGCAATAGAGCAAGCTAACTGAGTTGAATTTAAAAATTGATTAGGATTATAAAGGCTGTGACAAAGCAGAGATATAAAGTTGTACTTCCAATTGATATTCCTTTTGCGGTGCTTCAGTGACTGAAACAGAGAAATCTTTGCATTTCATTTTACAAATCATATTGATATCTTGTTAATGAAAAGTAGCACTGCAGTTTCTAGCCTTCTTCAGCTGCTTACCTGAAAAGTAAAAGCACAAAGAAGTATACCATTCACAGATCATCCATGTTTGGCATCTGCTCGGCATTAATTTTTGAAGCTCTTAATTGAATAGAACCACTTACATAAAGTTAACAGCTAAGGTCCTTGCCAAATGAAGACCATTGTGCCACAAGGCACAGAACTGTAACAGAAAATCATTCTGAGATGGCAAACAAAAAGAAAGCAGAAATAAAAGTTATTAAAAACATATTTAGCCAACAACATATGTATTTTTATGGAAATTAATTTGGTCAAAAATCAGAAAATTAGAAATGAAGTAATCTGTTTTCATCAAAATAACAGAAAGCATTTGCAAATTATTTTTCACTTGCATTCTGAAGAGAGGTTTCTAGAAGATTGTTCATCAAAACAAGTAACAAATTAAGCTGCAATGAGACATGAGGGAAGTTCTTCTCTTAGACAAATAAATAGTTAAAATAGTTAAATATTAGGAAAAATATAATAATATTTTTTTTTAGATAGGAAAAAGTTGGTGGAGTCCAGAAGAAACTCTGCTTCCCCTATCTATTAGAGATGTTCTAGATGAATGATCTAGAAAAGGAGGTGAATTGGGAGGTGACAAAATGTGCCGATACTAATCTATTCAGTGAAGTAAAAGCAGAAAGTAACTGACGAGATTTGCAAAAGATTTCAAAATACAGAGAGATGGTGTGAGAAAGTGCCAGATTAAATTCAGTGTTTGTAGTGATGCTATGATGGTCTCTGAATGGTTATTTCCACTCAAGGTAGAAATCATGGAATTATAATAGCTTATTCTATGATAAAGTCAGTTCAGTGCTCAGAAATACTACTGATTCAACAGTGTGCAAAAGTGGCAAATAAAATGGAAAGAAGTGCTGGAAAAGTATAGAGAACAAAGCAGGCAACATCATAATGACATTGTACAAATCTCTGGCCTGTATTCATCCTTGACAACTGGCAGACCTTTAGGGTATTAGTCCTGAAAACCATATCATATATATAATAGAATTACAAAAGATAAAAAGATAAAGAGGATGTAACTCCTGAAAGGTGTGTTATGGCTTCCTTAAATGAAGAATGACTTTCTATGCCAGTGTACTTCAACCTGAAAAAGGCATTTGATCAGCTCTGTGTTGGAGTATTCTATAGGCAAAGCAGAGTTTATAATAGCATTCCTACTATATGCCTTATTTTATAAATTATATATATAAATTATATAAAGTTATATAAATTTTATATTGAGTTATATGAATGTTTGGTCTGACATTCTGCTTCTCCTTTTGTTCTGCCTTGTTCCTATGGAGAGAAACAAGATGAAATACTTTCTTGTGATTTCATGTTCACTTGTCAACTCATAGTAGACTAGAATTTTAGGACTGAAGAAAAGTTATAGGCCTTTCTGTCTGTCTGATATGTCTGCACAAGTATGACATGGTAATATCACCTACTAGGAACTGAAAGCCAATGAAGTGTGTATATAATTTTATATTTTACTCAACTTCTGGAAGATGGTTTGAAATGATAGATTGTTTAGGTTGGAAAAGACCTCTAAGATCTTCAAGCCTAACCTAGCACTACCAAGTCCTCCACTAAACCACAGCCCTAAGTGCCACATCTGCCCTTCCATTTTATTTGCCTTCCATTTTACTACTGTATATGATTAATTTCAGTTTGACCGCTTCACACTTAACTTTGCAATTAGCATTTGAGATTTCCATTCAAAGGGAAGATTAACAATAAATTATTATTGCAGAATTTGAATTGGGAAGAGAAGTCAGACAATTTTTTGAAAGTACACAGCAGTCCATTTAAGTGTTGGTAGAGAACCGTATGAAGTGAACAACATGGTGTTTAGTTTGTATAAATTTTTAGTGAAAAGTAAGACCAACTTAAGTCATTGAATATGACTTAAGAAAATGAACAATGTAGTTGAAGGTTTCTGAAAAGTTGTTTGCAGTAGAGTGTTCTGATTAATGTTATATATGTGTACACACACTTTTGGAAATAAACTGTTTTATAATAAGTCTTTCTTGTATTAAAATGAGAAGATCCACACATGGAATTAATATGACATAGTTAGAATCTTTTAAATAAACACATTTTCGTAGTTAATGTTTGTTTCTAGCTTTTGGAGTAACTGTTAAATAATCCTGCACTTGATTACCATCAATAAAGTGATATTACATATGACTCCCTGTGTATGTCTTCCATGTCCAGCTCCATCTCAGCATTTCAAGTTTAAAACCCAAATTTAGAAGTGAAAATGGCTAGCTTTTAATTTGATTGGTATAAAAGGCCTCTTTAGAGTAATATGGAGTGAAGATAACAAGGGAGACATGCATTGGTAGAGTGGAAAGTAAATAGAAATGACACGCTAAGACACACTGGAGATTGGTGGGAGTAATAAGTCATATATGGTATCTATTAAAATAAATCACAGATTTTTATGGAGGTTGCTATGGCATGCCAAAGTAGGGAAATGTTTATTATACTGTCTTACTGAACACCTAGCCTAAATCTGACGATGAATTTCATAGTCTGAAGAAATACTGGATGAAAAGTATCCTTTCCATTGCTTGTTGACAAGTTTCTATTTTACAATTTCACATAGATACCTGTAATTCCTTTACTGAATGATATAGTAAATGAAGATTCCCCTGACAACTAACCAGAGACTAGAGCAGAAAACACAATAATGCTTAAATATTTCCATTGCCTCCAGATATGTTGTACAAAAGAAACCTAAAAAGCTCCAGTGTACGTTTTACCACTAAAAAAGTGGATTGTGAGAAAGATGAAGCCTAAATAAAGTAATTGAAGGAAGCAGCAATATGGATAAAAGTGCTTGCAGGTAAATTTGATACATTTAAATGAATTATAAACTTAAGGGCTAATTTTAAAATACATTCAAAATACTGAAAACATATTAAATAAGAATCAGAGAGAAACTGTCAGAACTCATAGAATAACATTTAAATGAGAAATAAATATAAACTTGGCAGCTCAAATGTAAAATTGCAATGAAATGATACAAAAACATTTTGAGTGACAACCTGCTGAGGGAAATCTACAACTAACAGATGCCTCCCCACAATCCCAACAAAAATGGGAAATTTGGAAGCAAATGCTGAAAACAGGGAGATAATCAAAGCCATTGAATGGAATAAGACCATTTTGCAGAAAATCTGATTAGTTGTGTGCATTTATGTATTACGCAGAGAAGGCTTGCACAGCTAGGAAAATACCTTCTTCAGAGTCATTGTTTATGGATGCCATTTCTGAGGAAGTTTCTCAAATTAAAGTGTCAATAAAAGACTCTTTTTAACAGGTTAATAAAATTAATAGTAACAGTTCACCATAATCTGATAGTATTCATCCAAATGTTCTAAGGAACTTAAATATAAAGCTGGTGGCCTGGTAATGGTAATAAGCAACCTAAAATTTTGAATAAGTAGGAGGTGGAAGATATGATACTAGTGTTTAAAATGAGGATTCTCAGGATGAGAATTACATACCAGTAAATTTGAGGTTTACATTAAAAAATTTGATAGACATTATTATAAACAGTAAAATTGGTGGATGCATAGATAGATAGATAGATGCAGTAAACTCTAGTATGGCTTAGAAACTAGAGGGATGTCATGAATCAAAAATATAGTTCTTTGAATGTGTCAGTAAATATTGGCTAAAGATGAAGCAGATGATACAATCTAGTTAGAACTGGGAAAGACATTATAACAAATTCCTGTAAAAAAGACCCATTTTGTTACTTTATTAAATGATTGCTAGATAGAAGTCAATGGTTTGTTTTTATCATGGAGTGTAGTTACAAGTAAAGTCTTCCAGAAGTCTGTGCTGAGCCTGGGCTGTTCAACATGCTCAAAAATTGGAATATCACAGAATCATAAATTATTCAGAAAATGAGATAAGCATTATAGCAACAAAGTTTGCAGACAAAACAAAGTAATGCCTAGTATTTAAAACAGTCTGTGATGAGATTCTAATGGCACAATACTGGGTTACTGGGTAATAAAATGGCAAATGAAACTCAGTGTCAATAGATACCAAGTGATGCCTGCAAACTGTTATAAGTGCACATACAGAATAACCTCAAAGATTCCATTGTTATTATCATTTAGCAATAATATAATCACAGCAGATATTTCATACAGAACATCACCTCAATGGTAAAGACTGAAAAAGAGAAGTGGGTGTTGAAAATGTAAAGCTTTGAGAACAAACACTGGAACTTCATTAAACTAATACAATTACATGCTGCACAGTTTTTTTGAATACTATATGCAAGATTAACTCATTCTATCACAGAGAGGTGTAGAAGAACTAGGAAGGGTACAAGGAATTTAACTGGATATGAACCAGAGGCATGGAGCACCTGTGCTATTAGAAAAGACAATGTTAACTAGGACTCTTTCCTTTGAAAAACAGCCAGCTGCAATAAAATGTGAAAATATGTAGAAAATCATGATGATCATTCTTTCTTGTTGTACTATAACTAAGGATCTTAAGCATCTTAAGCAGTTTATGGCAAATAAATGGAAGTGCTTCTTCTTACAACTGGAAAGTAAATTCTAATATTTATCACTATAGGATATTTTGAAAGGCAAACACAGACCAAGTTTCTGGAAGTGGTGAAACCAAATTATGGAAAATAAGGCATTCATAGTTATCATTTCAATGGTCTTTGTACTCATGAGACCCATGAGTCCATGCACTGCTGGCTGCTGTATGAGCCGTCATGCTGTTTGAACTCGGTCCTGGGTTGGTGATCTTTAAATGTAGGACAGAGGTCAGACCAAGCAGTTCTAAAATTGACTTGTCTCAAAGTTCACAAATGAACATGAAGATCTCATTCTAAACAGCCTTTTGCATCCTTCCCCATGCAGTCATCAGCACTTAGGCAAAGAATATCTAATATAGTGCCCCTATTCCTTGGAAATGTTTTTTTCTTTGTGCCTCATTGTGAAAATGAGGATGTTTTAGATGCTGCTGAACAGCACTATCACAGAATCAAGGCTTTGGGTCTTTCCTGCTGCTCTGTCAGTGAGTTGACTGAGTATGCACAAGAAGATGGGAGGTGGCACAGACAGCTGACCCCAGCTGACCAAAGGGAAAATGTAGACCAGTATTGTGTTCAACAACAAAACTGGAGGAAAGAAAGAACAGGGGGGGGACATTCAGAGTGATGGCATTTGTCCTCCCAAGTCACCATTATATGATGGAGTCCTGCTTGCCTGAAGATGGCTGAACACCTGCCTGACTAAGGGAAGTACTGAATTAGTTCCTTGTTTTGACTTGCTTGAGTGTGTGGCTTTTTCTTTACCTATTAAACTGATTTTATCTCAGCCCATGAGTTTTCTCCCTTTTAGCCATCTGATTCTCTTATCCATCCTTCTGGAGGGAGGGAGTAACCCTGGGTGGTGCTGAGCTGCTGGCTGGGGTTAAGCCATCCATCACAGGAAGTTTTACAGTATGGACACACATGTAATGTTTCCAGCCTTGTGTCCAATATCTTCTGCTGAGTGACAATTCATGTATTTAGATTCATGTATACTCTGTTTGCTGTATAGGAATCCCTGCAATAATGAACACTTCTCACATTGTGCAAATTATTTTTTAATGGTTGATTGTACTGAAAAGCAAACAAATTCATTTTAATTAAAAAAATTTGACAGTATAGTGTGGCTCCTGATTCAGCATGCAATTTGGAATTTTACTCCAGTGAACAGCATGTGTACAAGGCAATGCTTTCTTGCCTATTGCAGAGATATCATGTACGTATTGTTTACTTGTAGAACAATATTAATACTTAATTATGTGTGAAGCAGTGACAAAGCTGGGTAATTATGCTGAAAGGACAGTGTTATTATCCAGGCTCAGCCCTCTTCTCCCTTTGAGGAAAGGAATGAAATAGAAAAATTGAAAAGTTTATAGGCTGTACTTTATCTGCAAGGAATTTCCTCTGTGCTTGGACATTCTTTAAAGTTACCAAGGGACTTGGCCTTCAGTCTTCCTTGTACAATGCTGAGGTACTTAATTTCCTGGTAAATGAACTAAGGGGAGTAAGAGAAACAATCCAGCTGCAGTGGCATGGAGCTGTATTTAGGCTGGCTGTCCCATTACCTACAGTGTACAGGTCTATCACAAGTATTGGGATTTTTAGTTTCAGATATATGAGTAAGACAACAGGAAATTCCTGAGTGCTTCTTCAGCTAGGTTTTCACTATGTTACTTTTTAGTTAGAGGAATGAAGACCGAAATACATATTTGAAATAAATAGTATTTAAAAGGGAAAGATTATATTTAAAACAAATTTTATTTAAAGAAAAGGATTTACTTCTTTTATCCTTACATATGTCCAAAGCATTGGCATTCTGGAGCTCTCCTCAAAAGATATCTAAACTTGCAGAAGTGCTTGAGGTCATCACCACTATGTGGTGTTCTGTCTAATAGAAGTCAAATATGTTGTCTTTATCTATGTGCAGATAGTTAGAATAATTTGAATAGAAAATTTGTAAGGAAGATTATATGAAAAAGACTTCCCTGAATATAATTTAGAATTCCCCATTTTGTCATGTTACTGTGTGCTCTTTTTTTTTTTTGAGAGCAAATAGTGATAGAACAAGGGGGAACGGCTTTAAAATGACAGAGTATAGATTTAGATTAGATACTAGGAAGAAATTCTTTACTCTGAAGGTGATGAGACTATGGAATAGGTTGTCCAGAGAAGTGCTTTTAGGGCCCCTATAAGTGTTCAAGGTCAGGTTGGATGGGGCTTGGAGCAAACTGATGTATGGAAAGTATCCCTGCCCAGGGCAGGGGCTTGAGACTAGATGATCTTGAAGGTCCCTTCCAACCCAAACCATTCTATGATTCTGTGAATTGTTTTTTCCTAATAATAATTTCACAATCAATTTTTCAATTCATACACACTGGGGAAAAAAGATGCGTAACATCTGAAACCTAACTGAAATCTGTCAGTGCTACAAACTGTCATAAAATAACTAGGACTGATTTCCATGTGGGTGCTATTTTGCTTTGCTTCTGTTACAGAGTGAGAGGGAAGGTGAATTAAATGAATACTGTTCTTGAAAAAGCCAGAATTTTTCGTAGTAACAAATAAACCTCTTCTAGATAATGAAACCTGATGTATTTTTAAATTATAGTGTTATATCGACTGAAAACTAGGAAGAGTATTGGAGTGCATTTTTCCTCTTGGATTAGGTTCAGGTGTTTACTCTTGGGTGCAGTGTCAGTCTCTAGAACTTGCTGGTGGTGGCAATTTTCTCTTCATGGATTTTGTCACAGAAGAATCAGTAATATTTACTAGTTTAGGGATTAAGATCAACTATGTTCATATAGAGAAAAATACATCCTTCTTCATTATCCTGAATATATTTGCAAAAAATTAAAAAGTCAGCATTTAAGAAAAGCAATGTGTAAGTCAGCAAAGTCTTCCTCTAGAAGTGTCTGGTTTGTGTCCCAAATGACATTTTCATCTCCTGTAGGCAGATCTCTTTGAGCTGTAAGCATTTGTATTGGAATCATTACTGTGGGAAATACAGTATTATGTGCCAGGTTGCCTCCATTGATAGCCATGAGAAAAAGACAAGAGTCCTGGCTGGTGTGCATATTCTCTGAGTGTCCTTCAGATGGCAGGAGAGGAGGCTGACTAGATATAACTGCATTTCTGGGGATACTGGATTGTGTTCCCAAATTTTTTTGTATGTTGTGATTTCGGCCTTCTGGGAGAGAATGGTCAAGACTAACTGAAATGTTTGGATTTACTGGCCAGACATAGGATTGGTCCACATCCATTGAAGTTCCATTGGAGGGTTACTGTGGCACCTAAAGAACTAGACTGAAATGAGAATGCCAATTGTCCTGTCAGACCAAAATATGAGTTCTCAGAACTGCAAACTGAAATCTGATATAATGGACAAATTTCCAAAGTGTCTCATTATGGACTGCTTTCATTTCTTTGTAACTGAAGTCTAGGCAGAAGTTATATTTTTGTTTACTTTTCAGGCTTCAAAGGTAAACATTTCCCATTTTGAACTGGAGATGGTGTGTTTTGGCCCAGTATCAACCTATATGAATTTCTTTGCACTTAATTATTTAGGTGGTGTCTTTGATTATTTTTCCTTCTAATTTTAATGTTGGCATTTCACCCAGATTTCACTGAGTTTGATACTTTTTGTCTTCATACTAGTTCTTACTTTTGACTGTTTCATTCCTAAGGCAGAAGCAGTGAATTAAATTATGTATTAAAATCAAGGATATTTGCTTTTTTTGGAGTAACTATCAAAAGTGTTTTTCTGTGAAACCTTTCATTTTTTATAATTTCTTGTTGGTTTCAGTTTTTGAGCCACAAGTCCAAAGTACCATTCTAGGCACACAGAAAGGAGCCAAGACATTCCTTTCACTAATTTCTTCTGCCTTTTTTTATAATGGCCAATCTTTAAGCATCTGCTTAACTGTGTGCCCAGTGAATGCCTTTACTAAAGCTGCTAGGCATATGTTATTTAAATCTATCTCATAGGTTGAAAGTTTTATGACAGTTCCTTCAAATGCAGAAGAAACCAACTTCTGGTATTGCTCCACTGAAATGCTGATAGATCATGTCACAAATGTTGCCAACTTCTGCTGCCCAAATGGAGCAGGCACCATTTATATGGAAGTTTAATAAATACTAGATGTTGATGAAGTTTGACTTTGTAGATAATGAGCTCATACTGTTCTGTGGTTAACAGATGGATGAAAGTACATACCACTTCACTGAAAATCCATACCTGTCAGTCTTGAAAACTGCAAGTCTTTTTCAGGCAAATTATTTTGATGTCCTATTCCCTCTGGATGTCCATATGTAAAGGCGTGCCATAGCTGTGATGGACTTTTTCTCTGGACCTAGAGGTTATTACCATATTCTGGCCTTCATCATATCTTTGACAGGTTTATGCATTCTGGACATGTAACTGACTGTGAGGATATTCTACATTATTTTGTATACAGCTTTCAGTTTGAAAGAGTATTGCTATTGTAACTGCAAGAGAAACTAGTCTGTAATAGTAGATGCTGTTACCTGGCAGTTAATTTGCAAAAGGCCAAGTATTAACAGTTTTGCTTTTTATGTGGCAAACGAATTTTTCTGCAAAAGGAAATCCACATTGATGAATCATTTAAATCCCAGTCTCCCTGTGAGTCTATAATCACGTGTCCTACAGAGACTGGAGTACATTCTACTGTGAGCATTGTGTAAAAGATTAGTAGCTCTGTGGTGGCAGTGCTGCTATAACAGTGTGAATTGAACTTCTAATTTGTCTTCCCATATGACAGAACATCTCTTACATACTTACAAACAGAACATACTTACAAAATTTATTTTAAATTATACTTTTTAAATTCTCAGTTGAAGGATATTTACATAAAAAAGGTGAAGATTAAATAAATTGTTTTAAGTCATATCAGAAAATAATTTTAATGGGAACATTCTTTCTTCTTGCATTTGGAAGAGAATGTGCGTTTTATTCCCACTATGTTTATTTCCACTCAAACCCAGCAATGACTGGATACAATTTTTTACATTGCAGTCTAGATGTGAAATGTGTGATAAGCCCTACTTTGTGTCATAAAATTATGCAGCCTCTCTAATAGCTAACTTCTTAGCTGTCTTGAGCTGAGGAGTATTTTATACAAAAGCTTATATAAGATGAAAACCTGTTTTTTTCCCCATAAGTAGTGCTGAGCTGAAAATTATTACATTGTGTTAATCAGATTAAATTGTGAGGGAGTATACACATAAAGTCCTTAGGCACACATTTTTAATAACAACATTACATTTCTTTCACTCCTTCTTTTTGCCCTAATTACTCTTCCTTAACTATGTTATTGAAATCTAGGAAGCATAATAGCTGATCTATTTAATGGCACATCATTATCTTCCCACAGTATAATGCATACTATTAATTCTCTCATATTATTCATTAATGCATTATATTTGTTCTATCCTAGTCTTTGAGTAACAATGTAAGGAATCAGACTTTCACCGTACAAATGAATAATATTTTTCAGTATTCAAAGATCCCAATTAGTATCAGTGGCCTGCTAATTTGATGGTTCAGTTGTTGATAGGATTTCATGTTAGTTGGACACTATTTGTTGTAGCTCTTGTTTATTTGTATGGACATCTGCTGCTGGAGTTAGGACTGTGCTGAGCATGGTGCAAAAGCTGCAGGCATTTATGTGTGGCTTCAGCATGACCAGGATTGTACTTATGTAAAACAATTGTAGTTAATGCTTACTCTTATAAAATATATGGGCCAGGTCCTTTGAGGTAAGGTGAGGTTTAGGAGGCTGTTGGCAGTGCACTTTGCATCTGGCAGTTGTTTTCCAGCAGAGCACAGTTCATGGGCTGTGCCGAGCTGTGGCTGAAGGTGGCCACGACTGGGTGGGGGGCAGGAGCTCCCCTTGCTGAGGACAGAGCTCTGAGGTCATGTCAGGGCAGACAGGCTGCTCCAACTCATGTCCCTGTTGTATTCCTGTGCTACGTGTGGGTTGTAAAGAGGTGATTTTATTACTTTTTAGTTTTTTTTTTTTCTTATTAGACCACAAGTTATTCTCAAATATTACAGTTATTAATGATTGGCATGGGCTTTGGGTTCAGATCCAGATTTGAACTTCAAAGGCTGCTGGGAGATATTAGGACATTTCTGACTTATGTTACCTGCTGTTGTTTTTAATAATTTTTACTTGCCAAGAAGAGTTCATGTAAACTCTTCATTTTTATACCATTGTTCTAGATAATTTTTGATTTTGCAGCACCCATAGATTTAGCTTGTAAGTTAAAGTAGAATTAATTTAAAAATTAGTCTTTATTATATGCCTATTTGACTTGTACCTCTGTAAATTGCCCACATTTAAAATTAATAAAAGAGTAGATATATAATGAAAGGGTAAATCATGTCCAAAATGAACACTAGTGCTTATTAAGAACTTGTGTCTCCCAGGAACTGAAGGTGTAGCCCCAGTTCCACAGAAACTGGAATATGTGCTGAGTTGTAAATACAAAAAAGTTTTCCCAGTGCAGAGTTCCAGGCTAGAGAGCTTAACACCTTGAATACTTGGCCTCTAACTGTGTACACGCTCATGAGCTGATATTCCATGTGCATACCAAACAGCAATTAGACTTCATAAAGCTATGCAAGCATTTTGGAAAACAAGTCTCACTACAGTTTTAAAATCAACTTCCACCATCTGTTTGGGAAAAGCAGTGGGTTGATTTCTTGTGAACTTAGCAATTAAATATGCTAAAATATAGTAGTGGCAGAATACAATATTTGCCATAGCTATTAAGAACAAAAGCTAAAATCCAGCTAAGTAACACCAAACCTCAGACCAAGAGTCACCATCTGGCTACAAGGTTAATCAAAACTCTTGATACTCGTCAAACACTCTCATTTGGAATATACTTTTAGAGACTAATTTTAAAGCAATAGGACTTAAATTCTGATTAAAAAAGCAAAGTTCTTATTTCAAGGGTTTAAAAAGCTGTAAAACATATAAGTCTGTATATTATGGGGTCTTAAATTCAGATTATTTTTCTGATTTTTGTTTTCAGATTTTTAAAAATTAATTTTGAGGACAGCAAAAATGCAGAAATTTTAGCACTACCCTAATGTTAGAGAGATTAAGACCAGCACAAGAACAGACTACTGTTCAAGTTTTTGAAATAATGAAATCACAGCTTTTTTCTGGGTGAAATGTAATTTCTGCTCTTTCCTGTAATAAAGAAAGCTAACAAACACAGAATACCTTTTAAGGTAATGTAACCTTTTAAGGTTATGTCACGACTTCAGATATTCTGGAAAATTATTTTGAAGAATAGATTTGTTTGGGTGTTCAGTTTCCAGAATGAGTGTCCTGGAGTATTCTATGAACAATAATTTGAGTGGAGAACTCTGCATGTCAGAAGATTAGAATGAACAAAATCCTCTCAAACAAACGCACTTCAGTATCTAGCATAAGTGTGCTATTGGTGCTGCTCCGACCAGGAGAAAATAGTTGTCATAATTGTGTGAAAAGAGGAAATTGCTGCTGTTTAATGTACTCTTGCTGGATAAGTAAAGGACTCCATTGAGTGGGCTTCATCTAATCCGTCCCTGCTTTTCATATTATTAATTAATATATATCGATTGGTATCACCCAAGCAATAATAAAAGAGCATTTTCATTTTTAATTAGTATTTGACAAATATCATAATTTGAGGAACAGGCCACAATAGAAAAAAATCTTATGGTGAGGCTCAAAGACTAACTTTTTTTCTTATACTGTCTGTAGATGAGTATTTCTGAATTACGGCCATCATGAGAAATGTCCCATTTATCTTTTACCTCATGTAAAAAATTTTCATTATAGCTGCGGAAAGAATTGGTATTTGATGAGCTTAATCTGGTTTACAGTGCACTGGAAATATTTAGTGGTTTATATTTATGGGAACAATACATATTGGGTGAATTGCTTTCTCACTTCATTCCGTAGTTTGTTAATGTCAATACTTTGCAGTTCTTGCAGTAAATGGGATGACAAATAGTTTGAGATGACCTCTAAACTTTGAGGTCATGGCATAGAGTTTAGGTTCATCAGCCCTATGCTATCTTAGGTGAAATAAAATGGAAACAAAAGATTGGAAAAGGACACTGCTCTCAGTGTGCAGAGAAGTGTCCTCTAGACACTTCCTTTCAACTGGATTTTAGTCCTCCTTTTTCTGTTGAAGAAACATGAATTGCCACCATCAAATAAAGTATATTAGACAGGAGCAAGCCAGCCACTGGAAATACCTGAAGACAACATCTTTACAGATTCATGGCTCTTCTTATTTATTTCTGAGATGTGAGTACATCCTCATTACTGCAGTTCACAGAAGATTTAGCAACATTTGGATTAGACAGTGAAAACCAAACGTGCATTGCTGTGATACCAGTAGAATAGGAAGGTGCACATACTATTACCTATTAAAAGAAAGAGAAAAAAATCCAAAACAGAAGGATCAATTTTAATTAGTAGACTTTTACTTCCATTTATCTTAGTAGTTTTTTTTTAAGTATATGCATTTCTGGGGTAAGTAATTTTCATTATTTTGGTAGCATTTTTTAAACCACTAACACACCTTGACCTTGAAATTTCAATTTTATTGTCCTCTGAAATTTCAAAGCTTACATAAAGAAATTACAGGAATATTCCCCTTTCCAGAATTTCTGACTTATTTTATGCAAATTGTTTATATTCCTGGTTCAGCATTTATATTAATTAAACATGAACAATAGCAATATAAGTGAATTTATTATACTTAATATAGTTATCCAGAATAAATTTCCATACAGCATCTGTAGATAATTTGGAGATGAAGCATAAAATAAATATGTGGCTCCACTGATTATTTCCAAACCAAAAATTTGTGAATACTTGCCAAATCTGATTGTCTGGAAATTTAGATTCATCTTTTTCAAGTTCTTAAGGCTTTAATACATGAAAACAGATCCTTTTGTTTCATTGCCTTTAGAAATCCCATTTTCTGTGAAACTGCAAAGGATAATTACAATTGAAGTTCTTGTCTTATTGCTGGACTTTGGGAGCTTTCAGAGAAGCACTAAATATCAAAGAATCAAGAGAAACACTGGGGAAACTTTGCTTCCTTCACTGTGCAACTGAAATGGTGGCCCATTGTTAGCAGCTGCAACTCCAAATTATGCAGGGAGCAACATAAAACCAGAGAACGTCCTTTCTTCAATCAGTGTTGTAAGAAGAGCTTTCACCTTTTACTGGCAAGGATTTTGGGAAGTGGGAGGCAGATAGCTCTTAAAATGAAATAAAAATAACTGATGCAGAAGGAAATACACTTTGTCTTAGATTGCATTTTGTTTCTCTTTAAATTTTGAAAGCTGTGGTGATTTTCCAAAATTAAAAAAATATATTATGAACTGCTGATCTCAGTATCATACATATAGTCTCCTGCAAGTCTGGCAAACTCATAATCATTTCCTTTAATGGTGGTGGCACTGCAATTGCTATATTTGTGACTAAAATGATATGGAAATATTATTATACTATTCTTTTCTTAGTAAGAAATATATGAATGATATTATATTTATGCTCTTGCAAAATATAACATTCTCTTATTAAAATTCAGCCATCATTTAATTGAAACAGCATTCTAAACCTTTTTATCTCACCATTTATCTTTAGAAGTTTTGGTAATTTTCTGATGTCTTTCATTTATGGCCATTCCTGTGACATACTAGCTAATTCTATTTCTTACCTAAAGACCCTTTTCAGGTCTTGTGCACTTAGAGTAATGCTCTCTTATCAATGGACTCCCATAAAATGCCTTTCTAAGACAGCACTAAAAAGAATCCTAGTTACTGTACTGCTCTTGTATGTTACCAAATTTAGATTATTACTGATAGCAAATTAGACATTACTTGGTTGAGTTCCTATACAGTTCCAATTAATTATTATAAAATGAAGAATGAAAAGCAAAAAACCAACCCTCTCTTTAATCATGAATACTACAAACACTGACTATAACTTCTCGTTTAGAAACATGTTGTATAAAATTCTGCATATCCTTGTCTCTAATACTGGCGCTGCTAATGTTATTGTTATGAAAATGTAATGACAGAGCTCTTTTTAATAATAATATGCAAATAGAAGTAAATAGTTTTTTGTTGTTCCACTAAGCATGCATAAGTATGCAAATACAGAATTTGTTAGAAACATTTAAGCCTGTCGTAAATATGGTAATATCTGAGTATTTTCTGGGCCAAGTCTGTACTAGGAAGAAAAAAATAATCTTTATTCAAATTTAGTTCACTCTTATAAACTTCTGATTCAAGGACATTTC
Organism: Toxostoma redivivum; assembly: GCA_013397375.1. NCBI lineage: Eukaryota > Metazoa > Chordata > Aves > Passeriformes > Mimidae > Toxostoma > Toxostoma redivivum. The sequence continues at coordinate 291,806 of VXBI01010274.1, forward strand.
ACATTGCCAGGCTGGAATAAGAGGATTTTGATCTAATTATTAATAACGACCTTAATGTTTTATTGAAAAAGTCAACTGAAGTGTACTTAGGCTCAGTCCTTTACTCGAGTCCTGTCTGCGAGGGCAGCATGAAGTCACCGCCTTCTCTCTGGGCTGGAGGATGTAGGTAGTAAGCAGGGCAAATCCTTGCTGGCCAGTGTCTGCCCCACTGCAGGTCAGTAATTTCTTAGGCTTCCCGTTTTAGCATGTCATTTTCTGTATATTATTCACCTAAACGGGTCAACCTACTCATCTTAGCAGTGTTGCTACTGGTAGCTTGGCTAGCAGACTCGGGGAAAAACTGTCAATAATCTGATGGCTGAAAATGGCAGGTACGGAGCCAGTAAAGCATCCAGTTTGGCAGTTTTACAGTGAGTTGTGCCTTTCTTAACATTAGAGTCACTTGTAAGTTAGGTAATACTCCCTGTGGAAAAAAAGACACACAGGCTCTTGTCATTAATTGTGTTAAAAGATAAGGGTTTTGCTGTTTCACAAAAGGGAACAATTCACTGGGTAATTTGAAGTAATTTATTCTGTGTTCTATGCTCTAAATTAGGGGGATGTACTGCAGGTAACTGTTCCCTAACTGGTACACAAGCTGTCTTTTCACTTTGCTATGGTGTCACAGTAGGAATAATGGCCCTAAAATGCAGATCAGAAGGCCTCCTGAGTGACAAGTCCCTTTCAAAATGCCATTGAGGTTTTCTGAGGATCTGAAAAGACTTTTCAGATTAATCACAACCAAAAGGGCATCTCATCCAAGTATAAAATAATTATAATAATTATCTTCTTCCCCATGAGATTATAGGGTTGCATCTACATTAGCAAACAGTTTATCCCTACAGAAGTGATTTTGTAGACCCAAACTGTTGTTGCTGAGAGCATGATGTCCATGTTATATTAATTTAGTGGAGGAGGTTGTTTTTGACTAGCCCTTGTGTTCTGAACGGAACGCCTCTAAACTGTAGGAAGGCATTATGTGCACTCTCGGGCTCATCTTTTGCTTAATTTTCATCTAAAAGGGATTAATTTGCTGTGAATCATTCCTGAATCATTCCATGATGTGATCCAGACCATAGTAAAAGGAGAAAGTTCAAAAATTTTTTTGAAAATTGAAGTCCAGTTCCAAATTGAAATGATGACATAAGTGTACCTTGTAAGAGTCCAATGAATTAGAGGGATTTGTCTTTTTCACAGCCATCTTGAGTCATATCGCTACTGATGTACTCTTGGTGATCAGCTTAAATAAATGAATTATTTTTACGTATGCTGTTTCAGATGATGAGTTCCCAACTTGTAGCAGAAATGCTATTAATCCCTGATATTCCCCTTCAGAACTACATGCTGTTACTGCACCTGGATTCACTTTTCAATTCTTGTAATCTGCAGTGTCTTCAGCTTAATGTAGAAGTTCTGTAGTGACACTGTAGAAAATGCTTTATCTAAAACCAGACAACCAGACAAATCGTATCTACTTAATTTCTTTGTCTGGAAAATGAGTTATCAAAAAGAGCTGTCAAGTTAGTCTGGCACGAGCTACCTTTGGTAACTGCTTCATTTTATTCTATGTTCTATTTACTTCCCTGTCTTTAATTTATCTTTTTCTTCAAAGCTTTCAAAGCTCTTGCAAACTGAAGAGGTCAGACTAATAGGCTTACATTTGCCCAGATAATTTTTGTCCTTTTAAATATGGCACTTCAGTTCCCATTCTCCACTAATATTTGATGCTTTCTCTGCCTTCACAGATTTGGAGGCTTATCTCTGCCACTACAATGGCCTTTATGAAATCTCAGTACACCATGTGATTCAGATCTTAATTTTGTTCAATTTTTTAATTTTGTTCAAAGCTCATTGCACAGTTTTTTTTTTTCACAGTTAAGCTTTTGATTGGTTAGTGAGATATGAATAAAGAACATTTAAATAACTATCTGCAGGAGGATCACATGTAAGATATAAGCAAATATTGCTGCCTTAATGATTAAGTGAATAGTTAGGATCCCCTGCAACTTAAAGCTTCCTTAAGCATAGAAACTGGGAGAGAAATAGTTTAAAGTGGCATGATAATATCAGAGAGAATTATGAGAATTGCAGCCTAAGTACCATCTGATACTGAACACTTCATGGTCAGAGATTATTCCACAAAGATATTGAACATCGTTGGGCAGCTTAAAGATATTTTAATACCTTGGATGTTTAAATATTCCATATTTTATGCTAGCACTTAAAAACTCATTGAATGGAAAGTGTAGGTTTAATGCTTGATTATTACTTTTAGTTTTATGTTTTCATAAATATGTAGAAGTATAGAACCTAACGTCCCCAAAATTCATGGCATTTTATTTCTCCATACTGAATAATATGTCAGCATTAATGTTCATTAGGTGAACATTCTTTTGCTGGTCCTCACCTCACAACATGACCAAGAAAGACATTTAGCCAGTTAAATACATCTGTATTGTTTGAATTGAAGATGGCTAGAATGGCTGTGTATTTCTTGTTTATAATTTCTTTACTTTCTTTATTGCCTTTCTTTATTGCTTTCAATTAGGTGTTGTATTGGGAAATTAATGAAGATGAAAATTACTATCAACTGTGTGTACAGAGAATTGGGGTTAGTCTGGAAACGGGACATAAACATTGATAGCAGTTTAGAGGGAAGACCATTGATCACAACTATACATACGCTTTTGGAAGAAATAAGTTCTTTCCATCATCTCTCAGTGTTTCTAGCTGGGAGATGGAATGCAACTAGGTGGCTAAAGCATTTTACACCTCTGGCAATTTGAGAATTTATGCTTATCAGATTTTGGAAACAATAATATATATGTAAATTTCACATCCAAGTGCTATGAGACTGCTGGCAAATGTAATTACCTGTATGCGCATCTGTCTACAGTTTCCCTCTGCTGGGAAACTAACTGAAGTATGCAAAGAAGAATATTTTCTTTTTGTTTATTGCATGTTTTCGTATATTTCATACATTTTTATTTTTCAGATATTTGAGACTTTTTTTCTTGAAACTGTCTCTTCTTATAAAAGCTCACTCACTAATCTTTTTCCAAGAACTCATGTTGTGTACACACATTTCTGTATGTGCTTAAATTTAAGTATGTGCTTAAGTTACACTGATTTAAATAAAAGACAAATATGGGCATACATATCAATCATATAGTAAAAGACTTTTGCCAAGATTTAGTTTTCCTCAGAGTCCTAAGTTGCAGCACAGTAGCCTTTCAAAAGCCCTCTTTAAGGCATTAAAGCCTCAAAATCTTCAGTTTGCTTCTGCTGCTACACTTAATAAAGTAAGAGTGACAGCATCAGTCTATCAGTCTGCCTGGAATGCTTTAGCTATTTCAGAATACTTCTTAGTAATGGGGCTAAGCTCTCTGTGACTACTTATTCTGGCTATGGAAGTATCCCCACTGTCAAACAACTTGAAAAAAAGCCAACTCCACAAACAACAAACCCACCCCTTTTGCTTTGTATGCAGGGATTTCCCACATCTCCCATGTGAGACTAGCATGCACTGCTAGGCTAAATGCCTATTCTCTTTTTTTTATTGCCCATCTAGATCAAAGAAAGTAGTTTGTGTGCACATGTCCATGTTTGTCCTCCACTTCCTTTTGGAATCAGAGTCCACTTTGTGTCTGTTAAATGCTGTGATGTATGAAGCAGAAGGAAGATTGATTTTCACAAGCTACCTTGTACCTGAAGTAATGAGAGTGGCAAATTACTTGTTCCCTGAGCAAACATGACAGGAATGTCATAGTGGGAATTTATATATATGCAAATGCACAGGGGTCACATCAGTGTTATTTTTACAAAGTGACCTTGTTCACCAGGGGGGCATTTTAAAATCTGCATTAGTCTATGCTGGAAAGGCTGAATAAAACTCCAAATACTTGCATTGTGTGGGATGTAGCAACTAACACAACTAATAAATAATGTACGATTCAACAAAGTAGAGAAGATAATTTAAATGGCTGCATTATTTCTGTACAAGGACTTGGGGTCTCAAGTGTATTCTACTACTCATTTAGGCTTTCTCTGAAGTAGCAAATAAAATATTTGTCATAAAAAGAAAACTAAGAGGATGTGGGACTAATTTTTGTCTCCTAAGCATTTTGTCATGATTCAGTAGAGAAATAGTCATATGTATCTCTTTGTGAGAACTTGCATTCACAGGGTCTGTGTATTTACAAAAGGCAAATGGACCTTACTGACAGTGAAACTTCCCACATATGAACACCAGAAAGAAAAGAATTTTGAACAACTTCAGAGAATCGTTGTTTGTAAAGAAAGGAAAAACAAGGAGCACAGAGAAAAATGCTGTTACTCCTAGGAAACAGATGAGAATTTTATTTATGTATAAGCTTTTAAAGGAAGAATAAAAGCTATTGTTTCCTTAAATTTTTTTTCCTTCAACAACAAATATGATGTGAGTTTGTACTTCACTGAAAATCAGAAAGCAAGGCAGTTTAGCACTGGTCAGTACAGCACATAAGGTCATTCCCATGTGATTCTTCTTTAATTCTGAACTGTTGGCAAGGTGGCTGATCTCAAGTCCAGAAACAAAGAACGAAGAAAGTAGAAATGCAAAAGCTTATGGATGCTACATTGGAAATACTCATCTTTGCATGGCATTTTCAGTACAGCTGAATGGTTGGACCCCATCTGCTGTTGAAAGTGGGCTGACAGTGAGGTGGAGCAGTGACAAGGAGAGCCTGTGCAACACTGGAGTGTATTCACAGTTTGCTGTTGTTGAGCCACAGAGGTCAGGCAGAGGGATTTCTGCTGACATGGCAGATTGTGAAACTCCTCTGAAGCATCAGATATGGTTTCTCCCTGAGAAAAAAAGTCCTGCAGTTTTTTGTCACTAATCACCAAAACAGCCTGTTCTTGAGTTCATGATACTGGACTGGTGTTGGTCTCATGGAATGTGCTTCAGGCAAAATAAATCTTTGGGACCAAAAGTAACAAATCCTATGAGTGTATTCCTTGTGTTATGGTGTCAGTGAAGAGCTGGGCACAACAGCCATCTCACACTCAGCCACTGCCTGTTTGAATTATGCGGGTGACATCTTTTTGTTATATTTTGAATGTGTTCCTGGACCACAAAAGGAGCTATCTTTCTTTTTTCTTGCCTCAAAGAACATTGAAAAATGAACTCAAACACGGCAGACTTTCATGTCCTTCTTTGTGTGAAAACACAGAGAATTCCTTGGGCTTATTTCCAATATGTTGGGTTAGAAACCGAAGGAAATTTTTGGTTACACATAAAGCTCGTGTAAAATTGATTTTCAGATGTAGGTGTTTTCGGTAGCATGGCTGTTCTCTGTTTTGATCAGCTTTCGCTTATGTGGCATTATTGAAGGCTGGATGGATCACAGTGAGAGAGAGGTTCTGCAGAAAAGAAAGTAAATAAAAGAATAAATGTCTCAAAAAGAAAAGTATTCAAGTTAATATCTATAGTTAGTGGAGTTTTGCATCACCTGTAGTAAAAGCAGACATAATTTCAGAGCTTATTTGTCCTACTTAACACAATCAGTTATGTTAGTGTAATAACAGTACTGAAATGAACTCAATTTTATTTCCTGGATGTGCTTACTCAACATAGATCAGGGCTGCTAGAGGCTAATAGTTGTTTCAGAGCTGAGGTCGAATGTCCTAGTGTCTTCTCAGTGCTCTATCATGGGCTGTTTTGCAAATCCGTAACAAAATAACCAGCAGCAGGGTTTCAGACCCCAGGTGATAATGTATGCAGTGAGATACTGAGCACATCTCATGGCCTCTCTGTCCTCTCCTTCTTTTCTAGGTCTTGACTTACTTTGTCAATGATGTGCATTCATCCCAACCTCTCAGCTTCTTGGACTACAAACCCTTTGTTTTTTTTGTTTCTAGGGCTGTATTGCTGCAGTGTGGTCCTTGTGTGTAGCAGGACTGCTCGGAGCAGAGAGCTTCACGTCTTGTTTGTGCTTATGCAGCCTCTTGTCTGTCCTTGGACTGACAACTGTGAGTGACAATGCACATAACTACAGATCTGGATCTAGGGTTATATAGCATAATTACTTGGAGGCTAACATCATCTTCCAGTTTCTTCTATTTGAGCAGCTGTATGTTATTAATGCGTTAACTTCATCAGGTTTTTTCCACAATTCTGGAAGCCTCTGAACTATCAGTCCCAAACTAGAACTGCTTCTTGCACTGATTTTTCTGTTAATTATGTCTATTATGGGACTACTATTAGACACAGTTCAGATTTTTGTCCTTCTAAAGGCAAATCCCACAAATAACTAGTGCAGAATTATGTAATAGCCTTGTGGTGCAGAAAATGGTGTATAGTTTTTCTCATGATTGGGAAACCTGGCAATGGTAATGAGCCCAGATTTTCTGTGTCAAAGCTGAAACCCTTCCCTAACTTTGCAGAAAACAATCTCATTCAGTGCTACCTTACTCCTTTTTGGTGTGCTCAGCTGTGTGCAAGGGTTTGTATCTTCACTCTACCATGCATCCTGAGGGCTGCTTTCTCAGGCAGAGAGGTTGGTTTTCTCTCTTTCCCCTGCCACAACTGTTTTTCCTGATGCATTTGCATTTTCTGATGTGCATTTGCTGCCACTCTCGCAGCATAGTGAGAGAATCTGGCATCAGCAGAATAAAGGAAGAAACTGTATTACATTCAACCTTGCTTTAATGGTGCAAGTCCCTCTGGGTTTTGAGCAGCGTTATGTAGGTGAGGAAGAAAGATTTGATTTTAATGAGAGATGACTTCGTACCAGCAGAATAACAGGTACAGCATGAGAACCTAGAGTGAGAGTTAATTCAAATTCTTTTCATGGGGATAGCTGTGAAAGAGCATATGCTGAATGTGCATTCCAGTCTCATTTTTTTGTTCGTATTTACTGTGACAAATAATGTATTTCCCTTTAGCTTTGAGTGATTCATAAACCTGGAGTTGATGATGAATATGCAGTTTACACTCCAAAGGCACTGGAATCAGTGCAAGAAGGCAGACCTTAGAGTGGTTCACAGCACACTGTGATCTCTGCTGTGATTATTAATCAGCCAGGCTTTCAGGGGCACATGCACCATCCTGGTTACAGCACTCACTTACCCTCTCTCCTTTTGCCTGATAAATGTGGTATCTAAACCTCTGGGAAGAACACAATAAATGTGTGACTTCTGTGAAAGAATGCTGAGCTCTGTTTGCTCTGAATTCATGCTTATAAAGGTTTGGTGCACTCTTCAGTGGGTTGTTAATTTCAGTCCTGTTTTCTTACACACAGCCTGCTCATCAGTCTCCTGGAGGGCAAGATTGGCAGTTCTGGGGGAAGTGGTCTGATTTCAAGTCTGGAAGTCATAAGTAGTGTTGTGGGGTGTGTTGCTTTATCAGTGTGTGGTGTTATATTTGAAAGAAATTTGTTGAAAAGAGAGGAATTGTTTTGAAGAAGTGGAAAATTATTTGGGAGTTTGTTCCAGGCATTACAATACTGCAACAATTTTGTTCAAGTGACCACATTTTCAGCTTTTCTAGCATAAACGGTTTGAAATAGTTATCATTGTTCTATTGACCGATCAGCAGAAACATGACCATTATGTAGAGCTGTTTCACAGCCAGGTCCCTAGGAAGAACCCACAGGGCAGAAGTGAGAGAAGGACTCATTATTGTACCTCTTGCCACCCTCTGCACAATTGTAATCCTTAAGCACTAGAGCCTACATACATGAACTTGTCTTTTTGGCAGATGGAGGGGTATTTTGTCTTTGGAGGAGGTTACTAAGCAATAAGTCTTGTTATCTTGTGCTTGAACCACACTGGTGGCTTGCTGTCAAATTGAAAACATCACTGAGCGAGATGAGAGGAACTCTGTGCAATTTCCCTTGGTGCAGCAAATCAAATCTTTTCATTACCCAAGGGTAGGCAGAAGAGAGGGTACTGAATCTGCCCTGCTCTACTTCATGTTTCCAAACCACTCAGGTCTTCCTAACAGGATTTCTCTGCAGGAGGATTGGTATATGAGCTGAAGGTCTATTCAAATCTTTTATTGCCTTAGGACTTGTGGGCACAATCCAAAAAGAGCTGCAATCCCAAAAGTTAAAAACATCACTGTATGATCAGAGACAGTTGCACTACCATGACTGGCTGCAGACTCAGTAGTGGAACTGCTCGAAACCTGTTTTTCAAAACCAAGTTTTTCAAAACCTGCTCAGAGATGCATGGGTTCATCTTTCTTGCCAGCTTTTGAGTCTGCTGTGGTCATGAACACTGCTTATGCCCTGAGAGAAATGATGATGATGTTGGTACTAGTCTGGTACTGACTAGAGTGGAGCAATGTTGTCACACCAGGGCGGGAGGTTATGTTGCTGCTCTATGTACATCATTTAGAGCTAAGCAGAAGACTTTAAGATTGTGAACTGGACACTTATAAAACTTCATAAATTCTCCTTAAATTAAGAAAAATATGTCTTTGTAAGAAATCTTAAGATAAATATTTAATTTTGTGTATTTTTCTTTTCAGGATGAATAAGAGATACTTACAGAAAGCAACAAAAGGAAAACTGCTAATAATAATATTTGTTGTAACTCTGTGGGGGAAATTAGCATCTGGGGCAAATCATCATAAAGGTAAGAAATTGCATTCTGTTCTATCATACTGTTTTATCTGTGGCCTCCATCAACAAATTCAGAAGGGTCTTGTCTGTGCGACCTTTTCTCCTCGTGTGTATTTGTGTCTCCTGATATTGGTTCACTAATCAGTATCAAAGAGTGAGAGTTTTCAATGGATAGACTTACACTAATTTATTGAAAGTTTAAGTAATTTTGTAGTGATGGTATAGTTGAAAAAATGCTAAAAAAGTGTGACAAAATAAAAAAGATAGTGAATACTTTTTGTCTCATAAAAATAGTTATATCAGCCAATATATATGATGCAAATAAATTCCTGGAATGGACCCTAGAAAGAAACAATTTTTAATAACTTATATGACGCTTCTGTGTGCAGTTATCTACCAGGATTAACTTCATGGATAATGTGTATTGAATGAGATTGTTTCATCATCAAAAAAAGACAACTGCTTTGCAGAATTGACTGATTTCTATGCTTCACTCCTAACACCTGATCAGGAACTTTTTGTGACAATATTTGTTTTGTGACAATATGTGACAGTTTGTTTCCTCTTGGTCATTCTAGCCCTTAATATGTATGTATACATACCAGCACAAGCTTGATAGATTATTTAATACTGTAAAAAAGTCTTTCTTTTGCATGTTTGTTTCTGTTAACAACACAAGGAACAAGCTCTCCAGATTCACAAACTAATGCCTTCTTATAGGCTAATATAACTTGGAATGTGATCTGCTGTATAACAGGATTTTGAACTCCATTTCTCATTGTCATATAGTGTCTGTTGGCTGTTTATCAGCTTAAACAAGATCAGAATCAGCTTTGACAACCTGGATAAAGTAAGGGTGGGACATGAACATTACCACAATCTAAGGAGTTAAACCCAGAGGAAGGATTCCAAAAAACTCAGTTAGTTAATTTCTCTGGTTACATGTACATTTTATAATGTTCACTCTGATGATAGGATTACTATAGAAGCAGGTATTTTTCTATATCAAGGTGCTAGATATTTTTCTGTTGTCTGAAGATACCTTTCTTCAAAATGCCCCACTGATTAAGGACTTCAGGGTGCAGAGACACTTTCTGCAAAGTCTTATACAAGTTGCAATTTGACTGTAGACAAAACAGAATCTGATGTGGTCCTGCAGGCCACCAGGTGGGCATCATGCCAGATAAGAACTGCTCTGATACCATTTGCTTGGCCTTGTTCCTTCTCCAAACCTGAATACGGATTTCTGCTGTGGCTTCCCAGTCTAGCTGTCTATTAGAAAAGAGCCAAAATATCCTAGCCTGCATTCAGAATTATTTTGCTTTGATTATTTCTATTTAAACACCCAAAAAGCCAATATCCAGACCATTTTGATTCCATATGCAAGGGCTGGTCAAGCTGTGTTTTCTTCTATAGAGTTTAAACTTTGCCAAAGTATGCTTGCTATGCTTTTTGAAAAATGGATGAGTAAAACCTATCACCACGTATTTCATAGAAACAAATGTCTTGGTTTGAAAGACAGGTATTTGCTAAGGAGAGGCAAGAACCCCTTTTCCTGAGATGGAGAG
>VXBI01010274.1:302078-321801 GCA_013397375.1 Toxostoma redivivum
CCCCCCCCATTCCTTTTTCCAGTTTCCCTTTGTCCCCCCTGTGAGAGAAAAGTATTACTAAGGTGTAACCACAAATACTTAGCATAACAATGGGAAAAATTGCACAGAAAGAAAAGGGAACGATTCAACCCCCCAACACAAATTATAACCATAAGGACTATTTTGAGATTTAGTGCTTCATAATTGAGAATAAAAACATCCACCACCAATTGTAGCTTTTCTGTGCAAGGGAAACCTCAGCAGAACTACACCATTGATTATTTGGAAGTGTTTGTTGTTTGAGCCTCAGTCTTAGAGCAGAGATAAATGAAGGGGTATTTAATTTAATTTTTTTTTATAAAAAAAGAATAGTGCATGGGGTCCTCTTAAAAATCAGATTATTAGCTGTAGGGACTTCTTTAAATTCCTGCAAGCTAACAAAAACCTCTTTTTCCTTTAACTTGTATCTTTTCATGCCTTTAGCAAAATATATGAAGAAGTCTTGCAGGAAAAAATAATAACAAGCATGACTTGAGTGTTTAATTTGGAAGAGCAGCTACTTTACCTGTTCCATTTCTTTTGAAAAGAAAAAGTATTCAAAAAGATTTTGGCTTGTGGATTCAGTAAATCAGCTACACTCACTATACTGGGTTTTTTTTTTAAATAAAAGCAAAAATCAGAGTTATGCAGTTCAATTGCCATTGATTTCCAAAGATACTGGGAGTTTAAATTCCCATTGTGTCATAGAAAATCTTCCCCCTGCTCTCATGGCAAAAATGAGCTACGGTACATTGAAGGAGAATGTTCATGCTGTTTGATGCTATTCACCTTTGCATGGAGTTTCCAAATACTGAGAAACACGTGAGATTTTTCAGCACTAATTATCCCTAGCATAATTAATCTTCATTTATAGAAGTCCTTACTAACATATTGACATGACAAACCCTAATGAGTTTGAAGGAGCCCCTACAATTCCAAAAAATCAATAATCTGCATTTAAAAAATAATCTTTACTTTCCTATTGACTTACTCATATTATTCACTAGTTGCACTGACTTTCAAACCCATCTCTTTTTCAGAAAGCTATTCTTAAAGAAAAGAAAAAGTGCAAGAAGAAAAAGATCATCAGTGTGTGAAAAATTGTTTAATGAGCATTCTGCTCTCAAGGCAGACTTCAGGAGGAATATAAACAGATGACCCTGACAGGCTATCTAGTCTTGTTGCGCTTATTTCAGGGATATGAAAATGAAAACTCACAAGTCAGCAGCAAGAAAAATAGAGGCCTAGACAAGGCATGGGAAACCAGGCTCTGAGGACCAATTGAGCTGGGTTACAAACTGGGATTTCAGATTTTATCTTTTCAGTGTGATGTGTGTGGGTGCTAAATTCACCCTTCTTGAGAAGTCTGGTTTGAAGATACTTCTGCTCCCATTATCTTGACTGATGGTTTCAGTTTCATCATTCTGGACAGTAAGTCTAAGAGCTAAGAATGTTAAACAGTGTTTAAAACAATACAAATCTTGCTCTTTTTTCCCCCTGCACACAGGATTATGAATTCTTCAGCGTGATTCCTGGCTGTGCACATACTTATATTCAATTTATCCTGTCTTCTGGAGAAAAAAACCCAGTAAATCTGCTTTTTTGTTTTTTTTCATTTTGCTGTGGATCCTGATACCATGGTGATGGATGTCTTACCCAAGCACGTGCACCTGAGAATCAGCTTGCAGTACCAAAATTATTTGTGCTGCAGTAGCTACATATGAGGAGAGAGGCATGTCAGTCTCCAAAAGGATATTGTCAAGCGTTCAAGTCAAAAAACAGATAAAGACTAATCCTGATCCTCCTACACATTGCTAGCCCTTGGAAAACAAACAAACCTGTACAAACATATAGTGTTTGCTGACAGATATGGCAGGCAGGCATCAGTTCAGCATCACTGTCTTTTTGTTATTTCTGTCATAGGGAGCATGAATTGATTTGATGACCACTGAATCACAGCCCATGTTTAAGGTATCAAATGCTGAACTGGTCCTTTTGAGAAAAAAATGTACTGATACCCCCTTACAAGCCCTCCTTTCTAGAGAAGAGGCTACTGTTACAAAAAACTTCTACCCTAAAATAAAAAAATCTTTCAAAATAAATAGATCTGTGAACTTTTTACTCACTATATTTTTTTTTACACTGATAATACAATTAAATATTCTATTTAAATGAAGACTGCTTTTGGATTTAAACATAGTTTAATATTTCTCAAAATACAAAACAGCAAGTTCAACTTCAATTTTAAATCCTGGAAAAAAAAAGTAATTTAAAAATATGGCTAATTATGAATGCATGCATGCCAGAAGGAATTTGTTATGGAATCAGAAAACACTCTAGGTAGATAAATAATTGCGTATTTTTGACTTATCATGAAAAGTTATCATAATTTATTTTCATTTTAAAAAAGTCACTCAGAAGCTGAACTTATTCATCTGATGCCTTTCATATAGTTAAACTAAACTATCATATGTGATGCAGAATTGCTGCTCCTACTTGTCTGTGAATTTGTAATAAATTAGAAGTCTGAGGGAATGTCTTTCTATTTGCAAGGAGATAATGAATTTTGGTGTCTCCTTGCAGAGGAGGAGCTGTTATGAAATCCAGCTGAATGAAGGAGCCACTGAGCCCCTAAACTTGGTGGTTAGGTCACCCTTGTTGGATGAGTCTCCCTTCTTCAGCTGCCTTGCTGAGGCAGGAACACTGCTGGCACCAGTGTTGTGATGTAGTCTGTGCCATACGTGCCAAGAGTTTGGGAATGGGTACGACTATGAGAAGCAAGAAACTATATTCCTAATGTTTTGAGACTCTGTCTAGATAAGAATAGAGAATAGTCCTAATGGTTACATAGGAGATCTCTGAAGTATTCAAACTTTTTGTAGAAATACCTTCATCATGAGGTTATAGTGGTTTAGTATCGATTTATATTTGTCCTTTCTGTTGAGGATTTTTATGTAGAATACAGCATTCATAATGCAGAAATAGAAGGTGTTTGTATTCAATTTTAAAAACAGAAAGTAACCCCAGTGCAGAGGACAGAAATCAGATATAAGACATCTCTTTTTTCACTTCACCAAAGTAATCACTAGAGAACTACATGCTCCTTGTTTTCCTTCGAGTGAGATGAGTGAGCCTGATTGGAGACAGTGCCATTCTTTGGGGACATAAGATATGTGGTTTGAACTGTGAGCTAAAGAGGGCACCAAATTCAGGTCTCCCAGTTCCCCTATGGGGGCTGTAATATAAATGGTAAGCAGATGCCGCGCTGTTTTTTCCTCAGTTTGCACTTTTTTGAAACATCTGTACTGTAAAATTTGTTGAGGGATCTGAACCTGTGCATAAATCTACCTTCTGGATGTGTGGACCTGTCAAAGGACAGAAGAGTTGTTCTGCATATTCCTAGGTTCTTTACTGGAATAAGGAAAAAAATGTATAATATTTAAATGAGGGAATTTTCAGGCATGCAATGGAATGTGTGTGGATGTCTTAGGAGCAGCAAGGTGAGGCTGGAAACTGTGAGTAGGGTGTGTCAAAATATTAGATGGATGCATCCACTCATATTATTTTTCTGTAACTCCTGCTTCATTCAAAATCTCTTGTCATATTTGCTGTCTCAAACATGGGCCATCTTATCTCTTGTGGAAATTTGGCCCAGAGAGATTCTTTTAAATGAGAATACTTTGTGTGCAGCTTTCATTAACTTAATTCTATGTGTAATTAATATTTAAATATAAAATCAAAGGAAAATGATAGTTATTTTAGCAGGCATGGGGAAGAAAGATGTTAGATGCTCTTATCTAGGTGGAGCATGATTTGAGTATCAGTCAACAGGATCAGAACCTAATCCAAAAATTGCCATTTGCTTGAAGATAAAATAGAACAGTCAGCCAAACACTTTTGTATCAGTATCTGAGACTGCAATCTAAAATGTTAATACTGTATCTGTTAGAATTCAGGAGATAACATTCCTTGCTCTTCTGCCAGGGTCTAAAGGGAAAAAGAATCTCTTATTGCCAAGGTGCTAGTAGTTCTGATGGTTCACTAGGAAATGGGTGTAGATATCATGGCAATAGCAGAGCTGTGCCTCTTTCTTACCTATGCTGCCAGCTCCATCACAACAGATGGCTGCCTTCATTTTTACCCCATTCCCACCGTCACCTTGGCTGTGAATCTTCTCTGTCCTTGAAGCAGACATGGAGGGATAAGTTCCAGAGTTGCAATGATATATCATGAATTTTCCCTTATACTGATCACTTTAAAATATTTCTATTTATATTTGGCAAGTAGTATGGCTTCTTGAGGTTTTTCTAAGAAAAGGAAAATGGTGGGGCTCTTTTTTTGTGTCTTGGATTCCTTGTGCCAAATTTTTATTAACTTTCCACGAATAAGTACCCAGTGTAATTTCCTTAAATAATTCAGATTTTATGTTGTGGAGGAAAGAAGATGATGGCAAAAAACATTATATTCTTGTAAAAATTATATAGTTGATTTTAAAGTTTCAAATTCCAAACCCCTTAATATTTGCAGTTACAGTAATGTTATCTTCCTTTAGATAACTGTCCCACCAATCAACTGTCCTTTTGACCAATTTCTTTTTCAGAAGAAAAGATTTCCTATACTTTTTTGTTAGGAAAATACTGCAAGATATTAGGACTGGACAAAACACTGGTAGTATGCTTATCCTTCTCTTACTTCTTCCTATCATGAGTAAATGTTGATGTTTCCCTAATACTGGAATCAGACCTACTTTTCTAGTTTTATATTCTTGGTTTCCAGTTCCTTCAGTAGAGTTGTTATGTATACTGAGTAATCCATTCTACTACATTTCTTTATCCTTACGCCTAGAAAAACAGAATTATTACATTTGCATGCCACAGCTTTTATTAAAATTATAAAAATAGTATGAAATAAATAGTTATGCAGTATACTCCTTTGGATTCTATTGATCAGAATTTTCCTTTTTTTGTTAACTTTTTAAGTGCTCAATTAATGTTGCACATAGTAATATATATATATATTGTTAGCATTTCCGTATGTAAAGTATTATTTTCTGGGCTTGCAGTTTTATTCTGAATTTTTAATTTTCCTAAAGGTATATTGTGACATAGAGAATGTCTTAAATAGACTTTTCCTTGGAGTCGAACAGGAAAACAATAGATGCTAGATGCAGCTATGATCAGGAAGGAAGAGAAGAACTGTTTAGTGACCTGGAGACTCCTGTCATACATCATGGAGCAGGAAGCTGTGCCATAGCAAGCCAGTGACATTGCTGCAGTTGCCTGTGCCCACTCCCCAGAATCTTCCCGCTTTCTGAAAACACTTTTACTGATTGAGTGTACTGGCTATACTGTCTTTAAAGAGGATCCTTCCAGTAAAGACATGTAATATAGGAGTTGTAAATAGGAAAATTGTTACAAAAATTTTAAAGGTAGATATCAGATGAGTTTACACAAGTAAAACTTTTGAGGAAATGTCATTTTCTGTCCCTACATAAATAATTAATGCTGGTAATAATAAGAGTCTACTGAGTTATGCTGAGAATGTGAATCCTTATCTTTGGGAAAGCTCTGCATGTACCTCGTGGTTGAAGTTTCCAGCCTTGGAATTTTGCATGAAATGTAGAAAAGGCTGTGTTTGGATCTTCTGATGGCTTTGGAGCCAATGGTTGGATTATCTTGATATATATTGGACGGTCATGATAAGTTTGTATCCAAGACTCTGAAATCAGCTTTCTGTGGTGGAGAAACCCAACAGATTTTTTTCCACTAGTATGACAGTTTCATTTTTTCCTGTCTTTTTTCCTTGGAGAAATACATCTGGGACTACCAAAAAAAGAAAAATATGAATAGTTTACAGTTTCCTTAACATTATATTTTCTCAAAATGTAACATTTTAAGATCATATAATTTTTTAAAGTCAAATACAATGAGTCAATATCATGTTAAATTACAGTCTGATCCTTAACAGTATGTGTGTGGAACTAGATGATCTTTAAGGTCCCTTACACCACAAACTGTTCTATCCAGAAGTGAAAAATTACTGTAGTGGCAGGATTAGGACCAATTCTATATTCAAAGTCAACATCTGCTTTCCTGCATGGAGGACATATATTGTAGTGCCAGTATTAAGTTTTTTGCACTGTCCCTTAGACTTTCCAATACACATTCCATACAATCAACAATGACTGTCCCATATATGTACTGGTATCTACTGCATATTCAAAGGTTTCACATACGCAGATTGTTTGGTTTGTGCCTGAAAAAACACATCCCATGTACAGATTATTTCTATAACATTCAGGGCATATGTTAATCTAATTTTCATCTGTATTAATTTTCTGCTGATGATGTATAAAGACTGTGCCCTTCTCTCTTGACGCTCTTCACTGAATTTACTCTACAACAGTGCTAGTAATTGCTTGTACAATGTCATATTTTAGAACAGCTGTCCTTTAGTCATAGAGGTAGATGCCAAGGAAACATTCAGAAGCAGTCAGCTGTTCTGGGAAGTATGCATAGAAAAATATTTTCTTTCTTTTGGTTTGTGGTTTATAAATTTTTTTTTCTGAACAAAAAATTGAGTTCTGTTCACTGGGGAGGCTGAGGGAATTTACTGTTTTAAGGCTCACTGGGGCAGTTCTCTTCGGCCATAGAGAGTTAGAATTATAGAATGATAGAATTATTTAGGTGGAAAAAGGCCTTTGAGGTTGTGAGTCCAGCCATAAAAGACTCATTGCAAATTTGTAAAATTTGTAATTGTTTAGAAGACAATGTATATATGTATGCATATGTGTGTAAGAGGTACGAGAGACTTGGATGAAAGAGGAAAATGCAAGGTCATCACTGTTGAAATAGCTTACATGGACCATTTTAGTGTTTTTTAAGTGCTTATAATTTATTTATGGAGTTTCACAAAATAGTGGTGATTTTCAAAACTAACTGAAAACTCAGGGAATTTTCCACAACTCTAGTTTTTAGGCATCTCTTCTAGGTTCTCTGAAACACCCTTCAGAGCTCATTCCTTTCAAAAAGTGAGAACTCAAGCTTTAAGTGTGTGAATAGTTCCCTGAATTCCTATATAAAATAATTTACAACCTATTGGACAGCTTCTGGAACTTTTGGAAAGTCTCTTAGCAGGAGGACTCAGTTTGGATGTCGCTCTTTTATCTGCCTAAAAGCTCTTCTCCTGTATCATAGGAGGGTCATAAAGTGTGAATAAAATTCTAAAGGTCTTATTTTATTTCTAATTTTCAAATAGAGTCTCATTTTGCAGTTCAGAAGCCAGTGAAATCTGATCTGTGACAGTTTTATTTATATTTATATATCATTCTGCAAATGTCATTCTGTTGTGTTAAAAAAGGTTTAGCTGTTAAATTTTACATTTTGTTCCATTTCTCCTTGTTGAGCTAAAATACATGGAATCAGAGAATTGTTGGTCTGGGAAGGGACCTCTGGGGATCATCTAGGTTCATCTGGAGCAGGTTACACAGGATCGTGTCCAGGCAGGTCTTGGATATCTCCAGAGAAGGAGGCTCCACAACCACTTTGCACAGCCTGTTCCAAAGGTCTATTACCCTGTTATGATCTAATTAAAATTTTTAGAGAGATGCTTCTGCCTGAATTAGGGTGCAAATGAGACTACACATTGAAGACAACAATAAGTATTTGATTTAACAGTAAATATGAGGTAGAGACAGAGAGATAGAAAGAAATAGAAAAAAGGTGTGTGGGGGGGTGGTGGGAGAGAAAAATAGTGACTGACAGATTAAGTAGAAAATGGTACCTGATGGTATCCCATTGATCCTCTTCTGGTCTTCTTGGTGGTGAGCATCCCATAAAACAGAGTTCAATGGATTAATGCATGTTCAGACAAGGGGGAAACCCCCAGGTGCCTTCCCTGAGGGAGACAAGTTTGACACTGTCTCTTGCAACAGACTCTGGATCTGTTGTGTTACTTGGATCATGTGTAGTCCCCTGGTGCAAGACCTCAGGAATGAGCCTGGGGGGAGCTTTGGGAGTCTTTGATGGATGATGACACCCCCTCAGCTGTCCCTCACAGGAATGTCCCATGGATGTGGCCTTTCCAGGGTGGGGAAGTTTTACAGCTGGGCCAGTTTGTGTGAGGGAGGATGGATGTTCACTCCCTCTGACCAGATGTTACTCGACACACCCAAAACTCTCCTCCTCCCCTTGATTGAGGGGAAGTGTGTGCTAACCTGGTCTCAGCAGATGGGCCTGTGAGCTATGACTTCCCCCACCCTGAACCCAGGTAGAGATGATTTTCAGGACAGCTGCTGGGTTTGGCCTCCTTGTGTATACATTCTTCTTTCTCAGCCTTGTTTAATTCTCCCTAGACATGAGAGAATTTAATATAGTGTCACCTTTGTCTTATCGCAAGTTCCCTTAGGTGGCTTAACTCACATTGCAAAGTTCTAGTCAGGAGGCATATTCAGGGAGGGTGGGCTTCAGTGGTCGAAGGTTCTTTGTACAGTTTTGCCATGCTGGGCAAAAAATCCTTCATAACAATGTTTAGGCCATTAACTGTAATACTTCAGTCTTTCACACACTCTCACAGGAAAGCAGTTCTTCATCACATTCAGATTGAATTTCCTGGTTCAGTTTCTGTTTGTTGCCCCTTGCCACTGGGCACCACTGAATAGTATGGCCCCATCCTCTTGGCACCAGCCCTTAAGATATTTGTGTACATGCAAAGTGTGGAAGAACTGTTAGATTTGCAAAGAAATAGTAGGGAAATTCTGACCTTCCCTTTGGGAGTATGAAAGTACCATTTAACTATGGCCAGGGAAAACCCACTTCTCTACTTAGATGGGAGCAAAGTCATGGCATACTTACTGAAGGAAGGGGGCTGGCTTGGGGGTTCAGATGGCAGAAAGCAGGAAAATCATAAAAGAGCAGTCTGCCTTGTGCAACTCTCTTTTACCAGGCTGAGCAAGAATTCTGTCTGTAATGATGAGGAGGCTGAGACAGGAGCTGCCAAGTCTGTCTTGTTCTTTTTTCCCCATAGATTTGTATAACTCTTGTACTCAAATTGTTCTCAAGTAAATGCAGTAGACTTAGAATTCTTTCTGCAAAAAGCTTCTGGCTTCAGTATCAGATGCCCTTGAATGACTGAAGTATAAACTTGAATATGTGGGTTATTTTGGGTGAATGCAGAGCTGCAGAAAGGATATACACAATAAAAGTATTCTGTTAAGACCAACACAAATCTTGAGTGCATTGTGCCATTGTAGGTGCAAGTTATTAGCATTGCTTCAGCTGAGTTTATGCTCCAGAGATGTGTATGAGAAGACGATGTCTGAATTAGTGAAAAGGTTAGAATTGTTCTGGATCCAGGTTTTGAACCCAAGGCTATGTATGTGTCTGATGAGTGGGGAGCAAGGACGAACTACTTCAGCCTGTAGTTCAATCTCAGTGAATAGAACTGATCACAGAAAAGACCAAAACCATCATTAGATTCCTTCAGTGAGCTGAGAGACTGAGGAAAACCAAAGTTTAGTTTTAAAAATCAGACAGATAACAGAAAGTATTGTACCTGTGCAAAACAAAATGAGGATATTTCTAAAGTAAAATACTTATTTAAAACTTAATTTAATTTTGTTATATTATGTTGTCCTGGTTTAGGGCAAATTTGGGAGAAAACTTCCAGNACTAAAAGCAAAGGAGAGCTCTCTCCCCTGTCCACCATGGTGACACAGTCCAGGAGATGATACGATGGAACTCCTGTCTCTGTTTTGAAAACAACCACCTCAGACATTTCACCGCTTCTCCTTCCCCCCCCTTCGCTCTCAAATCCAACCTTAAAGGTACAAAACTTATTTCTGGGCTAAACAGACAAATGGGGATACATTTAAACATGACAAAGTCACCCCATGACATATGTAAATATGCTACGGATAGAAAAAAAATATTACTGATGCTAAACTTTCATCTAAGATGCATTGGCATGTGTCAGATTAACTGTGGAAATTTTGTGAAATGGAACCAGAAGGTGTGCTAATTGCTACACACCTGAGTGGAAAGCAAATATGGATCCAGTGAGCGAATGTTGAGAAAAGACGCATCTGGAAGAAATGGAAATTTTGGGTTCTTAATTGCCTCATTCACCCCAGAACATCTGCCAGAGATATTAGGAGCAAAAACTACTATATCTGAGAGAAGATAAAAGTTTAAATAGAGAAGGAGAAAGAGTAATTTTTTGCCATTTTGTTACACTGCTGCACACTGTGCATATGAAAGGTGTAAATATCTTTTTTTCCTGCTACTTTTGGTTAAAAATTGTCTTAGGAGACTTAAAATACTGTTTCCTATGTCTATGTTTTAAAAAACTGAGAAAGTCCAGAAAGTCTCAATTATGAAAAGTAAATCGTCCATATTTTCTTTTTCATAGTAACAAAACATTGTATGCTAGAAAGGTATGTTGCAGAAGACAGAGGACATCCTGCAGAGGTTGTGCCCCAGAAACATCTGAGAAAAGAATTAACCTTTCATCCTCCTTAGGCCACTCCTGTTCATAGTATAGTTTAAATGATCACCAGTCCTGGAAGTGTCTATTGGAGGACTGCAGGAATGAAGTGCACTCAGGCCCTCTGCCTAATATTAGGAAAGAAGATGAGATTGGACACAAATAGCTAAAAGGTAGGGAATTAGGAGGAGCCCCATTACACAGGGCTCAGTGGTCTTATCTCATGATTTTAATGACTTTTTAGTTTTTGCTCTGCAAATTTCAAGATGCATTTTCTGCAAAGGGATCTAAGGACAGAACACATTTTCCACCCTTCTTCTGTCACAACATCACTGTCATTAGGTTTTCCTGGGTTTACTCTGAAAAACAGCTTGTAAAGAGGAACATGACTGAAGAAAAGAGCATGGTCACCAGTGGGGGTAGGTATATCCTACTTCACAAATGTGCAATAAAGTAAATTGTTCAGTACTTTTCTCCAAGTGCTAGAGAAAAAGAAAGAATTTTAAAACTGACATAATTTTAAATTTTCTTTCAAAAAAACTCAAAAAACAAACTAAAAGAAGCACTATATATTGTTGCCATATTGTAGATCAGCTGTTCCTTAGTTGTTGAAGTATCAAAAAATGTTCAGAATCAGTCAGCTATTTTTGGAAATAGCAAAGCACAAAAATATTTTAATTAGTTTGGACTAAGACCTCCACTGATAGGATAAACAATTTTTGTGTTAAAGGCCTTTAGAACTTAAGATTTTGGTACTTTGTTATGAAAGTGAGAAAGTGAGTAAATAAAAATACTACAAATGGCATATTGAAATCATACTCCTATTTTTGCAGTACATGTGGTTTATTTCATCACAGGCAATATTTTAGCTTCATTATTTTTTCATCTTTCTGAAATAAACAATGCTAGTCTGTTTAGACAATAGGACACTATTAACAGTAGTTACTGAAAATATTTTTTAAAATCATGATTTTGCTGAAGGAAATATATTTTTCAACTCTAGTTCTTGTTTCTATTTTCAAATAATTAACATTTCTAACCTAGATATGCAATAAATCCTGTGAAGAGCTCCCATTTAAAACTGTCATACTAAATAATAGTGTATGTGGAAAAAAAAAGTTAAATGTCTCACTAATCAGACTATTATCAGACTATTTTTAGCTGCCAGAAAAGCTCTCCTAAAAAATCTATCTTTAGAACAGATCAGTAGCAGTGATTATAAACTAATTTGCTTTTTTGCTGGTTGCTAGAAATGCAACAGTCTACACTTAAGCAGCATTATGACCTACAAGAAAAATGTAGGAAAATTCCAAATTATGGCTTGTCCTAATAGAGTCACTGTAAGAGTGACTCTATATCTATAAAATATCTATAAAATATCACTCAATTATATATATAAAATAAATATATATATATAACTATAAAATATCACTCAATTTTTCATAACAATAATCATTAGGGGGTAACAATTTCAATAGTTTTTAATGAAGTTTTTATGTTTCATTGGCATTTATTTTTTACTTTATTTTTTGGAAAAGTCTCCTAGGTTTATGCATAGCAGTTATGAACAATTAAAGAGAAGATAGATAGGAAAATGAGATTTTTTTTCTTACAAACGACCAGGAGAAAAATGCAGAAATGTTACTTTATGGCTATAAAGTGGGATTTAAAAGCTCCAGATTATGTGTATTTTTGTGTCCCTTTATTAATACAATGAAGAAATAAATTGGTGATGTATTTTAAATCCAGGATGTCTCTCTCTCTTTCTTTTTTTTTTTTTTTATCTGAAGGAGAAAGTTCACTGTTTAAAGAAAACTTTGAAAATCAGTCTTGATATGTTACTACTGTAACTGGTAAAGTTTTAAAAGCTCCTGAAATAACAACTAAGGGAGTGTGTTTTTTCCTTTGACTCAAATGTTCTATTTGGACCTGCATGTGACTCCTCTGCTGGGTCCTGGCAAATGTAATAGATCTTAAAATCCAACTTTACAAATGACAATAAATCAGGTGATCTATTTTAGCTTGGTTTAGCTATACATATATATTATGATTCCTAGAGCAGACATGGTCATTACAGAGCACTGATCTCTGTTAGGCCTGTTTCAATATTGTGGCAATATCAGATTCCAATCAGGGCAGTCTCACAGATGGTATGACTAATCAAGGATCAAGTAATAGCTTTACTGATGTAGCCATTTCCCTTAAGGAGGGATTTAATTGTGCACACTTAAAATTTGGGTAATACCTTCTGGAGGTGCTTCTTTCTCTAGCTGCGTTGATTATACAGTGGTGTCCTGTAGGTTAGGCTCTGTCGACATTCAGTGTATGGTGATGTGTCTTTGGTTTTGTAGAGAACAGTTGAAACCCCACTCTCATTATTGTAATAATAATATAGTCAATGATGCTATAATATTCAGAAAGTGAATAAAAATGTCAATATGAATTGCTATGTTAAAAAACTGGATTCTTCTGCCTGGAGACACTTGTATGTCCTTGATTGTATATGTGCTTATGTCGATATGTATAGTACTTGAGAAAAAAAAATCAGGGACAAAATTCTAGCAAAGGAAAGGTGGAAAAACATGTAACTCCCTTGGAGAGATGAGGCAGAGGATCAGTAAAAACCAGATTACATCTGTGTTATGCAGCGTGTTCATTAAAGTAAAAATCCAAGTGAAGAAAAAAACAAATACCAGAGTGGTTGTGTGTGAAATAAAAGCAGATTCACAGTACACATGTTTACTTTTTTATTGCAGGTCTAGTCCCTTAGAAATTATAGGTGCCCAGTCAACATAGAATTCCTAGACAAGGCAACACTTCCACATAAAGAATTGAGTGTTAAAGTGAGGCTGTCCCACTGAAGTTGGGAAATGCTGGCTCCTTCTGCTGCATCTTCAGTTTCTGATTTCCTCATCTTTCTAGTTCTACAATGATCTGCTAACTACACCTGCACCTGAAGGATGTGTGCTAGGATTATTCTGAAGATTTCCCTGATGTATGAGCCCTGTAAAAATAAAACTCCTGCTAGATTTGTGTATGTGATTAGACAAGAGGTCTCATGAATGGCATTTTGTCAAATCCTCTGGTGTATCCCCTCACTGTTCAGCTTTGAAGGTGGGGAATTGAAGGGGAAGGCAATTTTTTTTCGGGTTTTGTGACAGTCTTCCACAGGCTAAAGAAGATTATGCTTGGCTCCCTTCACAGCATATCAGTGCTGTGGACCTGGACAGTCAGGTATTTTTTCTGGTGTGCATTTTAGAACTAAAGCATTAAAAATATTTCGTTGTGAGGCAGTGTAGATATTTGTAGGGAATTGTGGGTAGTCAGTTATTTCCCCATTAAAATTTCGTCTAACCTTGGAAAGAGGCACATTCCTATGGATATTTAATAATAGTCTGCTGTCATTTTTTACACATTTTTAGACACTAGCAGACAAATACAGTGCACTACAATGTATTGTATGTGACATTCAGCTTTGCACTTGGGACTTTGAAAGAATCAAAATAGCCCACAGATAACAACTGCTACTGAATCTCTCAGTTATTTAACTAAAAACCACACTTCAGTGCAATGTGTGGTCTGAGGTTTTGAGGTTCTAATGTTGACCTCTGTGAGGAAAATCCTACATTAAAGTAACAAAAAGAGCAAAGAATATGCAGTCATAAAAATATATGCATCCAGTAGAGAATGTTATAATTTTATGTGCAATAGGTTTTTGTCTATTTGTCTTCCTTGCAAGTTCCTGTTGGCAAGAGTAGCATTAAAATTCAAGCATTAACTTATTTTTTCTTTTAGATTTCATATGTCCCAGAGACCCAACCACTCTCCTTTTCCACCTTTGCACTTTCACAATGGTGAGAAAGATGTGAACGCTGTGAATGCCTCTTTGGACTCTCCCTTTTGCATGACCAGTCTCTGGCGCTGACATAACATCTTGGACGGTGCCTCATTCCTGGCACCTGCAGAAGCATTGCTCTGGCTCTTGTGGGAGAATGATGGATCTAGGTGTTGGGTAACATGACAGAGGAGGAGCTGGACCTGTTTGGACCTTGCCTTGAGCATAGCCCTTCACTGGCCCTTTCAGCAGAAACAACACAGCACCATAGGCTGTATGTACAGTACCTTTCTGCTCCATGACAGGAGGCAGACTTGCTTGGCTGATCTCTGAGTCTCATAGTCTATGCAGGAGGCTTGACTTCTTTAGGGTAATAGAAAATTAGTTTACTGATAATTTGCTTTTATTTTGCACCAAGTGTGCAGTCCCAGAAAACTGTCCAAGAGCTGCCCAGCAAGCTCTGCTGTGCTCTGTACTTGTGTCCCAGCAGTGGTCTAGCTCCACAAGGTGCCTGGCTTATTTTGTGAATAGGCAGGAAAAAAGGATCCTGAGCTGGCCTGGTGTGGCCTCTTACATCCCTGTGTGCAATGTATGAGCTTCCATATAGATACAGGTTTAAGATGCCAAACATGAAGCCAAATCTTCATTGTCCAAAAATGTCCCTGGATAATTACGATTTTTTTTGTCCATATTGTTGTTTTGAATAGGTTTTTTTGAAGGTGTGGATTACTTCAGCTGCTTTTGCTACAAGATAGTTGTAACAAAAAAAGCACAATTCTGGTGTTCTGGGTTCTATGATATTTTTGCAGCTTTTGACTTTGGGTAGCTATGAGGGTGGTCTGTGGTTTTCTATTAACAGCCTTTGTTAACCAGAGTTCCTTCAGAAACAAATGCCAGGGAGTCTGCTAAGAGCATTTTAATATGTACCTTTTCAGCAAGAAGATATATCTGAAAGTATTATCTACTGAGAATCCTTGGGCAAAAATATTCTTCATTGCACTACTCTGAGTGGCTCTTCTGGCAGTTTCTCCTCTTTTACTTGGCTTGTTGAAATGTGTTTTCTTTTTCTCTGTCTTGAAGAATAGCCAGCCTCTTCCCAGGCCATCCAGTTTCAATTCATAGACTCTGTCTAGATCCTTATTGATTCATCATACCCATGGCTCAGAGATTTGCTATTTATATGGAATCAACAATGTAGAGGGAAGGTTGTAGCAACGGAGATCAGTCCAAAATAAGGCATTTCACAGTACTAGACATGTGCCATGTAAGCAATTTTTTTCTAAAGGCCTGAGTTAAGTTTCCCTCCTGACTCTGCACTTCAAAGAACTTGCCTGGGGCTCTAAAGAAGCAAGCTGAAACTTAAAATTAAGATCTTTCTTTCAGATGATGAACTGTGTACTGGGACATCCTATGGAGTTTCTCTTAAACCAGGAGGAGTCTGAAGGATGGTGGGGAAGTACTAGAAGGTGGGGGTTTAAAAAAGGAAAAATGAAAAAGAAAAGCAGTTATTTGGGTCAGCTAGAAAGAAAAGAAAATCAATAATGAGAGTCATCTAGGGGAACAGGAAATATATTCCCCGTAATTGTGTAAACTACAGGCTTCTGACACTCTGGGACTGAGGAGAAAATGTGGGGGTTTTTGTATTCTGCCAAGGACTGAAGGCTGTGCTGAAACATGTGCTACTGCTTCTTGCTGAGCTGAGATATTTGGCAGAAGGCCCAAAGACAGAGTATGAGAGAAAAAAAGTCTTTGTGCCAAATGTTCTTTTGAGTGCCTGAAAGCTGGATTAGTCTTTTTCTCTGTGAAGTCATATAATTAGTAATCTCAAACATCAGCCTGGTAATTTGCAAAATGTCTGCACACTTTAATATATAGTTTGCTTAACATGTTTAATAACAACCTCAGAGATTCTGGGGCTTTTGACTTGTAGTATTTATAAACTGCACCTCGCCCTGAGTATTTTTCTAATGGTTCTACACAAACTTTCTCAAGGATTGTGTCAGCTCACAGCTGCTAGAAAAGAAATGTGGGAAACATCTCATCTACTAAAAAGCAAAGTGGCACCATTTCAGTCCTGTAAGGAAACACGCAGCCTTTGCTGCTGTCATCTTCTCATCCACTCCACTGCCTGGCAAATGGGGTGGCTGTGATGGAGCAGCTCCTCTCAGGGCTCCTGTAGTAGGAGGTGGGGTAAGACCTGGCAGGCAGGCTGCAGTCAGGGAGCCCAGCTTGAGGTGAGGACTGGGATAATCTGCAGAAGCATCTTCTGCTCCTCTTCAAGTGAGTGGACATATAAAGAGCTGGAAACCCCCAAAATGATTGCTGCTTGTGATCTTGTCTCTGAATGCTTTGTGGTTTGTGAACCTAGAGATTACCTGACTTCAAAATTAAAAAGTCAGACCTAGGGAAGGCAACACTCTAGGCTGAGTGGGGTCATATGGAGAAGAGGAAATTATCCTTCAGGCTACCTGAAAATCAGTTGTGTTTTGAGTTCCTGTTTCTTTGGCTAAAAGTTTGGTATGAAGTAATAATTTGTGGCCATTGCCACAAAAAGGCACTAACTTTTCTGAGAGAAGAGGTAAGCTTATTTGAGTAAGACTGGCTTACTCCTGCCAGAGGACTGAATGAATACAATTAGCCTCAGTAAGGCTGGGAGGTGACTGAGGGCTCTCCACGCCCAAGAGATCCTACATGAAGGATTTGTTTGTGAGAACAGCTGGGACTATGCCAACTTGCTACTTTATTCCAGTAAGTCTTTTCCTCTCATAGTGGAGATAACTCAGCAGTCCATTTCAGTGCATAGATTTTGCTATGGGAATATCTGAGGCTAGATCTCACAGATTCATTAGCAAGCTCTTCTCAGGGGAATGCTTATATTGTAGTTTTTCCTTGATTTTTTTTCCAAAAGGGAAAATGTCTTCCCATACAGATGGCTGTAAATGACAGCTGGCAGGCAAACTGATGGATGAGATTTTTCTTTGGCACCATGCAGAAGATTATGCTTGGCAATGTGACTGTGGCAATCCATTCATTAGTTCAGGTTTTAAAGGCTACTGGAGTTGCTGTGTGCATAGCACTGTGATATGAACTCTGCTCATCATCCTTCACCCAAGTGGACTAATTGGGTTAATTGAGGGATAGAGGAGCTGGGCCAGCATCTGCAGAATAAACACTTATCAAGAATGACTCTTGTTATTTTATAATGAGCCTCTCAGGAGAGAAAACATTGTGTTGAATTCAAGAAGCCTGGGAGGAGCTGAAGTTAGCAGTATTTTCTCTGTGTGTGTTGCCTACAAGTGGCACTGCAAAATATTCCAAGCAATCAGTTACTGTTTTTTTAGACATTCACCTGAGAACCTATCCCAAGATGCAAGAGACATCAGAGTAAAAGAGAAATGAAAAATAATGCTGTACTTTTAACCTAAATTGGTTCTTCACTGGTATAATAGAGCATACTCTAGCTGAAATTTTCACTGCCCAAAGTGAACAAGTGTAGCTGAGGTTCAAAGATGGGAAGCAGTAAGTAGGACCTGTCAATAAGCTGTATTTGTAGGATTTTCAGAAATAATTGTATGGGAATATATAATATATACACTGATGAGAGTTGCCCCTCCCTGCCTCTTCTCAGTGCTGAACAGGCCCAGCTCCTTCAGCTTTTCATTGTATGAGAGATGTTCCAGTCCCTTAATCAACTTTGTATGACCCACTTCAGGAGCTCTTGCACTGAGGAGCCCAGAACTGGACACAGCACTCCAGATGTGCTTCACTGGGGTGGAGTAGAGGGGCAGGATCAGCTCACTCAACCTGGCAATGCACCCCAGCATACCACTGGCCTTCTTGGCCACACAGGAAACACTGCGGCTCCTGACATTTCAGTGGTAGG
The DNA here is from genome assembly GCA_013397375.1 of Toxostoma redivivum. NCBI lineage: Eukaryota > Metazoa > Chordata > Aves > Passeriformes > Mimidae > Toxostoma > Toxostoma redivivum. Next base: position 320,297 of record VXBI01010274.1, read on the forward strand.
ACATTTCAACTTGTATATATAGACTGTATATAAGTATCTGAAGGGAGGCTGCCAAGAGGACAGGGCCCCTCTGTGGTCCCTTCCAATCTTACCCATTCTATGATTCCGTGATAGTGTAGAATAGGATGTCACAAAATTAACATTTTTGTCCTGCTGTTACTATAGTACAACCCCATATGTCATCTGAAAATAAAGCAACGAGCATTTTTCCTGAGATGCAGCACAACTGTGTTGTGCCTCATTGTCACCACTGAGGACACAGGAATTACTGCTGTGTCTGTAATTGATTTTTCAGTTCACTGGCTGAACAAGGAAGAAAACCAACAAACAAAAAGAGGAGCACCAATTAAGTTTTTAAAAAATAAAAAACCCTTTATTTTTGATAATTTTCCCATTTTAAAAAATAGCAGGTTTTCCAAACCAATTAAAATATATACAAAATAAAATTTAAAAAAGCCCTTGTGGATACAATTCTATTGTTTTTTTTTTTAATTTAATAATCTTAATTCACCATAATTTTCACGACTAGACTATATATCATCATTTGCTCAATCACTAAGATTTGTGTAAGATAAATAAGAGTTGCTGCATATTCAATAATCAGAATAAATATCTCTGTTGCAAATCCAGATGTCACCTTTATTGAAAAAAAAAATTACTCTGTCATTGACATCCTGATCCAAAAACCACCTATCAAACCAAAAACATTGAGTTCAAAGGGTTTTGAATTTGATCTTTAAAGGTGATGTTCCCTAAGGTTGCTGTTGATGTATATCTACCAGTGCTGCTTTGGGAGTTAGGCATCTTTTCCTGATGTCTGTGCTGCCAGTTCTCCCTTCGGCCCATGGAGCTGAAATGGAGTTGTACTTCGTTTTGTGTTCACAAAAGCAAATGGAAGCTTGTGTTCTCAAAATCTTGGCTGCATTTTTTCCCAACTGCACTAATGACTGGTCAAATCAAAGATTGCATCCTTAACAAAAAGCTTCACATTGCTTACATGCTTCACATATGCTTACATCACAGAACTGCAGTAATATCAGAACCATTGCTGGCAGAGTAGAAATAAACTATGTTCAAGTTTTTGCCTAACAGCTTCTACATAGATATTATAGAAAATACTGAAGAATGTTCAAATTAATTGAATGAAGAAATTGGATAGTCTATTTGTTTTCACATATCTTAGTCTGACATTTAAAGAGAAAGTTTAGATGAAAATCCTAACTTGGCTGTGGTTATACATAATTTTGATTGCTTAGAAATGGCAGCTACTAACACTTATTAAAATATTGAAAAATCACAATAATATTGCATGGGAGTGTGTGTTTTGTGTGTGTGAGGGAGATTTTGCAAATTTGTTTGTGTTTTTCCTCTATACAGTGACACACTGAGACTGATATGACACACTGAAATTGCTGAAGTGTAGCAGAAAAATAACCTACATTTATTTTCCTTGTCAATCAGTATGAACAAAGCAAATAAACTATGTGAACAAGAAACCCCCCCCC
>VXBI01010275.1:0-28086 GCA_013397375.1 Toxostoma redivivum
CTTTCTGCTCCATCCACATAAGGCCTCCTGTTCTCGGGGTTGAACTCACTCTAGGCATGGGACCATAGTGGCAAAGTGAGTGGAGCTCTGGCCAGTGTGTCAGTTGGGGCCCAATGTGCATCCCCTGTGAGCGGATCCCACGGAGGAGCTGTGGATTTTAATCCAAAAAAGTTCTGGCCATCAGCTGCCTCCAAGTGCAGCCAATGGGCTTTGCCCAGCAGCTTGTTTGGGAGAGGAAGGGATAGAAGAAAGCATTGTCTTTGCTTATACATGTATGGTATTTAGAGATACTGATAAGATTCACCTGAGACATTTCTTCTCCCAAGGCCAAACAGTCCCCACTCTCTCAGCCTCTCCTTGTGTGAAGAATGCTGTCTTCAAGGCTCTTTGGTAGAATTGCTCCAGTATATCTATCTCCTGTAGAGAGCCCACAACTGGACACAGTATTCCAAATGAGAGGGTAAGGATGACACCCCTCAAACTGCTGGTGATGCTCCTCTTAAAGCTGGAGGTTGTTGGCTTTCTTTTCACAAAGGCACATTTTTTGTCTTATGTTCACCTTTTGGACTCTCAGGGCCTTTTCTGAACAGCCATTGGGATTCAGCCTCCGGTGGGTGATACAGGAGGTACTGTATTTCTTCCACAATACATGGGGTTGTTACTTCCCAGAGGTAATACTGTTGATTTTCCTTGGAACTTAATAAGATTACTTGTTTTTCTGTGTCTCCAGGGTGTCCACGACCCTCTGAATAGCTGCACAGCCATCTTATGTATCAACCACTTCTCCCAAATTTATATCATGTGCAAACTTGCTGATGGCATACTCTATCCTACCATCCAGGCCATCCAGGATTGATAGAATAGTGAAGAATTTAAAATTGTCATATTTTTAAACCAGTGAGTATGACAACACGGAGAAACATTTCCCATGTCTCTGCATCAAAACATTTACATGGGAAATAGCTTTTGTGTATTTATTTATTTAACTTGGGGTTTAGAACTGAAGTAAATTAGCATTAAGGGGAAATAGTGTATCCATGGCCTCAAAAATCAGGACTTTGCATGTTTAACAACAAATCACAGAACCATTAAGGTTGGAAGAGACTTTTAAGATCATCCAGTCCAACTCTAAATGAAGCACCACTGTGTTCAATATAGCTCCAGGTGTGACATCCACTTACCTTTTGAACACAGCCAAATATGATGATTCTATGACTTCCATGGGCAGCCTGTTCCAGCACTTGACAACCCTATCCATGAAGAAATATTTCCTAATATCCAATCTAAACCTGCCCTAGTGCAACGTAAGGCCATTTCCTGCCAATTGTTATCTGGGAGAAGCACACTATTTCCAGGTAGTTGAAGAGAGTGATAAGGTCCACCCTGACCCCCCTTTTCTCCAGTTGCTCCTCATAAAACTAGTGGTCCCTTCACCAGCTCCATTACCCATCTCTGGACATGCTCCAGCACCTCAATGTCTTTTTTGTAGTAAGTGAGGGGCCCAAAACTGATTTGATATATGGCCTCACTGGTGCCAAGGTTAGGGAGATGATCCCTTCCATAGTCCTGTTGGCCACACCATTACTGATTCAAAAAAGATTTTATTTTGAAACAGTAGTGTAATTATGGGAATAACTGTGAAAAGTGAGAGAGTTACATTTCACTTTCATGCTCCTTGTCATAATATCAAGAAGTTACAGAAGTCCTTGTGTTAGAGAGAAGAAAGATCTCTTGCTTCAATATCCCTTCTCCTCCCTTCCCAATCTTGATGTTCTTTTTTCTAGAATTATTCACCCACCCAATTGTGCTCTTATGTTAGCAACTCTGATGTGGCAGTAGCAGGAAGACATCACACTCGCACATCTCACAACCACATTGGTATTTTTCCTCTGGTTCTGGACTTACACATCTTAAAGTGCCTGTAAATGCACCTTGTAAGCAGGGAGCAGCTCATACCCAGGGTTAGCTGCTGCACAGCAGTAATACTGAAAGGCACAATTCACAGATCACTGATATTATGCTGACAGACCATTCAGCAATTTAAATTTTATACATCTCAGACATGAGCATGTGACCAAGTTTCTTGCTTTACCTTCATTTCAGAATATGTAATTTTTGGCAGAATTAGTAAAAACCCAAATCAGTCAAGGAGAAATTAACGATCAGACAGACGTTTAGGGTGTGTTTTAGAGCAACTACTCTGATGGTGAAGCCAATTTTTAAAGAAACTCATCTAGTGAGGTTTAATATTGATATTACACCTGAGTGTTTTGGTAAGTAGAAGACTATAAAATCTATTGTTTTAAAGTCAAAGAACATTTAAGAATTATAGGATTAATTGTGGTGTGCAGAATAATAAACAGAAGAACTAAGGCTGAAGAATATTTGGTTGGTCTTTTGGCTCAAAGAAGATCTAAAATATCTTTGTAACATCAAAAAGCAGCATTATCTTGTACTTTTAGCATACTCAAATTTGTTTATTGACTATCTAAGTACCTTGTTAATAAAATTCCATGCAAATCATGACATAGAGAACATGCTGCTCTAGGATTCATGGTGAGGACATCATGATTTAGCAAATCAGTGACTGAGTAATTATGGAGCACTCAAAAAAATAAGACTGGACCACACTGAGAAAATGCACTGAGCTACTGGTGAAAAAAAATCCAAACCAGAACTACTTGTGTTCTTTAGAAATGTGAAAGATGTTTGGAAAAGCCTTAAAGAGCACTTGGTGGTCAGACTGTTGAGAAGATGACCACAGCCATTTAAACACATCAGCAAACTGCCCAGAAAAGGTGGCTGGGCAGAGAACAGTTAGAGAACTGCAGGAGACAGGCTCTGAGAGCTGTGTATGCATTAGATACGCACGCATATGTGCTGTGGTTTCTGGTAAATGTGAAATGAAGGGTTAGTGCTGTGCTGCAATACCAGCAGGCGTGCTTGTACCTATAGCTGAGAAGGCAACATTGAGTCAATAAGCACACAATTGTGTTGTAAGAGTTTTGTGCATGAATGGAAGCAATTGAAGCAAGAGAATTCTTGGCCTGTGTCAGTGAAAAAGACAGATGCTCAAAAAGAAAGCCCAGGAGCAGAGCTAGTATTGCTCATTGTCCAAATAACACCCACTCACATCAGAATGTCTACATCCAACCCTCCTTTTGCAATGCTTTTCAATGCATCACACTCATGTTTTTCAGACTTTTACTCTCTGCAGTCTGAAAACTGATGAATCACAAAATAACCAAAAAGGTCCTTTCCCACAGAGAGTGAAACAGAGCCTCCCTAGAGATCCTTGCATTGAAAGAATTGTTCAGCACTGTGTTTTCCCTAAAGTCCTTGCTCCTACTGCAGAGCTATAAAAGAACATATTGTTTTTGAAAGAGCTAAAGAAAATAATGAAACATATGGGGTTTTTGTTTGCAGTGTTAAATTTTAAAATACTCTGCATGCATTATATATTATTTTAGTGTGGAGGCAAAACAATGACTACATTAAGTCAGACTTTATTATTACAATGTCCTTACTTTCTTTTTGAGATACAGATTCCTTTCCTAATCAACTATCCATATATTGATTGACAGGTACTGTGCTAAAGCTAGACAATTTTGCTACAGTGTTGATTTTTTCTTTAAAGCTGTTGAAATTTCTGTATTCCTTATGACTTTAATGTCAGTAAAAATTAAACAGTGTACCACTTTCTTACTTTCAGTGTGGTGTTCTAAAGGCTATGGATCATTAAAAATACTGCTTTATTTATGTGGCTGTATAATAAAATCACAATTACTATGCAGTTTTGTTATTGGGCTAAATTGAGATGTTGAACATAATCATTCATTCATTCACTAGAAAGGGTCAATGACTTAACATTGAGCATCTTACTGATCTGCATGATTAAAAAATCGTCAATTTTCTTATTGCCTCTGGTCTGGAAGATGAATCTCTTTATTAACTTTCTAAAAATAAGTTTCTATTACAGAAAGCTTGGTACTTTATAAGAAGTGGGCCTGCTTGTGCATCTAATATTTTATCTTCTCAGATTTTGTCTCAAGACATTGCATTAATTGGGATGTAAGATATGAAGGGTTCTCAATCTGAAAAATGACGGATCACATTAGAAATATTCAGGGAAAGCGAGAAGAGACATTCAGATGGATAATTCAGTGTTACTGGCATATAATATCTGTAGTTTTGATGAGTTTTGTATGTGAGAAAATGGTTACTATCGTGTAGGACAACATTTCTCCATATAACATTTGGTAGTCCCATTGGAAAAGATTTTTGAGGAAAAAAGGAATATTTCTAGCTTGGGCCCTAAGATGTGACACTGTAAGAATAAAATTCTCCCATCTCTGAAGTGGTGCAGTCCAAAGGGACTGAAAAACATAACTGAAATATGGGACAGAGATGGAAAAAGCGAAAAAGCACAGAGGGACAGGGTCAATTTATAAAAAAGGTAAAGTTTTGCATTGGTTTTGTGATAATTGATAAAAGATTCATGTCAATCACAGAAGCACTGGTGTTTGTATAAACCAGAATACCAAGCTCTGAAGTGAAGCATGGACACTAGATAAGGGAACTTATATGATAAAATAATTCTGTTTAAAATCACCTTGTTATGTTATNAGAACTCGGAAATGTCAATGACTTTCAGAACACATTTATGCAAGTGAAAAGATTTATGCCAAGTTCATTGTCTTCCAAGAGGGGGTCATGTAGGTCTTAAGACTTCTGTCATCATTTGATTGCTTCACAGGGTTTTTCATTTGGTGTTGTTTTTGGAGTCTTTTTTTTTCTATAGGAAATAGAAAGGCTTCTGAAATCTAATAAGGGATTAAATTTCAGTATAAGTGCCTCCTGCTGTGAAGTTCTACCTCTGTTTTTTAGATCCTACAATTTGTCTTGGCTTTACTAGCACAATCAAGAAGAGAGCAAATGAGAAGAAAAGAGATGTTCAGAATACTTGTGTGTAGTAGGTTGACCCTGGCTGGATGCCAGACACTCACTCAAGCCACTTTATCATTCCACTCTATAACCAGACAGGGAAGAGAAAATATGAAGGGTTCATGAGATGAGATAGGATTGGGAGAGATTGCTCATCAAATATTGTCACTGGCAAAACAGACTCAGCTTATGGAAATTAATTGAATTCACCGCTAACAAAATCAGTGCAGGATAATTAGAAGCAAAACAAAACTTAAAAACACCTTTCCCCAATTCTTCCCTCTTTATCAATCTATATGAATGCCTAAAGATTTTTTTTGTGTTTTTATATATTTTCATATATTTGTAGCTTTGTAGATTTTTAGTGCTTAGTTTTATAGCCTCTAGCACCTTATTACCCTTTTTCACATTTTAGGACAGTAGCTATTTCAAATTCTTGAAATTCTGTTTAGTCTTATTTTCAAGAAAATAATTTCCAACAAAGACACTGTTTTCTTAGGAGACATAAGAAGAAGTAGGGAAAAGAAGCCCCGGGAGCAACTCCAAGGGGCTCAGCCAAGGGTTATTGCTGGGGGAACTGGTCTCTTATTGGATGTACCTAAATATACTAACAAATTAACCTTATAAAAATAGTAGAAATCCTGTACTACGCATGTGCCTATGTATGTTTTGTGCACCTGAAAGCTTACAGACCTTAAAGACCTGCACTTCATACTACTACTTCAATATTGTTTGCAAAAGTTTTTCTTGTGATTCCAGGCAACATTACCCACTCCACCGCTTTCTGGTGCAGAAGACAGAGAGTGGGGGTTACAAGCAGTTCATCACAAGTTCTTCCTGCCGCTGGTCAGGAAGAGGAGTCCTTCTCCTGCTCCAATGTGAGGGCACTCCACAAGAGATAGTTTTCCACAACCTTCTCTATCATGAGTCCATCCCGTGGGCAACAATCCTCCAGAAACTGCTCCAATGCATTCTTCCATGGAATGTAGACCTTTAGATGCAGCCTACTTCAGCGTGGGTCCCCCATGGGATTATAAATCCTTCCAGGAAACCTGCTTCAAAGTGGGCTACTCCCTCCCCAGGTCTGCAGGCCCCAGTCAAGTGTCTGTTTCAGCAGAGGTCTCCCCCAGCTTTCTCTCAGGCATCCATCTGCTCCTCCATGGGCTGCAGGTGATCTCTGCATCCCCATGGATCTCCATTTCTGCAGGGGCACAGCTGCCTCACCATGGGCTGTCTGCACCAGGGGCTGCAGGGCAATCTCAGCTCCGGTGCCTGGAGCAGCTCCTCCCCTCCTTCTGCACTGACCTTGGTGCCTGCAGAGTTGTTCCTCTCACGTGTTCTCACTCCGGTCTTTTCTGGCTGCAGTTACATCTGCACAATCACGTTTTTTCCCCCCTTCTGTAATCTGTTATCACAGGAGTGTAACACATTTCTGATAGACCCAGCTTTGGCCAGTGGCGCCTCTGTCTGGGAGCCAGCTGGGATAGGTTCTACAGGGGGTGGAGGAAGCTTCCAGTCATTCCCGTAGCACCTAAAACTTGGCACCTAATGCACTGTGATATATAAAACACCTATCAAAAACACTTGAAATATGTTAGAATTAGTAAAAATTAGTGAACAGATGCTGAGTAAAGATCAGACTAGATATTTTTTAATAACTCTAAATGAAACCTGATATCTAGAAACATCAAAGGTTCTCTTTTTCATTTAGATAATATCTTATACATTTCGTATAAGTGTGCTTTGTGCTTAGAAAGACAGTTTCAACCATAGTCATCTATTTATTCTGATGAAGAAAACTCAAACTTTTCTTTCTTGAGTTTGAGTGTTTGTTATATAATTGCAAGTGCATTGCTATCACATGCCTGTCAATATTTTCCCCCTGCCATTTTCTAAGTCTTTTATGCACAAATCCAAAAGCTGTACTCTTCTTCATCTTTAGGTATAAATATAGCTAGTTTTAATTATAAACTTTTTTTTGCAAGCACAAAAACTGTGTCTAAAAACTGTCCTGGAAATTCTAACGGATGTAAGATGCAGATAAAATCTCAAATCCTCATATAAATAGTGACGTGTAGTCCAGGAAAAGATCAGCCAGGTTTTCAGTTGGCTTTTTTTTTTTGCATTTTTCCAGTATAAATTTTTATATGAATGCCTTATTTCTCTCTTTCCACTCCATAAATAAGGAATATGACTCTTGGAAGGTGTCTTGCAACTACATTGTGTTCTGAAGGTCTCCCATTTAAATGGCAATAGTGCTGGATTAATCCTCAAGAGTTTGTAACTTCCTTTCTGTAAGTTACATAAACTTAACTCAGCTATGAAAGACCCTTGATGTGAAATGGTTCAGTGTATCAGCAACAGCAAGGAAGAAGTGAACTAAAGGAGAACAGAGTAAGGGGTGGAATTTGTTTAGCTACCCCACTAACATAGCCTGTGCCGATTGCATCACAACCTATAAGTATTTGACATTCAGTATGGGAGAAAACAATGACTCAGAGGAAAAGTGTCCTTCAACAACATCTTATACTTTTCAAATTTCCTTGGCTATCAGGAATGGCAAAAATATGGATTTAAAAATACACATATACACACAGCACTTAAATCCCATCCAACTGTAAAAAGTTCTGTTTCTGTAATGTCATTCCTGTTTCTGTTTCATTCAAAGGATATAAAGTGGAATTTCTACTTTTTTTTTCTGGAGAGTGATTGTATTGGTGCCCAAATATTTCTATATCTCTGAAAAGACATTGTCTTTGGATCCAGAAGTGATGTGAGTTCCTCTTCTGACCCATTAAAGTGCCTAGGACCAGCTCCCATGTTGCTATTACCTATTGGCATCAGCCTGTAAGTCAAGCCAGTCTAAAAAATGCACTGAAGGGGTGGCCTATTGGGCAGACAAATACGTTCCCTTCAGAATGAGGGAAAGCAAGGGCTCTGAGAGCACACAGACTCTGAAGAAAGCCAGATGAACCCCAAGGGGAAGAAGAGGTGGCCTGGAGGAAAACTCTGCAGTTGAAATCAGTAGAAAGTTTATGTTTCCTCCCTGGGAGATTCAACCTTCATTGCTGAATTTACAATTTCTTCATTGTTTTAAACTCCCTTTCAAGACTCTTTGTTTTTGACTTGGTTTCTGATTTAAATACAGTATTATAAGGAAGAAGAGCACCATTTTCTTTTTCTTTCCCTAAAGCTAAAATGGTCTATGCAATTAAATGTGGTGTACAAGTAAGTGTTTAGCAATTCCTGAGATAGCAGATACCTGTCATTTTATCTGTCAAACCTTTTTTAGAGTGTCTTGTGATAGCTGGCTATGCAATTAATAGCATTCCATGGGGAGAGAGAGAAAGAGATCACCAGAGATTACCGTATATCTTTTGATCTCTCACTCTTTGTAAACCATACACACTGATGTTTAACACTTTATTTTTATGAACAGGATTTTCTAGGACCCTGCCTCTCCTTTCTAGCTTGTACCCTCTGATCTGAAGTGAGTTTGGCACCTCTTTAATTTCTGGTCTCTGAAAATAAACAAGTGTGAAATAAGGCATAAATATTTTCTGCAATACTTCTATCAAATGTGTATATTAAATGTAGACACCAGAATTCTTGTGATGCTAACACAGCTGCTCGGCACTGACTTCCCAACATTCCTGTATGCTAGGTACACAGCCCAAAGAAATTTATATATCATTCCTTGCAGCCAATGTCAAGAAATGAAAGTTATTGAAGAGGCAACTGTTGCCTCTGATAAACAAAGTCATGGCATCTTTTCTTTTCCTTTGCCATAAGGCTGAATCCTGAAGCTTGTACTTCCTCTAGGCTCTATGTTTTACCTGACAGTGCCCTCACCCTTGTCCAGGAGAGTCCCTGTGTTGAAGTAGCCATCAGAGCAGTGAGGTCTGGGTGCTCCACACGGCAAGGCAGCAGAGCGGGGCTGGCAGAGGCGGTGGTGTCACCAGTCAGAACCCAGTCGTATGTCCTGCGCTCCCGCCCGGTCCAGTACAAGGGGTTGTGGCAATGTGGAATAATATGAAGGAGGATTTTTTTAGAATGTTTTCTGCTCTCTCTTACTCTATCTGGTCTTTAATCTATAGACCGTGCAAATTCTACAGACTGTGGTGGATCAGAAGATAAGACAACCACAGAAAGTTCCCTGAAGATAAAGGGCCTCTCTCTTAATCCAGGGAAGATGAAGAGCTCCTAATCATACTCAGGGGACAAATAGGTTGTTCTTTTTTCTGCATGTCGTGGAGAATGCTTGGCTCATGCCAGAGCAATGTACTTACCTTCAACTCATATTTGGTTCATGCCAGAGCATTGTACTTACCTTCAACTCATGCTTCTGTAGTAAACATGATATCAGATGTAAAAGAAGACAAGACAAGTCAGAAGACAATTTACTACTGGCTTCTAGTCTGAGTATTGAATAGTATTTTTGCTCTAAAATAGGAGCTGCCTTGGGTCAGCTGGAGACTGTGCAATAGTTTTAAAACTATGTGCTTAGTTCCTATTGCTCTTTAAAGCTATTACAAGAGACACAGGATATAAATCTATGTTTATTACAGGCAGTATCTGTGTGTATTAAATTTCCACAGGCCTGAGGCAATGTGTTACTACAAACATGGTAAGTAATTTCAGTGAAGCCCTTAAAGATGTTAGTTGTAAGAATTCCTTAAAGACCATTTGTCCCAAAACTTATTTAATGTATACTTGAATGTATACCTGGAGAAGCAGGTATCTCTGTAACTTAAGAAGCTATTTAGATTTCTGTGGATCCAGTTGCTTAGAAAGGACAGTATTGATATTTTGGCTTTATCTCCTGTAATTGCCAAAGATAAATTTTTGCTTCAGTGTTTGTAATAAGCTTTATAGATATTTGAGCACAACTGTCCTGTGCTTGTGTTCGATAAGCCAATATTGCTGGCAGCAACAGACAGAGCAAATAGGTTTCTAAAAATCTGAACAAACCAGAGGCATTTGTAGATACAAAGATAACGAACATGGACTGATACATGCTTTAAGTTAATATTTTCAAAATCAGTTGGCAGTTTCAGCTATACAAAGAAAAATTCTATCAGTAATGCAGATTTTTTTCTTTAGAATGATGTCTTGGGGTGATTTTACGATGGTACTCCATTCCCTAATCATCTGTTTTATGCTTAGAAATGGCTGCTGTACTTTAAGATGAACCAGGTGGCAGGGCCGGAGCCTGGGAAACCTGGGCAGGATCTGTTCAAACCTCCTCTCTCTCCGGTGTGCTCAGACTTTGGGCAGACTGGGACCCTACATTGCTCCTTTTGTTGCATTGGTTTCTGCTATAGCTTGAAGCTAGAAGTTTGGTTTTTTTCCCTTCCCGTAGCTTGAGGCAGTACTGGGAATCTTCTCAGTGGCTTTTAAATTTTTTTTCCTATGAACTGTTTTCAGCTTGGTTTTGTTTGTTTGTTTGACTGTTTGTTTGTTTGCTTGCTTGCTTGCTTGTTTGTTTGTTTCCCAATCCGTCTAGGGAGCTGGCAGGGGCTACTCTAAACCCAAGACCTTGGGGAAGCTGAACCAACATAGAAAGGACACTAAAATCCGCCAGTTTTGCCTGCTGTGGGGAGGAGACCAACACCAAAAATCCAACAGGTTCCCAGTTGCTGTGTGAACTTTCTTTCTCCCCCTTCCCCAGCCACTATCTTTGCCTCTCAGCCACAAGGCAAGGTGTGGGGGGAATGTAAGGTTCAATTTTTCTTCCAGTGCTTTGAGGGTATCTTGCTTTCTTAATAAACAGTTTTATCTTTTTCATTTTCACCCACTGATATTAATTTCTCTCATTGGCAAAAAGGGATTATTGGAGCCCTTTTCTTTAGAAAAAAACACCCTTTCCAGAGCATTTTCTCCTAAAATTCATCTCTAAATAGAGACAAATGACTATGAAGTTATGTCAGTGCATCTGTACAGCTCTATCTGTATTCTGGAAGTAGTGTGGACATATGTGGTGTTAGCAAGGTTGGATGTCACAAAATAAGTAGTTCAAGCACCAGGAATATGGAAAAAGCCACTGTATTCTATTCAAATCTATTGTAGGATTAAAATAGAGCGCTAAAACTAAGGAAGCTGGTAAGTTAAGGGATACAGGAGATGGTTCCATTGGCTCTAAGACTATCTTTAATATTTTTCACTTACACCCTGGAATCAGAGTAAATGCAGACCGGTGTCCATGCCTGAAGATGAACCTGCTAAGGATGTGCCTTTCTGCACCTTGGTATTCAGATCCTGGACTAGCTGAGGTGGTCAAGCTTTGCTTCTGGAAACATTCTTGCCAGTGAAACTACAGGAGGTTAGCAATGACAAGTTCTCTTTCTTCTGTCATAATTTCTAACAGAGAAAAAAACCTCTGTCCAGCTTAGATGCTATCATTTGATTCTCTGTGAGTGACTATTTCATACTTTGGTCTCAGTGCTTAGAAGTAAGTTACACTAACTGATTTCAAGAGTTAATTCAAGGATCAAAGTGGCATTTTCTTCTTAAAAAGTAACTAAATAGGGTAATCAAATCTCGTTTTTCAGTGAAAAGTTTGAATTTTCCACCCAGGGCTCTAATTTGAAATTTGACTGAAGTACAGTAATTCTCAGCAGGCAAGCTCTATGAAATACAAAGTGGACTCAGGTTATTACTAAGGTTTTTAAAGCATCTGTTTTATTATTTATATACTTTTAATATCATCTCTCTGATTGTTTTACAGACTGACTACAATTTAAGTTAATGCAAAGACATTAAAAGGCTGCCTTTTAAATTTTTTATGGGAATAAAATTGTGCACAGAGCATGGACTATATTGAACTATCTGGATCTGATCTACAAAGAAGCTAATACAATTTCAAACTTTGTTTTAAATATTTTCTTGAAAGTCACAGATGCTTCTGGTTTGTATTTTTGTAGCCACTGTTTTCTAGGTGCTCTAAATACCAGTTAAATGATCTTTTAGAGATTTCCAAGAAGTTGAAATCAAATTTGCACCCAAGTAAAAGATACTGGGAAAAAGAAAGATGAAGATTAATTAATTTAAATTGTAGTTAATCCCCTCAACAACTACAACAATGAAATGATCAAATAAAACTAACCAACCAGACAAAACCAAACCTACCCCAAAACCACAAAAAAACCCCAACCCTCCCTCAAAACATATCAAAAAACATTGTAGAAATGGAAGCAGAGAAGAGAAAAATAAAGTAGCTTGAAATACTGTCCTTCTTCCCTTTCAGAAAACTGTAATGGACTTGTGGACTAAAAAACTGTCAAGTAATTCTGATTGGACTATCAGAAGTTGAGATGTGGCATTTTTGACTGGACCCATCATGTGGCTGTGACTCAAACGGAGAAGTGAAAAGCCTGTTATCTGATAGGATAAGTTTGACTTTTAGCTGGTTTATACTGTGTTACGGTCGTGAAGTGTAGGAACAACAAAAAAAAGTGCTCGTCTACTTAAAACAAAGATTTTTTTTTCATTGTTTTCTTCTTTTCTTTTTCCCTTTTTAATTTTTAAGTGTTCAATCTCGTAAGTACAGGAATTTTGTGTATCAGAAGAGTAACTTTGCTCACTATTATGAACCACAGAGTAAAAGCCCGTTTTGAAAGTGTAAATCTCTTAAAACATTGCATTTGCCACATGTACATTATGAATCCTCTTTTTGCTGATTTTCTTTCTAATAAGTAGCAGTGATTTAATAAAGTTTTCTGCATGCTTTTTAAAAATAAAAAAATCACATGCAACTTCTCTTTTCTTTCTCTGAACAATGTAGATATCCAGAGTTTAATGACATGGAATGATGTTGGTAACTTCTAATATGACCCTCCTTCCTTTTCAGATCATTCTCCTCATCCCAAACTAGTATACACAACTACGAGTGAACTCAGGAAATTCAAAGAGGTCTAACATCATAGGCTTGAAGGTCTACAACACCTCTCAGCTAGCAGGATTTGAGGAAAAATGTTGACTGCCATGCCAGATCTCATAGCTGAATCTGGAGGACCCAAGCTGCCCAGATTTGTGGCCTGCTGGGATAAGCTATGCCTTAAATTTCCTTTTCAAACAGGAGTAACAAACATGGGGAGGGCACTGCTGGTGCTGTCCATTGTCTGTAAGGCACATGTTGGCAGAAGAGTGGGGAAGTGTGCCTGCAGTTTCTTACTAAGAGATGACCCAAGGGATCTACTATTGTCCTAAATGGATGTACCACAGAGCATGCATGTGAGTTATAGATGTTCCTAATCAGTCTAATCTAATCTGTAATGGAGAAATACCAGTTATCCTTTACTACCCCACTGAAAAAAACCTGCATGTTTATACACATGTGATTTGTTCCTGTGCACCTATTATCTGCTCCTATGATTACAGATATGGGGGTATGCCACACCTTACATGTTAACAGAATTATTGACTAGAAGAAACAGTGAGCAAAACCAAAATATTCTGTGCTTTGGTAATCAAATCTTTCTCTGCATGTTAGATAGAACATGAGACATATCCAGCAAACTGAACCAACTTATTTAATAAGCTGTTTTATTAAATGTTTGCCTTTAAAACAACTAAAAATTAGGTTTCTTCTCTTTAGAATTATAATCTCTATCCAGCTCAGAGTAGAAGATGAATTTGAAAAAGACAAAACAATGAAGTAGGCAGAGGAATGATACTTCTAACTATTGTAGTGAAAACATGGTCATGAACAGAAGTGAGCTTCAATTTCCTTTGTTTCTTCTTTTTGGTTTGGCTGTAATGAGCATTGTTCAGAGATCACAGATTGTTTTACCCTGCTGATGAGTCAAGCCAACAGAGGAGATCTTCTGAGCTGGGACCTGCAGTAGCTTCCAAGTGAGTCATAGTCACTGGGGTGTCTATTCTCTGCGTTTTCTGGAAATCAGAGAGTCAAGAAGGCTTGTCACAGACATCAGTTTTACCAGGAAGTCCAGATCTAAAACAAGAAATGACAAAGATCAAGGGTTCATCAACCAACAGGAGTGCAGAGAGCTGCAGAAGTAATTGAGTTTGGACTGTGAATACTTGGCTGAGAAGAGACTGTAAGTATTAATCACTCATTTCTTACCATTGTTAAGCAAAATGCCTAGAAATACAGAATAATAGAATAAATGTGAATATATCCGCTGTGCTCAGCCTGATCCTGGGAAATAAATAAATGAATGAACATATCATGTTACAAAAGAGTAGAGATATGAGAGGATCATTAGGACTTCCTATTTCTGTTGAGGAATTAATGGCAGCTACTAGCTCTTAGCATTGTCTGGTGCAATCTTATGCAGTTTACACCTCACCATCAGGTACCCGCTAATGTATTTTTTGAGCTTTTCATCCCTTAAGATTGAATAATTGGAGGGGTTTTGTTGTTTTTACGCTACATCAGGAATCCCAACAGTATTCTTCCACTTTCCCTAAATGATGAGAGCTTGTGTCTGTGCCAAGCAATTTGTGTATAATTTGTAGGAGTTGTATGCTGTCCAGAATGTGCTACACTAATGCCTCATCTCAAGAATGCCAGTAGTACAGTGACTTTCTTTTAATTAACTGTGATGTTGGTGTAGGAGGCAAGCTCACAGCCTGTGAGTTGAAACTCTAAATTTCTGATCCAGGAAAGAGAATCACAGCATGCACAGACAAGCAGTATTTGATATAGTTATAAAAATTTCCATGAGTTTGCTCTCCTAAGATAGAAATCTGATCAACACTTACAGGAATTTTTATTTTTTACTGTTACAAGGTATTCACAGAAAAATAAGAATGCTTATTCTTATGTGCACACAAAGCATAGGAATTTGTCATTAGAAAATCAACTTGCTAAATGAAATTTAAATTTTCTGAAATTATTTCTAAGTATTGACAGCAAATGAAGTACAGAGATGGAGAAAAAATTCAGCAGTCCATTTGGGGATGGTGTTAGTTTCTCATAGTTTGGGTGAATTCTGTAAGAGCAAGATAAGAAAATTTAGAAATAGAGTCCATCATTCCCCAGAAATTTGCAGGAGAAAATCACTGGTTTCACACTGGTCCTGTCTGATTAAGGTTCAATTCTGATCCTTCAAGAGGTGTTGGAAAGTTTCTCATTAGTTGCAAAGCCATCACAATTCCCTCAATAGCACACAATTAGGGACATTGTTTCTCTGGCTTCATATGCCGCAATCCACACCTCTATAGTCTTCTCAGATGAGTAACAGGAATACTTTTCTTTGGAAATAGCTTCATGCATGGGAAGAATTATGCTTTTAGTAAATATTTGATTTGCAAAAAGGGGTAAAATTAAAGTAAAACCAACCATCCAAGCAAAAGACATCCAGCAAAACAGCTCATTCATCTGAACACAGTGATCCAGTTAGTTCTGGTTTGGTACCTGGCTCTGATCTTAGCTGAACTTTCTTGGGAAGTTACTAGGCATTTCATTTGTGTGCCTTGATGGTCACTCTGAATTTGGGAACTAGGACCTTTGAACTTCTGGATTCAGCTATGGCATGCTTATTATTCTGGCGACTCTTTCTGACAGGCTATCCCATGAGCCCACTGGTTTTGCACTGGTTACCCACTACTCAACACCAAGACAAAAAGTTACACAGGTGAAACCTTGGGAGTGCCTGGAATTCAATGCGTTAAGTAATTTCTCTCTGTTATAGGGGATACTTTCTACAGCATTTCTTCAGCCTCACAGAAAATATAATTAAATGGCAAAAACTTCTGCAAATTTTTTCCAAGTCTCATTGTGGTCCTGGATCTCTCCTCTGGTATGAGGTAACACATACAAAGGGTCTTTCAGGTGACAAAATGAATAATTTACAAAGTGTAGGATTACTCCAAGACATGTATTTGTTATTTATATTCACTCTTTCTAGGGGAATTTAAATTGCATATAGCCAACCTCTTCTTTCAGCAATCCAAGAATGATACTTGTTCCTATTTTCAGATAAAACTTTTCTTCAAAAACTAGCTCGATACTGAAGCAAGAGTAAAAACTCTTCTGCCATGATTGCTTGCCTTCAAATGGAATCTCTCTCAAATTACAGTATAGATTCTTTTGCTTTGTATGCTAAGGAAAATATTTTGAAGATTGTAAGTACTGGTAGTTTCCGATGACAATGTCCATAAAAACATAGATAAGAGAACTGGGATATAATTCCTGTAGTTTGCTATGACATTTATAAGATTGTGCAGTTTAAGTATAATGCTATGGAACATTGTTTCATGTTCTGTTTCAACCAAGTAAGATGTTTTTAGTAAGCAAAACTGGCAAGTGGAATCTATACCTTGAAATGAACTAGATTAACACCTTTGTTTCCCCAGCTACATCTTTTTGCTTTAGCTTGTTTTCGGAGGGGTTACCATGACACAAAAGCATGTTGAGTCAGGCCTTTTGTCTTAATATATTTTTTGTGACAGCACAGTTTTTATCACCATTATTGCCAGACAAAGAGATACTGACACTGTCGAGAAATATAGTTTTGAATGCTCAGCACAGCCTGACTTACTCCAGTGCCCCAGGCCTATTAAGAACATTCTAGCATTATTCCTAGGTTTACATTTGACATAGTACTCCTATTATTTTCTTTGTTTTCCATCAATCAGGGTTCAAAATACTATTTTATTCCCTTATTACTTTACATTTCTCAATGCTGTCACACTCTGTAGTCAAAAAGTGTGAAAAACCACAAAATGATTGACCTTCTCTAACTGAAATTGAGCTTAAAAGTCAAATGGTCAATTAAATGTCTGTTAGAACCCATTGAGCAATTTTGCAGTTAAGAACATCCACTTTTACAGTGTCTAAAATCATCTAAGACAATGTACACTGAATAAATAAGCTAAGGGATGTTCTGTGAGATAAGATTCCCTTCTATAAAGGGAAGACACACAAGAGTGGGGCTGAAAAGAGAGTGAACTTCACTGAGAGAAGAACTGCTTCTTCATTTCCCCCCCTCACTACTCCAGAAAGGCAGTATTATTTTTAAATGCAGGAAAAATTCTGAAAAATTCTCATTTAGCATAATGGCAAACAATTTTTAACTCAACCCTGTATTTACACAAGCATGAAAATGACTTGAAAAGGAAGTGTTAGGTCACAGGTTTAGTAGTTAGAAGATGATACTGGGCAGTACTAGGATAAAAGGTTAGAATATTAGCATGCCAGTGAAAGTCTATGCTTTACAGCAGAGTTTATATTGCTTTATTTAATATGATTTTAGATGTACTAGGTGTTGGTGCAACCAGCAATGTTCTCACAGGAGGCCATTCTAAAGCCTAACAATTATCACTCTGGGGCAAATGGTCTCTGCTCTTCCCTGCCCTTGCCAACTGAACCCAGTTGAGCCAGCTCTGCGTTCTTTTTTCAGCTGTCTTGGTAAGTCCTCAAAGATGCTCTTGATTTTGCAAAATCTCCTTGTGTTCAGGCTCAAGTAGGAGACATTTTCAAAACTTGTTTTTGCCTCACAATATTGAGGCAAAAATCCCCATTTTCCAAGTTGTCTCAGTAGCAATTGAACAGATTCCTCACTTGAGCTAATGCATAATGCTCAGGATGTGCAGACAAATGTGGTAATGCACGTGGTGATTCCACAAAATCACAGGACCTTAAGAAGTGGAAGAAAAAGCATCCATTTTTAAAAGGGACTGCATTTTTACACTTTTGTACAAGTTTTTAATCAAGACATTGGTCTTCATGTGACTGAATTCTCAGGTATCATTCAGGTATTCAGAACAGGAACCTAATTAAAAGCAGTAAGAGTCAGAACATGTTTTCATGGCTGCTGCTTTGCTTGCAGAAGGATGTGATTTCTGTTTTGTCAGCTTTAAAGCATTTGCATCCTTGTGCTTATGGTCTGCATTTCTAGGTCAATAGAAGTAACACACTCGGTGTGTTTGTGATCTTGTATGACAAACAAGCAAGGCAGACTATTTATTTTAATTTTAGGTAAAAAAAAGTGAGAACAGCAAAAAAATTAAGCAGCCCTACAAGTATTAAAAACCTCATGAAATTTGCATATCATCTTGGTGATATAAGTTTTGCTTATCATCTTATTGATGGTATTTTTAATATTTCCTTCCTTGCTTTTCAGAATAGTGACATCTTTTCCACACATGCCTAAGTCTGCCAAGTGAAATGAGTTCCTGAAACAAGCTCTGAAGGTCAGCATATTAACAATAGCAACCTGAAAAGATTTTTTTTCAGCTATGCTGGATGTGTTGTGTCAACTCAATCCTGGTTTTTTGTTAGTACTGTCACCACATAGAAAGTTATGCTGAAGCTGCAGTGAACTTCCACTATGTACCCAGATTTAACAAACCACAGTAGTTATCATCTGTGTACTTCAGTCTTCTGACCCACATTCTGTGGTCAGTTAATAAATTGACAGTCTGTAAAGTAGTTTCACACTGGGATTGAGTAAGAATGACAAGGAGAGGGCCCTACATCAGTGGTTTCCTTTCACAGTACACTTAAATACCATCAAATCCACAATCAATGGCAGTGCACACGCATGTTTAACAAAGCTTTTAACCTTTTAGCCGTCAGGCCATCTGCCTTTCAAGAAATATTGCTTGTGGTTCAAACAGCAAGAGATTGTGTCCATCCTACAAGTTCTTATGACCAGAATCCCTGGGTGGATGAAGAGCTGGAAATCTCTTCAATTACTCCACTGCCTCTCAAATAAAAAAAAAAAAAAAATAAAAGTTGTACAGACTACTATGCAAGAGTCATTCCAAGAAACAAATCCAGTTGAAATACCATAAATAGTGATGAGGAAGAAGACTAACTACTTCTCAGTGACTCCTCTTGAGCCCCCCAAGATCTAATGTGGGTACATATGCAACATGAATTAGGATGTGAGACCCTTTCCTTTAAAGAAATGATAGGGGAAAAAAAATATTTCTTAACATCAAAACCTTGGCCTTCAAGTGTAGACACACAGGTAGAAGTGTAAAAGCTAGGGACACCTATCCCAGGTTCAGTGAGAGCCCCGTAGCTGCAGCAGAATCTGGACTGGACCAGCAACCTGGGATGTCAAAAGTGAAGGAGAGAGCACATCCAACTGTGAGTAACAATTGCCTGTATTAAAGAGCGAAACCATCACATGAATTGGATTTGGCCATTTGTGAACCCCAGCTTTAGAAAATTACACTTCTATATAAAATACTTGGAAATCCCTGGCTGATATGACTGCACAAAACTCTGATGAGGCATAGTCATGTGCCAAGAAGAAGAATGCTGCACAGAAGGTGTTTCCTCCTGGCTGTAGGAGCTAAAAGAAAATGAATTGTGGGGTTTTGAATACTGGTGAGGACAGTAGAGGGGAAGAAAGGATTCCTGGGGTAGATAGATGAAACTAACTGGAATGGGCTACGCGAACATGAGCTTTTAGGCTAGATTTCAGAAATTACGTTGTTTCATGAGGGCTTTGCTTCATTGATTTAAACAGGTTGAAGGATTTGAGTAACTGACATTCAGCAAGAAAACACCAGTCAATTACTCCAAAAGCATGACAGTCCCCAGGGGCAGACACCAAAGGCAAAAACTGGGCTGTTACAGGCATGTGTGTATCTTATAACACACATTATTTTTGAACAGCTACATCTTTGGCAAAATAATTCCACTACATGTAGACTTGATGAAGAATTGTCTGCTTGAATCAAGATGAAAACAAAATGTTGCTGGCTATTAGTTAGTGAAAATAACCTTATAAATATGTAAACCATATTGGAATATGATACACTTGAAATTGAAGGGATTTCGCTCACTGTTTTTCTGGAGAACACTCTTTCAAATCTTTTAACTTCATTACCTTCTTTTAACTTCATTAACAGAGATAAAAAATGGTAAGGACTTGTAATCAAGAATTTTTTTTATGGGACAGAATGATCAAGGAGTCAAGGTAATTTTTTATTCAGTATTTCTACTCCAAGTATTTGTAGGAATATCAGCAGATTTCTCCAACCAAACAGAGAAATCCACTTGGACCAGTATTCATTTAAATGTATGTATCTGGAATAAAAGCTTTCACATCTAGGTAGTCACCTTGCAAACAGTGGAGAAATAGGCACTTCCAGGAAATGATCCATCTAACATGCTCCTGTAGGGTAAGATATTTAAACCATTGTCCATTTCTCCTGACTAAATATGAAAGAAACATGGAGTTATTCTGTGACATTCTACATGTTGTAAGATAAGTCCTTACACTAAAGTCTGCCTCTGCTGCTAAGGAAAATCTGTCTTCTACAAAAGATAGTAATTCTTTGGGAGAAGTCTTCAAAAGCAGATTAAAATGGGCATAGCTAAGAAAGGCTGTGTTTGTTTGATATCAACAGCTATGTGCTTTGATATTAAACTTCTGGATTTTTTCAGCTTCTTTACTAGTGTGGGACCAAATTATTAACAAAATCAGAGAATTTTTTGCTGCAGAGATAAATGTTCAGTGGTACTTTAAGGAATAAGTTAAACCTGTGGAACGCCAACTTCATCTCTTAGGTGTGTGGAGCAATAAATCCACAGTGTTTCTTTTCCCTTTTACAGGGTGAGTTCATGTCCTGGTATTTCATATGCTTGTCTCTTCAGCCGGGATGGTCTAAATTCTGAAATAGCTGAATAGATAAAAATCAAGAAAAAACCTGAATGCTGCTGCTGATGTTGTTACTTACCTCACCCATACATTTGTATTTACCTAAAAAGTTTAGAAGAAGCCTTATGACATGAGTGAGATGTGGTTTCTGACAGTGGTGGCCCTGGAAGAAAGAGAAGCCATAAGGAAGTACTTCTGATGAGAACAGGTCCCAAAAAGCATTGCCTATGGAAATGACAAGTAAAAGTACCAGCCTCTGAAGAGAGAAGGTGTTCTTCAAATAAAAGATGAGTTATAATGATGGAGGAAAAAGAAGTATTAACTGCCTTATGTTGACAACTGTCATAGAAGATCCTTTTTTGCCCTGTAATTCTTGGATGAAATGTTCAAGTGAAAATATATTTAGTGAAAGTTTAGGCATCAACATACTATGTTGACAAAAAAAGAAAAAAAACCGACCAAAAAAAAAAAAACAAACAGAAACAACACAGGAAGAGAATAAAGACTTTTGGACATGAATAGAATAACAAGAATTTTCATATGTCTAAGAAAGATAATCCGTTCAAAAACTTAAAGCAAATTCCACTGAAAATAGGTATAAACTTTTGCTACATTATAATTTCAAGCTAACAGATGGCACATAAGGCCAAAGCAAAAAAGTACAACCCAAACAGGATTTAACTGCTGAGGACTAAGCTGTGCATGATAGATAAGCTTCAGTTAAGGTGATAAGAATTTTTCACTGACTTCAGCTTCAGGACCTAAGTTGTAAGATTAATTCATCTAAAATAACTGTGAATACTGACAACAGTCAATAGCTCTGCAATTATTTCTGCAAAGAATTATACATAATGTGCTTAATCCAACTGGTCCAGCTGCCTGGGGAGGCAGCTGGACCCTGCCTTACCTAGACTTTTGAGGAAGATACCAAACTGACTGGATGATTTAAGAGACTGGTTTAAGCTAACACTTTCAAAACCCAAATGTTTCCAGATTTTAATATTATTTTTTTCATTTCTTGTTACCAGAATGATGACTATCAGCTTCTTCTTTGACTCAGATGTTGCCATGCCACAAGGCAATATTGCTGAACATCAGAAAACTGACACCAAATGGTGCATCTGTCTTAGCTGGACATGACCATGTGAAAAAACGTTATCTGAATCTTGTGAGAAGGATTTATAACTGATGATGGTACATCTTAAATGTAAAACTTAAAATGTCTCCTGCTCTGTATGGTTGCTGTGGGAAACTGATTGGAAGTACCATAGAAACCTGCAGAACATTATGTAAGAGAGTCCCTCATGCTCTGTGAGCAATTCTGGGTGTTATGGAGAGGAGAAGACTCTGTAGAAGATAACAAAAAGATCAGAACATCTTGGTGGCCACTAAAGGCTGTTGAAGTCACAGAAAATAATCAGCAAGGGAGTGGCTGTATAAGTAGTTGAGGCAGGGAGAGGATGTAGGGAGGGAGAAGGCTGGAAAAAGCATTAAAGGGATCTGCATAGCTTCCATGCTAGACTATATCCTGAAAATAATCTTGAACAGAAAAGCTTCCAGATGCTAGCAGAGTGACTTTGCAGCAAACTTGTCAATATGTTCTTTTAAGTCAGGCCAGAGGGCGGCAATGAATTCTGTCAGCATCAAGAGATCATTTCATAAATGGGACAAGATGGACATTTTCTGGGAGTAGATCACTTTAGTGTACTGCAAAGAAATTACCAGGCCTTTTATAAAAGTTCTCCTGTTTTCTTCTTGCTCAGTCTTTAAAAGATTTAATATCATGTAAATTCTTCTATTGTAAGGAAGCTGCACAAGCTATGTGAAGTATAACTAGACATGGGAAGAGTCAAATAGGAAACAGAAATTGCTAAAAAGTGTTAAATTTATGTAGTATTATCTCTAATACCAATATTCTTAACAAAGGGAAAGAAAGATTAACCATGGTCCTGTACATGTGATTTTCAGTTAGATGAAAATTTGACTTACCAAGACATTCACAGTATATTATCTGTAAGTGGAATAATTACCTCAATTTACAGCTGCTATACCAACCATCAGGTTCTCTCAGTCCTAAATCAATCAGTTGGAAGCAATTGATTTCTGACCTTCTGGGTCTCTACTGGCTTGACTGCTTATCACTGCTCGTGGCTGTTATCAGTGTCATTGTGACAAGAGGCAAGCTCAGACATCATCGGTAGCTTTGGAACACAATTACTCTGTATGCTATCAACAATGAACACAACTGTACAAGCAGTATTTCCCCTTGGAGAAACAGGCCTTGTAATGAGATTTGTCCTCCGTTAGGATGAAACACTAACTAGCACAGCCATGATAAGCATATCTGCATCAAAAACTAAATGATATCTAGCTTGAGCAATAAATTACAGAGCTTTCTTTCTTCAAGTCCCTGTATTTCCTATGTCCTAGAAGGATAAGGAGTCAAAAATCATAAAGACAAGCAACGTACAATGTTATGTAGCCCATGTGAATGTAAATGATGAGAGCAGCAGTAACTCAGTAACTTGTGCTGAATGAAGCTAGCTTGCTTCATTTAATGTTCCAATAGCTAAGTTTTCTGACGATTTTGAATCTTTTTAATTAGTGTGCTGGAGACTGGGCTTTGGGGAGTCTTTCTTTGTATCTTTTTTTCCTTTATCTAATTTTACATTGACTACTCTAAAGGAAGGTTCAGAATACCATTGGCTCAACATGGCCAAAAAATCCTTACAGTTTGGACAGCTTTTAAACGGAGAGAAAACTGACAGCTGGCTGTCAGATTTTATTACATTGCCATTTTCAACCTGTTGAATCCTTGTATTTGGGAAGAAAAGTATGATTTGCACAACAAAATATGTATGTGCAAACAGACATACAGAGAGTCAGCTGAGTTATCTGAGGAAGAAATTACTTCTGTGAACTGAGAAAATCTGTGCAATTGATACAAACTTAACCTGAACAAACACTGGAAACAATCCAGCAAAATAGAACATTAGTGCTGTTCGGTTGCTTTGGGATGTCTGTTGCTGAAGTCTTACAGGCAAGCATACCATTGATGTTTGCTGCCAGGCATGCAGAATGTGGTAAGTGGATAGCTGCAGAATCAACAAGCTGCTACAAGCTGCTCTGTTTGTCTGGCTGCACAGACTCACAGGAGTGGTGGATAATACAGACTGATGCTGAGGAGCTCGCAGTGACAATATGTTGGGGGCGGAGGGTACACCACAAGGCAGGTGTGAGGAGGAGAGGAGGCACAATTAAGCATGAGGTGGAGGAAGATAGCTTTCCAAGTCTGTTCCAGTTCTACCACCTTCATTATAATGTTTGCATTCACACATTACCAGAAAGGTACTTGTGTCTGTCCTGTCAGACAGAAAAAAAGAATGCTGACTTGGACTTCAGCAGAAAGGGGGCATCCATTGCTCCTTCCAAGCATTACTTTTACCACCCCCTTAAAAAATACTCTTGTTTTTTTCCTAAATGAGAATGGTCTTTCCCTCCAGTCTGTGATGTGATTTCTTATTGATTAAAAGAAAGTAGTGCTGGCCTCATAGCAAATGTGACCATGTGTAACCAGAACTCTGTGATTAATACCTTGAGCCATCAAACAGACAGAGATTATGGGATGAGGGGCTGGATAAGTGTGTTGTCTGGATCAGCTTCAAAACTTCAAAGTGAGGTGACAGCTTCAAAACCCTGTGGGGATATAAGAAGTGGCTGTCCATGGTGTGAACAGTGTCTCTAGGAGAGTGATTGTCCTTTGAAAAGATCTCAGGTAGACATCTCACACAATATCGAGCTGGACCCAACCAATTAAATCTTCAGATCCTCAATTAATTCCTTGTTTAATAGAAACATGGTAGTTAATAAACTTTTCCTTCCCCTTTTGTCTTTTTTCTCTCCTTCCCAAAATAGAGATGTGTTAATTTTCTTGAGCACAAGGTGGCAGGATTCAGCTTCATTTTGAAACCAATGAAGGTTGAGCAGTGCTTCAAAGTGATAAGGTAAACACGTTTCCATCATTAGGAATGCAAAATCAGCCAGGATAAAGTAGCTAGATAAATCTGAAAATAGGTGTAACACTAGAAAGAATAAAATGTAGGCTAAAACACTCAGAGAGTGCCTTGTGTTTGGAGGAAATTCAGAAAAGTGTTGTATGGAAGACAAATTTGGTCATTTAGGGAAAAGATGTGAGATTTCACATAAGAGAAGCAGGTACACCTCAGTGCAGTTGTCAACTCAAAAGATGCTGTCGACTGGAGTTCACAGGCTTGCTCTGAGTCGGTACAGACGTGTGTCTGACCACAGTTCTACAAGTTCACACAAGAATACCTTCATGTGAAAAGTTTCATGGGAATTGGGATATTTAGCTGGAAAACAAAATGTCTCTGATAAGATCATGAGGTCCCAGGAACTGTCCAACCTCTTCCTCTTGTAAGAGCTAAAAATTCCCCAACTGTTAGCAAAATTTAAGCAGTTTATTTCTGCATAGTTTTGGTAAGACTGGTATTTCTGTTCACACTCCCTTGGATGGAACAGGGTACCAGAGCACACACACAAATCATGTGGCCTTTACCTGCTCTTCCCAGACCCTGTAGTATAATTTCTTATTCCTCCACCTAAATAACAGTACTCTCACAAGGAGTCAGCTCCTACCTCTTTTCCAGAAACATTTTAAATATTTACAGATATTTACTATAATTCCTATGCTGTGACACATTCTTTATGTATGGTGTATGAGTTAAAGTTTCAAAACTTTTGAAATAATCAAACACTCAAACTTAGAGCAGCAATTTCAAGCAAACACTGAGTTTCTCAGCATCTTCAGGTTTTCCTTGTAATATATTCAGATGAATGTTCTCTTATGAGTTTATCTGTGCCAGTAAAATAAAAACAGGCAGAGAAATGTGTATTGCAAAGGAACAGAATTTCTGGGAAATCATTGATTTGCTTTCACCAGCTAAGGCAAATCACTTTACCAGCTTGGAAAAGGTTTACCTCACCTGCTCTGAGAAGGCTCTATTACACGAGATTTGAGTGTTCTCTGAAGTGATCTATTTGCTGTGCTTAACTGTCCTTTTCAAAAGCTTTCATAACGTCAAACATGAATCTGCCTTGTTGTAAATCAAGTGTATTAATCCTTGTCCTATCCTACAGACAAGGAATAAAATATTATCTGTCATAGTTACATATTTCAGGGGTGTTATTGAACTTCCTGTCAGAGTTTCATGAACTGAAGAAATTGAGTTCTTTCAATCTTGTCTCAAATTCATTTTTCTAACCCTCTGATCACACTCTATAGCTTTGCAATATTTTCAACTCTTTGCTATAGTTTTACCACCTTCAGGGTGATGTTTGCTCTTGTAGCATTACCAGAAAGCTACTTGTCTCTAGTGGTTTAGTTGTGGCTCTTCTTTAAATACTGATTCATGTTGTTAACTACTGGTTAATAGGAAGTATTTGAGTATTTTAAGTTCTTTTCTACTTTCTTGGATCTGTGAGAAAAAAATGCACAGAAAACATAGAAATAAAACTTATCTACATAGAAATGAAGTCATGATTTATCACGGAATTTCTTCGTATAGCAACCCTTTAGTAATTCTAGAATTTAAAAACTCAAAGCAGTAGCTGTGCCTGTAGAAAGAGCTGCTGTTTCCCCCTCTAAGCCAGCAATGGCATTTCTTAATGGAGCATTCCATAGCTTTCATTTTGACACCTTTGGTGGCCTGAAAATAAGACACTTTCAGTTTGTTTCTTCCCACATTCTTCACCAAGTCAATTTGGATAAAATACTAATTTTAGGAGGAAAATAGTTTTTTTTTAACAGTATTTGGCAATTTTACCATCATATTTTCACATCTGGTATTTTTTGGCATTGTCACACAGAAATCTATGTGTCACAAACCTGCTAAGACAAGATTACTGTACAGTTTAGCAACACTCCTATGAGAAATCTTTTGAATTGCAGCAAATAAAAACTGATGTTTACCACAACAGGTGATAATACCCTCTTCCAAGTGTTGCCTCTAGCTTTATTTAACACTGATCTGCAGCCTTACAAATACATCATACAGAGCTTACATTTTCAACATTATTGAATTATTTAATTAGCCAATTTAATCCAACTGCATAGTTTAATCTAAAACTTTTTTGACAACTCCTCAATTTCACAGATTCACAGAAAAAAGAGAAGTCAGTGAAAGAATAATATTTGGTATGTGCCCATATATGATTAGACAAATGTGAGCTTGTTATTATAAAAACACCAGGACAGTTAAAGTGGGTATTTTTTGCCCTAAAGAGATGATGTTGTTGTGTTCCTCCAGGAGAGAGAGGGGGAATAAAGCATATTTTCCAAAGTTGTATGGAGACTTGGCTGGAGAACAGTAATACAGGGGTTGCAGCAACTTACTGGTTTCAAAATTTTATTTCTATCCTGCATCAAGGCTCTTTCTCAAGGTCTTTTCTAATTTGAATCATATTGCAGTTTATGCTATTAATTTTTCTGCCTCTCTTTCATCTAAATCCTTTAAAAATCAGCAACTTTTGCCTCTAGAAAATTGCTGCATGACATTTTAATCTTACTTGCTATCCTTCCATAAATATTTCATTTAAAGAAATACTTACTTTAAATTTACTAGTGCCTTTCAAAAAATCATATTAGGTGTAGACAAAAGGTCCTTCCATGTTTTAACGCAGTATCATTGGCTTTGTTATTCATTTGGATTCTCTTTATCTTCCTTATGTTTTATTTAGAAAGAACAAAGTGTTGAACTTCAGAGAGGCAGTATATTCTGACTGAACTTTATAGAGAAGGAATATATTCTGAGTATCTATATAACAATTTTACTTAAACTTCAATAACTTTGGTTAAAAAATATCAAGACTGACAATACTTTTGATTATGTCTTTTTGTACAGTCTGCATTTTTTGCTTTATGGGGAAGTATATTATTTCTGTATAGCATGTTTCATCTAGGTCTGGCTATAACTTTCTCAGTAGGATGTTCTTTTAAAGCAAAATCAATCCATGCCAGGCCTACAAAACCACACAGTAAGCTGTGAATTTTCCTGTTAGCCTGAGCAGATGCAAATAGAATGGAGTGTGTTTTCAATTAGTAAATGTCATGTCAAATTGATCCCCCGAGCACCTTCTAACACCGTATTAACTGTTCATTCTTTACCTTTGTAATGGGAATTCTGTAACCTCTTTTTCTTTAATTTGCCCTGATTTAGTAATTTCAGAATACTTGGCTTGGGTAATTAGGTAAGAAAGAACCATCAACATCTTTGTACTTAATGGTGAAGTGCTAAGTGGATAACCTGTCATCACAGCGAAAGGACTACCTGTCATGTGCAGGACAGAAGCACAGAACCTCAGAAACTGCAAGGGAAGAGCATCCCAGATCAGCTGCTCTTTGCGCCTGCGAATACGTGACACACGTATGTCACTGAGACTTGCCTCAGCTTTGATGTATGGAAAGGAAAACTTTTTGTGGCGTGTGTCGTGTGCCGTCCCCCCGGCCCCGGGGAGTCGGTGCGGCGGCCGGGGCTGA
>VXBI01010275.1:33636-85762 GCA_013397375.1 Toxostoma redivivum
TTTTTTTGCTCCCAGAGAACATTTTGTATGTCTTGTTCTAGATGCTGCCCTTCTGGTTTGTGAGGACTGATGGGGCTCCTGAGGCTTTCCATTGAGGCTGTCTCAATTAGGCAGAGACAAAACAGCTCATGAGGCTGGGAGAGAGCATCATCCTTCGGGAGGCAGTCAGTATTGGGCAGGGTGGCAGGAGCACTGTCTCTCCCTCAATGTCTTTGGTCACTCAAGAGTTTTGAGAAAAGTTTGCGATATAGATACTGAAATGAAAGATTTGGTCTTGAGCATATTGTTTTCAAGAAACTTCCATTTATTTCCATACTAATGAGAAAATAAGGCTTGGCAGTGCAGCTTGTGATATCTTTAGGATGGCATTTTCCAGATTTCTCAGGTTCTATTTTTTCTCCATTATTTTTATGCTGACAAGTGTAACAGAGAAAGTAGCTTAGCAATATTCTGGATCCCTAATCACTGTAGAGCAAAAAATTTTATGTAACTGAACATGGGCCTGATTATTTCTCCATTTTGGTTTTCATTTGAAAGTAAAGAAGGATCCCCAAGCTTTTGGTTTTTTTTTTTTTTTTTTGGATTGCATTTCTCTTTCTCCCATGTTTCTCATCTGTCGCTACACGAATGTCTAGGAGTATGGTCCTTAAGGTGGTCATCCAGATATCCTTTTCTGAGCAGGAGAAGTAAGGTAATGGAGCAAAGAAATCTAAAACTGCTTCAGTGTACTGTTGATGTCAGATGTATATTTAGCTTGTTACCTCTGAAAAACTTCTCTTTATAAACTGTCCTTTAAAAAGCAAAGCAAATTGTATAAATTCACTAACTTACATGCATTTGAAATTGAGAGATAAATCTGTAGAGGTTTAAAACCTTCTACTGCTTGGGTTGTGAATATGGTTTTTAACAGGATGCTGTTAGGTTTGTGAAGATCTCTTCATCCAGATGTATGTAGTACATCATTGCTGTTAAATTATATATGATCATATATAATTGGGATGCATCTTAATTCGTGGTTGATGATGACCCCATATTTTCAGAAATTGCAAAAGGCAAACAAAACTACTGCCTGTCCTGAAATGTACATATGGAGATTCTGTGTTTTTACATAGCTATTATTAAACATAATATTACAGGATCACAGAATGGGTTAGCTTGAAAGGGATCACTGGTGGGATCATTTGGTCCAAACTCCCTAGTCAAGAAGGGTCTACTAAAGCACATGGCACAGCATTGTATCTAGATGGTTCTTGATTATCTCCAGTGAGGGAGACTCCACAACCTTTTCAGGCAACCTGTTACAGTGCATGGTCACCTGCTCAGTAAATAAATTCCTCCTCATGTTCAGGTGAAACTTTCTGTGCATCAGTTTCTGCCCATTGCCTTTGTCCTATTGCTCAGCACCACCAAGGAGAGCCTGATTTTGTCCTGTCAACATTGTTCTTTCAGATACTTGACAAGATCACCTCTGAGTGATCTCTTCTCGAGACTGAACCGGCCCACCTTTCCATATATAGGAGATACTTCAGTCCCTTAATCGTCTTCATAGCCCTCTGCTGGTCTCTCCCAGGAGGTCCATGCCACTCTTGTCCTGAGGAGCCCAGATCTGGATAGAGCATTCTAGTTGTGCCTCACCTGAGCTGAGTAGAAGGACAGGGTCACCCTCATTTTCCTGCTGGCGGTGCTCTTCCTCATGCACCCCAAAACACCATTGGCTTTCTTGGCCACCAGGACATACTGCTGGTTCATGGACAGCTTGTTGTCCACCAGGACCCCCAGGTCCTTCTCCACAGAGCTGCTTTCCAGCAGATCAATCCCCAGCTTGTGCTGGTGCTTGGGGTTATTCCTTCCCATCCTGCTTTATTTTGCCTTTGGTGAATTTCAGACGGTTCTTTTCTGCCCATCTCTCCATCCTGTCAAGGCTGCACTCTGGGGTATTGGCCACTGCTCCCTGCCTTGTGTCATCAGTGACTTGTTGAGGAGGGGTCTGTCTCTTGCCCAAATCACTGAGGAACAAATCAAGCAATACTGGGCCCAGTATTGACCCTTGAGGGACACTGCTCTTGATGAGCCTCCAGCTAGATCTTGTGTCACAGATTGCAGCTCTTTGGGATCCGCCGTTCAGCCAGTTCTCAATCCAGCTCACTGTACACTCATTTAGTTTGCACCTCCTGAACTTGCCTATGAGGATATCATGTGAGACAGGATCTAAAGCCTTCCTGAAGTCAAGGTAGACAATAGTCACTGCTTTCCCCTCATCTATCCAGTAGTTGTCCCATCGTGGAAAGCAATCAGGTTGGTCAAGCATGATTCCCCTTTGCTGAATCCATGCTGACTAATTCTGATCACCTGCTTGGCATCTGTGTGGGTAAAAATGGCCTCCAGAATCAGACACTCCATTATGTTTCTAGGGATCAAGGTGAGGCTGGCTGGCCGGTACTCTCTGGGTCCTCCTTGACCATTTTGAAGACTAAGGTGACACTTACTTTCTTTGAGTCCTCAGACACCTCTCTTGATTGCCATTACACCAAGACAACTTCAAGTAGCCCAGCTATGGTGTCTGTCAGCTCCCTCGGCACTTGTGAATGCATCCCATCAGGACAGCATTTTTTTATTTGTTCCAAGTGTCCTGTTGCTGCTTTCACTTCCTGTGTATCTCTTGCTTCACTTTTGGCAGGAGTTTTTTGCTCATCCATGCAGCTGTCTTGCCCTCTTTGTTCCATTTCTTACTCATCAGGATGCACTGGTCTTGAGCCTGGAGAAAATGATGCTTAAATATTTATTAACTAGCTCTCTTGGACCCCTGTTCTCGGCAGAGTCTGTTCCCGTGGGATTCTTCCAAGAAGATCCTTGAAAGGCTAAAATTTTTTCTCCTGAAATCCAGGATTTCAATCACACTTTCTGCCCTGCTTCTTCCATGCAAGGTGCTGAACTCCAAATCATCTCATGATCACGTTGCACAATTGCAGTGGACTTACTGGAAAGAGACACACCATGGAAATTCTGCATTTTTTTTTATTAATTTCTTGTAAGAAAATTACCTGCATTAAGTGTTAATCATGGAGAGAGACTATAGGTGAAACCT
Source organism: Toxostoma redivivum (assembly GCA_013397375.1). Taxonomy (NCBI): domain Eukaryota; kingdom Metazoa; phylum Chordata; class Aves; order Passeriformes; family Mimidae; genus Toxostoma; species Toxostoma redivivum. The sequence continues at coordinate 36,722 of VXBI01010275.1, forward strand.
AAGTATTTTTAATACCAATTCAACCATATGTTTCTGTATTGTGTTTTCATTGTTAGGATAAATTCTTGGAAATCACGTTTCAGGTCAATATTCTTTTTTTCTTAGACAAGGCCTAAAGTAATGAGATTTTTTTTTCTTCAGAATTAAGATAAAATGGAAGGAAGCAGGCCAAAGGTGTTTCCAGAGGCACTTTGAGAGATTGTAATCGTTGAGTAGTATAACTTGAACTTTATTTTGCTAAGGCAAACTAGTTCTGATATTGCAAGGTAGTTAGATGCTTTTTTGTTTCAGGAGGAAGCTGAGGGTGGGATCCTGGCCTATGTAAAAATGAATGGAGTTAGTGTTTCACCAGCATAGTCTAGAGTATATATGTGAAGGATGAAAGGAACCTTGATTCAGGCATTTTCCTGTCTTTTATAAGTTTGGAAGAGCTTGGGCTTGTTGCTCGATTACTTGATGTGTTTTTGACTTGCAGTTATTTTTGTCTTTCATGTGTTTTCATTCTATATGGATACTAAATATGTTGAGGTAAGTGGAAGCTAAGATTGAGTATTTCAGAAGGAGCCTTTTACAATGTTTTAGATATTTTTGCTTTGGAATGAATATCTTAGTGCAAAAAAAAGTTGGAGCTCCTGCTATGGATTCATAGAGGATATATGGTTCATTGTATACAGATGTCTGTTGTATAAATAAAAGAAAGGCAACACGTTAATCAAAGTTAAGTCAATCTATTGCTGAAACAAACAGTGAAATGGCAACACTACTGGGCTCCTTATGGAAGGATCTGTCCACAGAGCTGTAGCTGAGGCTGGGAAAGTTACCTATTTTCCCTCTTGGTTTGATAGGTGAGCCAAAAGAAATCTTCCAGTTTTAGATGTAAATGAAATTAGTTTTATCTTTTTAGTTTCCTAACCATGCCTATAAAACTAAGTAAGTCTGTGTTCAGCAGGTATCTTGTGCAGCACAGGTACTCCACGTTGCACAATATGATGCATGTGAAGAGTGCATAGGGTGTGACTTCCCATTCTTTTGCAACAACTGTCTGGTTTTCTGAATGCCAAATGGCATGGCAAGCATATATGAATAAATCATGTGCACATACTGGGCATGTCAGACTTACTGGGCATGGACTGGGAGACCTTTCCACAGCATGTGCACTGGACCTACCAATCATATCTGGGATTGTCCCGGGCCTTGTCATTTAAAATCTGGCAACTCCCTACTTACTGTGTAGCGAAGGCTCTTAACTCAACTGCCTACTCTCCACAGTAGAGAACGTGCTTCTTCCCGGAAGTGATTCAGGAGGTTAAATTTGGTTCCCACTGCAAATTACCACATGCTGTCATCCACTCCCTTCTCTACTGACTATTAAGAAAAATCTGGGGAATTAGTTCACTGGGGTGAGGGACAAAAGCAAGACCTTCCTTTTAGAAAGTAGAGACATACTATGGAGTAAACTGATTTTGTGGTCCGAGGCATTTCAGCATGCATGTGAAGAGCTGCTCTGCTAGAAGCAGAGCATAGGTCTGAACCAAGGTCTTGCATGTCAGCATCCTAACTGCTGGTCCTGTATGGTGTACAGATGTGGGCCTGCCTTGGTTCTTCCTGTCTGAGTTGTCTTCCTTGGCATAGAATATTCAAATGTGCTTTTGGGTCAGAGAGTAGGACAGTCTGTTTAGCAGACTGTAAGAAGCTGTGATGCCTATTTGTGTAGTGAGACAACTGGGTCTGCTCCTACTTCACTGAGTGTTCCATTACAGCAAAAATGAGAACAGTACAAACGGGTAAGGTGAAGATTGCCCTCTTTCCGGTGACTTTGTAAATATGGTATCTTCTGAGAGACTGGAATCATATTTCCTTAGGGAGAGGAAGAAATTGAATCTGGTATCCCAGATGCCGCTGGAGCATTGTTTACAGCATTTCCTCCAAATCCGTGGTCTTCAAGCTCATTAAAAGAAGTTGTGTTTTTTTTTTTTTTTTTTTTTCCCCCCACTCACTAGGTGGGTGAACAGTCTATTGCATATTCATCCCCTATTCTCCTCTCCAATCTTGCCTCTTCTAATTTTTGGAAACAGATTTTGGAACACATTATGCATATGGTAATCTTCACCTAGTAAACATATGTACTGTACCCTCCAGCTAGGAGCAGTTTTGTTGGCTCTCTGGGTAACTGTAATATGCATACACATGTATTTTAAGAGTTTTAAATTTAGAGTGATAGTAAATAAGCATCTTTCTAAGGCTGTATTGTGCACATATCACAGAAGCACAGAACATGCTGAGTTGGAAGGGACCCTCAAGGGTCATCAAGTCCAGCCCTTGGCCCTGCACAGCACCATCCCCAAGAGTCACACTGTGTTCCTGAGAGCATTATCCAAACACTGTTTGAACTCTGTCAGGCTGGTACTGACCATTTCCTTGGGAAGCCTGTGTCAGTGCTCAGCCACCCTCTAGGAGAAAAGCCTTTTTCTGATACCTGATCTAAACCTCCTGAGACACAGCTTCAGGCCATTCCCTCAGGTCCTGTCACTGGTCACCACAGAGCAGAGATCAGTGCCTGTCCCTCCTCTTCCCCTCACAACGAAGTTGTAACTGCAGTGAGGTCTGTCCTCAATTTCTTCCAGGCTGAACAGACCAAGTGATCTCAGCTGCTCCTCATACAGCTTCCCCTCAAGACCCTTCACCATCTTTGTTGCTGTCCTCTGGATGGTCTCTCATAGTTTAATATCATTCTTATACTGTGGTGCCCAAAACTGCACATGATATTCAAGTTGAGGCCAGTGCAAAGTAAAGCAGAGCAATCCCCTTCTTTGACTGGCTGGTGATGCTTTTGCCATTATTTATAAATACAACAAAATTACAACATTACAAACATTTTGAATTGGCACAAATCCATGTGACATCAAGGCACCTGAGTAGAAAATAATGCTGGATACTACTTCTGCTATAGACATCACAGCAAATCCTGGATCATGTTTGTGTGCTATCACTGTCTTGTTGCCTGAAGTCTATGTCGTTTAGGGGATATGAAGCTAGCACAGGTGAGGAAATAGATACCCCTTGACTTAGAGTCTGGTGTGGGTGGAAGAAAGTCTCTTCCTTTCCTGCTCAGAACATTTCTCCAAACTCTTTGTGGCATTCCTGTCTGCACTGAGAAAGTGCAGTTGTTCTTTCTGTTGCATGGTTTGGTGACATGCAGTCTTTGCCTGTTTTAGAGAACTTCTGCATGTTCTCATGAGTTTTAATGAATAGTTTAACTTGTAGCAGTGTTGCTCTTCACACTGAGTGTCTAAAATGGAAGTTTTAAGAGGTGAGAGTCCCAACAGTTGGAGGCACCAACAAAATACTAATCTATCTTATATTTACAGGTGAACACTTATGTCTGGGGCTAGGGGCACTGCTGCAGAGGATATGTAGGATGGAGGAATGCTGAAAGGTGTGTCTGGTATTGGGGTGCAGTCATAAGAACCATAAGCACAAACAGGCTGGAGGATGAGAGAAGTACTACTCTACTCATAAGCAGTGGCAGGGACAAATGCTGTAAAAGTAAATGAAGAAGGCTGTGAAAGTAGTGGTGGTGAGGAGAAGGCAGCTTTTCAGAGGTAGTTAAGAAGGTTGAAGACTAGCTAAAGATGTCACCTTGTGAAAGAGGTACATGCAGGGTAAGAGTTTTACTTGAGGGTAAAATGGTAGAGAAGGTGATCTAAGACTTGAAACTATAATATATAATATGTAATATGTAAGATGAAATATGTAACATATAATATATAAAAATGCAACAATATAACAATATCTATAATAATATAACTAAAATAAATGCTTCCAAAGGAGTGTATTTTCCTTATACTTCGAATGCATAAGAATACAGCCATGAGCAGGCTTTAAGTATAAGCTGATCACAGTCTAGAAGGACCATTGCATATTACACATAGCAGAACAAACAGAAATACATAGAGAAAACTTAAAGACACAGGATGATTGTCTGGGTGTATCATTGTGACAGAAAATTTGCTCAAAATCAAACTGGCTTAGTACAGGAATGTGGGAAGTACAGGAAAGGTAAAAATATTAAAAAAATTAAAGCAGCAATGTGGCAGTCAACACAAGTATTAGAAATATTCTGGCTTCTGACAATTGTGCAGAAAATATAATAAACAATATTATTATGCTAATATATACAGTGCAAGTAAGAAACTACTTATATTAAATGACGAACAGGATTCCTCAAGTGGAATAATGCAAATGGAAGAAGCTGTGATTCAAAAGCTTGGCCAGCTACAATGAAAAGTGGACTATACTGTAATGTAAATAAATGTGATAAAGTGAAATAAGAAACTGTGAAGAGCACATAAATGTGAAACGGTGAAGAATGCCTCTGAAAGGTAATACAAATGATGTTGAAATGCTCTCTGAAAAATGTATAGGCTAAATTTAAGTGGTAAATTTAAGTGTTGGTGTCAACATACAGAACGTAGCAACCTGTTCTGCTGCTAGACAGAGTGAGGTAAACATGAAAAGGACAATCCATAACCCTTTTGGAATGTTACAGTAATATAATGTGAAGTTCTAGTCATGTAGGTTTTTCATTAAAAGACAAGAGTGTCCTGGAGAAGATGCAGATATGTGATCAGGGTTACAGTAGATGTTTCACAAGTCTTGGAAGGGAGTCTAGGAAACCAATTGTGAACCATGGCAGCAGATGGTATAATTTGCAGAATGGAAAAACATCTACTTGTTGAGTTCTCTATGTAATAATTGCACAGAAAAGTAGTAGAGGTTATGACCATGTGTAATCTCTTGAGGCTTAAATAAAAACAGAAGAAAGAAACATTTTGCTGGCTAATGGAAAGGGGAATATTTTTTGACATGTCAGGAGTCAAATAGTTCAGCAAATTTAATGTATTAACAGGATATAGATGGATTTTCCTGGATAGATGGCTTTAGTTTTGTGTCTTTGCTCCACCATTTGGAAGTACTGCCTTTTGATCTGTACCTGGCATGAAGTGCACTGCATGCAGTGAATGAGGCAGGAAACAGGGTAGCAGGTGCAAATATATATCTTGATGATCCAATGATCCAGAGCAGATTGATTGGAGTATTGGATATTCTAATAGCCAGTAAGTTTAAACTGAATAAAGGCAAATATTAATGTCAAACAGTGGGAATTGTATATGTGAAGACTGACTTCAAAGGAGGTTTCAGAAGAAATGTCTTATGCTGAGTGAAAGAGTCAAGGAATACTGAATGTGTCAGAACCCAGAGACAGGAAAAAATACTGTTGAGGGGGATACTGATTTATGTCAGAAGTGCAATCTAATTCTGAAGGACGTGCAGTTACCTAAGACAACACTTCCAGAAAGTCACTGTCTGAGTATGGACAACTGAAAGGAAGAGAATTCCAAGGTTTTGACAGCAATCAAGAAGCTTTAATGTTTTGATTCACTGAGGGACTTAAAAAGATACATAAAAGGGATGGTTGTCTGAAATCTTACTGTGCTCTTGTGGAATGGATGTTTTCCCATTCTCATTTGCATCAGGGCCAGTGGCAGCTTTAGAGATGGTATATGCAAGTGCTGAAAAGAGAGTATTTGCATTACTGCTTTTTGCAGACTAGGTGGTTCTGCAGGAGAAAGAACTATCACTGTGTTTATTCATTCATTTAAGATGCTCTTTCATCCTTGCATGGAAATAATATCATAATCAACAACAGTAATAATAAAGATTAGTCTTATGATTGCTTTCTTTTGAGAAATAATGGAAATACTCTCCTTTTGTATGTTAATTTACTGTGTGTTTTCTAGCATATATATTATAAAGGGTCTGTTTGAGAGTTTAAGCCTCTTCCTAGCAATCTGCATAGATTATTTCATACACAGGGGACGAAAATATGTTTTGAAGATAAATATAAGGTCAGAGATTAGGATATGTCTTTTAGAATAAGTAGGTCATTGCTTGGTCTTCTGACAATAGAAAGAAATATTGACATTTGCAAAATATCTAAGGAAAAACAAGTCTGTAGTTGTTGTGTATTCCTGGAAAAACGTCAAAAATTCATGTCTTGATGCAATATCAAGTGTACAAACCTGGGGATCTCAAAGGGGAGGACAGGTCTCTAAATGGAGAAAATACTTAAATAAGCTCTGCATCCATTTGGGGGAAAGTAATTCTGGAGGTGGAGCTCATCAAGAGCATAAATCTTAAATCTGGAAAGCTGCATGAAATGTCTTGAGAGTTTGCTTGATTTGGTCTGCTATCTGAAGAGAATAAAACAAACACCTTGAAGCAAAAGCAGAAACATAAGACCAAGGGTGTATTACATTTCATTTTCCCTGCCTTACAGTAACTTTCTTTAAATTTTGCATTCCAGGCACATTCATTTATTTTTACTTTTGCCTTCATGCTGAAAAGTGGGAACTAAGGTTGGCTGGAAAACCACGGAGTATCCATTTTCCAGGCAGTTGTAGTCATAAACAATAGCAGATAACTGCTCCTGCAGTGCTAAAACAAGACTGGTATCTCCACTGAATTCCCATTTTCTTCTGCTTTAAACTGGTGGGTTGACACTAATTGTCCAAGATGATGGCTTTGCAGAATCAATTTGCAATGGCAGCTATGTGCTACTAACTGGAGAATAGCATACTCTTGTGGAGCAGAATGCCTGGGCCCTGTTGCCTCCTGGCAGTTGACACAGCCATATATCAAGAACAGGGAATTCTTGAAATTAACTGATCTCTGACATTGCCTGTGAGATGCTGAGTTCCAGATTGTCCTGAACAATGCGTTGCCTGAGTACGGGATGTGTATAGTACAGGATTTACTGAAAAAATGGCCATGCCTGTGTCTGTGAAGAAAGATCCCAGAGCTAATTATATTGTCTCCAGAGCTTCTGTACTGGCACGTGGAGAGCTATTTCCTGAAGTCTTCTATGACTTGTGGTTAAATAATCTAAATGTGAGGAAACAACCCTTAGGGAACCTGTGATAGTGGCAACCAATTTTTCCCTCTTTGTGAAATACAGGGTGATTCATGGTTTAAAAAGAAAAAAAAAAAAACCAAACAAAAAAACACAAACAAACAAAAAACCAAAACCAAAAAAACTACTGCAGCACTTGCTCAGAATTTTCCAGGAGACACTGGGCAGCCAAGGAAGGAGTCAAGCACTGGTAAAATTTCTGAATGCTAAGTAAGTCCACTGTGGATGGTCTTGACACACTGCATCTTTCCTGAGTTAGGATAAACTATCAGTTGAGGTTCTGTTTCCTGAAGCTATCCTCATTAAATCTTGCACCTGTGGTACCAGAAGGAGGAAGCAAAATAGAATAAAATAATTGGAGTAAGCTCTATATTGGTAGAATACTTGCTGGGTTTAGATGTCTATATCATGCTCATTGCTTCTTAGGAGTTTCCTTCCTAAAGGGAGCTTGGACCTTTGCAGGAAGATTTCTTGATTGAGCAGAGATTATAGCATTGATGTCTACATCTGTCTGAAATGTTACATTTCTGATGCGCAACTTGTGTAGCTCTGTGCATCATTTCCCAACTGTGAGTTCATACTACTTCAGCACTATTTTAAAGTTGGTTTCAGAGGGGCTGCAAATGTAAGCCAGTTGAATGTGCCAGGTTTCATCAAGTATTGCATCAATTTTACAAATTTTACGTGATCTTAATGCATAACAATGAATCAGCCCATATTTGTTGAAAATGCCTCTAAGTTTTAGCCTACTTTTTTAATGAACTTGGTGTGATATCTGAATTTGTAAGAAGATATGGCACTAGGGAACTTTGCGATGTTTAATTCTCAATATTAACATACTGCTCTCACAGAAGTCTAGACTAGGGACATATGCGACCTGTCATTAAATGGTAATTCATCTTCTGACAGTTCAATGTCTGAAGTGTGCTGCCTTTGTCCCCTAAAGACTCAGTGAAAAAACAGCTTGGAATATAAAGTTCTCCCAAAGTTCAGAAACATTTCACCAGTGAGTGTTTATTAATTTAAAAATATTTTTTTCCCAGCCATACGAACCAGACCTAGGCATATAATTGATTTATTTTTTGGAGTGTTAAGAAAATATGTTTTCCATAAAGGAAGCTTTTTGGCAACAGAAATACTTCTGGAGCTGCACTACAGTGCTATTTGCTTGCATCTATGTTGTTAAGACTAGCATGTGCTAGTTTTTTTCCATCATGTCCTTATAGCTCCAGATGGAGTAGCATACCTTAATATACATTAAGCAGGAAGAAATAGAGTAAGCAAGTTAGGAAGGCATATTTCTGCTGGCCTTTTATGTTCAGGTTAAGGAAAACATTTGAAAGTTGGCATGGAATCCATTTTTAAAATGACTAAGGAACAAAATAATCTAGATGGCTTTAAAGATCAGAACTCACTTTCTCTTCATGCCTTTGCAGTTCAGAAGTTGCTTCACTGATGTTAAACACAATCTGTATTCTTTCACTTTTTTAATGAGCGTAAGTGAAGACCACCCTCTCAAAGGAGATCTTACTTGGAGTAGTTGACGCTTATAGATTAGGATTTTAAACTATTGTTTCCAAAATGCTGTAGCAGTGGTGAAGTGTGACTGTATGACACTATTCAGTAGCTGCTGAAGTGGGGCGAGATGAACATGCTATTGTAGATTGCAATGTGCAAACTAGGTATGTGATTTTGAATGTCTTTATTAGAATTAATCAGTAGTTTACAATGGAGAGATTAAATTAAAGGTCTGAAGACAATTATTGTTTACTGATTACTCATTGAAGGAGATGCAGGATGCTACAGTATAATCAAGCAAATAGCTCTGTAGGCAGCTAAGGGCTTGATTTAGAGGCAGCAGCCAGTATTTGTGAACTGATATGTGTGGTCTGTCTGGTGCTATCCAGCCAGGCTCTGGCAGTGCAACAGTGCTGTGCTGTGCAGTGGGAGCTTCCAAGGTCTTCATGTGACTTCAGCCAGCCGTGAGTCAGTATGTTTTTCTTTTGTGCTACAGTAAAAAAGGTCAGTTAAAGAATAGGGTGGATATTCTTAAGGGCAGGCAGGCAAATTACATTTCTCAGTGTCTCCCACTGCAAGTCAAAGCTTTTAGAGTATTAATGTTTGATGATAAGTAACATTAAGGTGAAGTAGTTGTGAAGAGGGTAAAAATAGACTTCAGTTAGGGAGAGGTTTTATTTCAGATCTCCCTCTAAATTAAATAGAAGAGCAACTTCCCCTTATAGGGTACAGCTACACCATTCTACTCTTTTCTTTCTCTATATGACATAACTGCAAAGGCTTAACTTGAAACAAACTTGTTAAGTGAGTAAGGAAGTCTAAGAGGGTGTAACCTGCTTATGGTATATTATGTCTGTCCACTCTTTTTTTCAAGGATTTCCAATGGTGTGAGCTTTGCTTTACTGTTGTGTTCTGTATGGAGAGTGTTTTCACAAGAGTATTGCAGAGCAGTTATTGAGTTAGTTACACTTAGACAGAAGTTCTTCTCAGTCCCAACCAGCATGGCTGTGGAAAAGCAATGGTTTATTTCGGTTCTTGTAGTTAGGAACTGGAATTATAAAATGATTCCTCTTAGAGAAACCAGTACCAATTCAGAGTAAAGAATGCCCTGCTCACCCCCACCTAGGGTTTCATCTAAGGGATGCAATAAGAGAAGGATAGAAGATACCACAAACTCATACTACTACTTCCCAAATACAATCTGTTTGGTCTATTCCTTGATGGACTGATACCAATCTTTTTATATAGATTGTGTGCTCATACTAAGATTTTTGTCTGATATAGATTGTAAAGCTTTGTTGGTTTCAGTAGAGCTGAACTATTATACACTGAGGTTTAACACATGATGTAATACACTAACAAATTTTTGTGCAACACTGTAAGTTATGTCAAGTTCTGGAGTTTATTGTAGTGGGTTGTTCTGGTTAAATGTTTGTGTGATTAAAATTGTAATGCCAGATTTGGATTGGTGATACATATGTTTAAGTGATCAATCTGCATTTTGGCAGTGTTTGTCAGGTTTTGTTTATTTTTTTTGATGGCCTAAGTTTTAGGTAGTGCAACTGTTATGCTGTTTCTTTTCTTTAAATCCAAGTCTCTTCACACTTCTTGTCTCATTGTCCATTCTCCTCAATTCCTGCTCTTATGCGATTTCCCTATTTCAATTTGACCTTGACAGGATTCCTGTTGTTTGATAACTGAGGGCAGGATGAGGAAAGTGTCTTTGAAACCTCTTGCATAACTTGATTTTAGCATTTTGAGGTCCAAATGGCAGAGAAGGTGGATGATACTTAAGAATGAGTTCTTCAGGGCATGTTTAGAGGAAGTATGTTCATTGACTTGCAGGACACTTAGATGAAGAAATTGATAGATTTTTATATAATATTTCATCACTGTTACTTGGCAAAATAATTAAAGTTACCAACCCACAAAAAAGCCAACCAAACAAAATAGATTAGTAATTATTGAGATACTAAATCAGGCTGTTTTAAAAATTCAGGAAAGGAAACATGAAAAGCAAAGGACTCTTATCTTCTAATGGGTACACTGTGTTAATCTTTTTCTGAAAAGTCTTGCAGAGCAGTCGATGTCATATGATGCTGTAGTAATGTGTTCCATCTAGGTTCATGCACTGTCTTTTTCGGCCCTTCTTTTTCCCAAGGAACAATGGATGCCATTAGGAGAAACTTTTTACTTTTCCCAGTGCATGGCAAGAGCATAGCCCAAGTCAGGACTGCAGCTTTGGAGGAGAGCCCAACCCAACTTATGGAATTCTCAGGCTTCTGTTGGGATTTAGAAACATGGTGAATTTCTCTTAACACAACCAGCTCAGGTACATGCATTGCCTTTGAAAGAGCAATACATCTCCTTACTAATTCACTAGAATTCTCTTTAAATAAATTCTAAAAAGATGTTTAGAATGAAGAAAAGCTTTCTTGTAACAAAGAAAGACTCATTCATTTTAGGAGAACCTGCATCTTTGGTTAGTTTGTGATGCTAGTTTGTGAAAACACATGTCAACGTCTCGTTAAGTTTTTCTGGGACTGGGCTTATATTTTGAAATGTGTGGACTCTTTAGCAAGGCATCCCTTAAATCAGGCATACTTTTCTGCCCATAATGTCAGAAAAATTGCTGTTTCCACTAATTTCTTCTTCCTGGACTGTATGATTTGCAGTGTGAAACTTTTACTTCCGGTAGAAGAAGTAATGATACATTTGCTGTGCACATTATAATTTCCAGTCAATGGGATGTCACTGGACATCCATAGATCTCACATGGTCATAATACAAAGGACTGGATTGCATGCCCACAGCCTTTTAGATAGATATTAAGGATATGTGAGTGGACTCAGTACTTTAGTCTGATACAGTAGTTTCTCTTCTCTTAATTTCTGCTTGTGTGTATAGCATCATGAAATACAATCTCTCTTCTCTCAGTTTTCCCACGGCCACACCTTGTAAAAGAACTGAAATTACTTTGTGTCAGGGAAGAAATAAGGGTAAGAAGTGATTAAGTTATCAACATGAGGGGAAAAGACTAGGGAAGTATGACAATCTCTCACTGTAAGTAGGGATAACTGCAGTTATGCCTTTAAACTTGTCCCCTTTGCTATTGTTAAATCCATGAGGTAAGGACCATGTGTCTTGGAGAATGGTGACATTGTGCAGCTTTATATGGCCTTCAGGTTTCTTGCCTTCTTCATTTCCCCTGTTTGAAAATGAGCTGCTCCCCTGTTCCACAAAGTATCATTTAAATGATGAAAGAGATTTTAAGGAGCATTTTTGCTCTGCAGCTGGTCTAATTAGGACTTAGAACTAATTGCAGTAGGTCAGCAATCATAACTGACTTCCATACATCAGTGCATGATTTCTGAACAGTCAAAGTCATGGAAGGATCCACTTACATACTTCTTTCTGTTTTGCTTTTTCAACAGTTACATCGCAAACCAGCCAAATTTGGAAAGTATAAATGACAATGAGGTTGGATTTTATGTTGGACTTAAAAATCTGTGAGTATGGGATGCATTTGATGCAGCCATTTTTTTCTGTATTTCTTTTATAGAAGCATGTAGAGACCTTATCAAACTGTATGCCTAACTTCGTGAGTTACTCAGCAAAGCTGTAAATCTTGTAGCTGAGCCTTGTAGACATTTCCTCCAAACTCTTATTTTAATAGTTACTATCATTTCACTTTCCATTATATTTTAAATGAAAAATTCTAACAGTTTTATTTTTTTTTTTCCTAGGACTGTGGTGGATTCAGGCCTAAGATTCGTGTCCCGTCATGCATTTGTGAAAAACGTGAACCTACAATACATGTAAGTAAGAATAGTATCTGCATTCTTAGTCAAAACTGCCCAACTCATGGCAATTAATTTATTTTTAATTTATTTCTATGTCTTACCATTTGCCTAATTTAAAAATATTTTGACAAGACAGACTTAGAATGCTCTTCTGTCGTTAATTGCCCTTAAATGAGATATATATGGTAAGGAACTGGCAGATGATAAAAACATACTGTGTGAAAAGACCATCCAGTGCATTATCCGAAGTGTACTTTGGCTGTGTCTTTTGTGATAAGTAATGTAGCACAAAGAGTATGTCTCTTGAGGGTATGATGTCCACATTGTGCATCACACTCAGTGACATGGTTTTGATCAGCTCTAGTGTGATTTGATGAGCTGAACATATTTTAGCAGCTGCAGTGCAGGAGATGCATGCATGGAGCATACCAGATATAATTTGATCAATATATGTGCCAAGAGACTGTGATCAGACTGCCTGAAGAACTGGTCATTCACTTTGAAAGCTCACTCAAGATCAGAATTAATGCATGAGCAGAATATAGGAATAACATTGCTTTCACACCCAAATGTGATTTGTGGTTCATGACCTACAGGAAGCAGAATCTGTACCTGTGCAGCTTTTTGACTGTATTTCCTAGATTTCTCATTCTTTAGATTTAGCAAAACCTGAACTGATCAAAGTTCTCTTCCTACAGCTTTTGTTCCTTCTAGTGGGACAGACATAGAGTAGCTCACTTTGCTACTTTCATGGAAAACTATGGATCTAGTCCAATAAAACACTGAGATCATATGAGTGGCTCAGTTCCTCACAAATACCCTGTTTTAGCCAAATATTCCAAGTGTGTGCTTTAGTCCATACATCTTCAATAAATGAACACTAACATATATTAGCATCTAACTGAACCTTTTGCTTTTATCCTAGTGAGACTGAAAAGGCATAATGCCAAACCTTGGCTTTGTAAGATACTTCCTTGTAAATGGAAAGAATTGTTGAACAGAACACAGAGTTCTGTTTGATTTGATTGCTTTGCTCATGAGATGGAATCACTTTCTGACCTGTGTTTTCCAAAGAACAGCAATTAATTTCTGTAAGGAAGTGGACATAAGTGTCCTTTTCTGCCTAGACAGTAATTCCTGCCCTTAATATGGAACAGTCACCAGAGGAGTGTGAACCAGATCTTAAGAGCCTGTGAAATTTATATTACATCATATAATCATTAATAAAGAGCTTTACTATATAATCAGTTGGTAATATAAGGGAATATGGAAATATAATATCAGTTGGTAATATAAGGGAAGTATGTTCCAGAGTAAATTCAAGTTTTTGCCTGTGCAACAATTGCTCAGTGAATTATGGCTATAAACTATGAAACTCCATAAAGCCAAGACCATGTGCACTGGCTGTGGAAATACGCAATTAGAACATACTGTCTGAGGGACATATTTGCAGAGAAAGATTTAGTGACTCTGCTGGGAGAGAAGTGGGATTCTCTCTCTGTGCAATGAGGCAGAACAAAGCAAATTCAAGTCTGGGATCAAAAGGAATATTATGTTACATTTTTACATCTTTTCCCCATTGCATTAGCTGCTGTGGTCTATTGGAATACTGTATAGAGATTAGGACATGGAATCTACTCATCTTGAAAGATGCTACAGAGGAGAGCAGTGGAGCCATAAGGAGCTCGTAAAACAAATAATATAAGGTGGCTGAGAGCCCGAGTATGTTCAGTCCAATAAAGAGAAGATTTAAAAGGAACGTACATCACTGCAATAGGACAAAGAATAAAAATTTGGAAATCAAAGAGGGTTGATTTAAATTAGATAGAAGAAGTTTCTTATAATAAGGGTAATGAAACACTGGCACAAGTTGCCCAGAGACATGGTGGATGCCCCAGCCCTGGTAGCATTTAGGGTTATGTTGGACAGGGCTCTGAGCAAGGTGGTGTAGTTGAAGATGATGGAGAGGTGCAACTAGATCACCTTTAAAGATCCCTTCCAACCCAAACTACTCTATGATTCTACACTTCTGAGCTCATCTTATCTTTAAAAGAAGAGCAATTATGATGAGGAAAGCAATCAGTTCTCTCCATTACCATGAGTACAGTTTGAGAAATAATGAGTTTAGTTTGGAGAAAGATAAATAGAATTCTGGAAGACCTTCCCAGCTGTCTGGGCAGGTAGACACCACAGAAGGTGTGACAACTGGTATGATCCTCTTGAGAGCCTTTTTTACTGTTGTCTTTGGGAAATGGGTTTCATGCAATCACAAAGTGTGTCTGTCTTGAGTTTTTGCTTATAACCAAAATTTACATAGGTGAACAGGTTTTCAGAAAACTGACTATTGAACAGAACAGAGACACCCTATCAAAGTAACCACTTAAGGGAAAAGTATCACTGTACATGTGTGAGCTGCTAGGCTTTACAGAACCCCCTTGGATAAGGTGCTTTTAAAGTGTTTCAACCATAGGAGGAGCTTCATTTGAACATGCAGTCAAACTGGGAATACATGTCTGCTGGTAAGCAGATTTGGTAGAGCTGTAACTCATAAAACTCCTTGCTAGGAACAAATTAGACTGACTTGACATCTGTTCAGTTGATATAGATGAATTCTTGATGCAGAATACTTACATTATGAACCAGAAGTTTATCCAGTCTTGTACTGTGTTTTCTTTTGGTGAGGATTTAGTAATGTTGGCAGACACAGTATAAGCCCAGATAAGATGGAAAATATTAAGTGTCACCAGCTGCTCTATATGCACAGGACAAAGCAGTAAGTATGGAGGTATTTTTCACCAAGGCTGATCTGTTATCCCTGCAAAATGCATTTGTTTGTTTTCTTTGGCTAGTCATTATGCACACTAAAATGTTTCTGAAAGCCCCAGTGAATCATGGCTTGTTGTCATCAGCAATAAAAATACTGTTGACTCCCTATGAACGAAGTATAGCTCCTGTTGTAGTTGAGACAGTGAAAACTATTAAGCGCTAAAAGAATTTAATTTTGCAAGGGTAATCTATGAGTAATGATCTTTGAGAAGTCCTACATTTTATTTAGAAACAAATCTTTTACTATGCCATAAAGAAAAAAAAGGCATTTTTCTGAAGATTGATGTAACTGTATAAGTATTAATTTCCTATGATACTATTACAGCTTTCTTTTCTGTTCTATGAAAAATCTTTTGATGTAGTTAAGGAGCTGTATTACATAAAAGTAGTATTTATTTTATGAATCATACAAGAGTATCAGTTTAAAAGAAACTTATTAACACACATTTTCTCAAGCCCTTTTTGTTATTTCCTTATTTTTTTGGGAAAGCTTATATAGCCCAAGTATCTTTCTAAAATTATCCATCATGAGAAGATTTGAGTAATACCATAAACAACAGGAAAATAAATATCCTAATAGATGCTATTGAAGTGTGATTAGTAGCCTGCTCATCTAATTTTGGTGTTTTCACTGCCCTAGACTCAAGTTAGCCAACAGTCTTATTTTAGTAGTTTATAACCTTATCTGCTGCTAAGAGTAATTTTACAGACCTGTGTAATACACATGCATGGTATATTGTCAGTACGTTTAAATGTGAAAACATTTCATAGCAAGTGCCTATTTACAAAAACTTTAAAAAATAGTTGTTGTTATGTGTCAGCCTGCATCTAAGTGCATCGCTGACTCATAGATTGTGAGAGTAGTGTATATATACAGCTCCAGGTATTAAGATGTGTTTGTATCTCTATGCTGTTCAGGTTTAGGTAAGACAGCCAAAGGAAACCATTTGAAATCACCCTTGCTGCAGATTTCCCCTTGTTTGCACACAGGGCTAATTCCAGCCATAGGCAGAGCAGGCTGTTGCCTGTGGAGGGAGACTGAGTGTAGCAAAATGGCCATGTCTTCACCTCTTTCCCCCAGTTCTCCTTAGATCTGTTCCCTCCTTTCTTGCGTCCCCTTTTCAGGAGCCCTATAGCTGGTAGAACTCTGCCCATGTTGCTAGCTCTGTAAATCTTTATGTGGTTTCTCACTCTGGTTTTGTTCTACTCATATTGCCACTAGTTTGCTTTTAGCTGAATTAGGGCTAGCAAGTGTAAAGTAAGCTTGATATTTTCATGTAAAATACAGGCATACTTTTGACTGAATCTGGGTCCTCTCCTTAAGTTTAGCTTTGGGGCCAGGCTCTGTACTTTTGACTTTTCTATAAGAGAAAAACCCTTTAGAATCTCAGATGTATTTTCTCTGGGCTGCCTGCCATGGTCTTTTTATATGTAGTTGAATTATGGAATTAATTCATATTCTCTTTCCATGAAAGTGGAAGTGGGATCATTAACTACTTCAAAATAAACCTGGCAGTGATTTTTTTCACTTAGCATGAATTAAGG
Source organism: Toxostoma redivivum (assembly GCA_013397375.1). Taxonomy (NCBI): domain Eukaryota; kingdom Metazoa; phylum Chordata; class Aves; order Passeriformes; family Mimidae; genus Toxostoma; species Toxostoma redivivum. Next base: position 53,387 of record VXBI01010275.1, read on the forward strand.
AGACAGCAGTAGGCATCTCTGTAGTCAACAAAAAGTGCTCACCTTATTAAAAAAAAATTAAATTTACTGTCAAGTATTGATTAAGGTGATACAAATTTATAGCAGTGGTTTGCAGGTAAAGCCCACTGTATATCTGGCCTTCTTTTGGCAAAGGAAAGATTTATTTGATCTGCAGGTAAGAGAGGTAGGTGCATGCCTTGTCTGGCAATACCACAGGGACCACCACATGTGCTGCTTGTCAGTGTGGGAACAGGAGACATTCTTCTGTGTGGTGAGTGAAGAATTTCCCATGGAGGGATGGGGTTTGATGTGGCTCCATGTTGGAGGCAAAAGCCCAAATCAGTATGAGGGTCCAACTTCTTTGATTCAACCTACCAACAGAGAGCATATGCTTGCAAATAAAAGAACGCATAGTAACAATTTTTATTTAAACATAACTTCTGTTCTAGATGCAAATTGTGCCTTAACGTTGATTTATCTGATCAGGGTCCATCAGTCATTTCCACCAGCACCTGCCATAGGGAAGTGCAGTTCACCTGACTAATGAAACAATAGCTCCTGTGTTTTGCTGTCACATGTAAGGACCAGTCAGTTTGTAAACTTCAGGTTCTTCTTTGCCAGAAGGGATCAGTGATGAAATATAATCTCTTTGATTCTGTTATAAACATTTGTAGAATATCCAACTCTTAATTTCTGTGAAAATTATATTGTACTCAAAGATGAACAACTGAAAGTTGGGAAGTAAACACTGTGTTCTTTAGTAGGATTAAAAAAAAAATAATCCCTGGTTTTAAATGCAACGCAATGCCTTGGAGCCCCTACAAAACTCATGGTATTTTGGCTCATAACACTGATTTGTGCCCTGCTGCTGGCAGTTAAACTGTTTACTGCTCTCACTATCTTTTATTCATAGACAGATAAGACTGTACAAAACCAGCATTATTTTGCTTTGGGGTGGAGAAAGCAGTTTTGTAAGCTTATGAGGGGAGGAGTATTTCTGGTTCAGATCAACATTTCTTTGCATAATGGGAGAAGGCCTTTCATTTAATTACCACTGGAAACCGTAAATGCTTAATTGACATAAAAATGTCCAATCCAGGCATTTTACAGTTTTCCTTTTGATCTTCTGTGTGGGTGCATATTGCACATGCAATTTGAATAGAACAACTAAAGAGCTCTGATATGGATGTGTGCTAGCATGTGAGGAGGGCTTATTTGAGCACAGCGTTTGGTACAGCATCAAAGAAAGGGATACACCCATTTCACATGAATAAATTGAGCATATAATTAACACCTGGACTTTACAAAATACTTTTGAAACACAGTTAAATCTGCTGCTTTTCTGCAGTTGACAAAGTGCTAAAAGTGAAAATATTGATCCCTGTTGAGTTTGATTTTGGATGTATTTGACGTTAGATGCTGACTGGATTCAAGCCCCTGAAATCCTTCAAACCATAAAGTAAGACTGAACACTACCCTTTTACAACTGAAGTCAAAGGACTTTTGGAGCTGGTTCTAGTTCTTAATTGCTTTCTCAAGAGACACAAACTGTATTTTTAGTGTAAGAAGAGGCAATTCTAATTAATGCAATCTTTTTCTTTGCCATAGCAATTTATCCAGAAACAAGCTCTCTAGTTTGTCCAAGAAGCCTTTTCGCCATCTGGGTTTGACTGATCTGTAAGTTGCCGTTTCTTAAAATATAAGTTTATATTTGGCTGGAATGGAAGAATAACACTTTGAAGTTTGTTCTCTTGAAGGTAGAGGTCCATCAGGAATTCGAAGTGCAGTCCTAGTTCAAAGAAATCATCAATTCTGAACACTTAAATGTGGAGAAATTTTCATTCCAGGGTTTCAAGAAGGTTAGGTATATATTTTAAAGTAATGTATAGGTCAAAATAGCCTCTTCCTTCAGCTTTAAGATATTTTATTGTGGGATTAATTCACACAAAACTACTGGTGTTTATTTAAATATTTGAACTAATGAAAATACAGTCTTTCACAGATATTCATATGAAGATTGTCTCTCATATTCTTAGAGTGGCTACACAGCTTATATGCTTGTGGCTGGCTATTTAAGAGTATTTTTATTTTCTCAAATTCTTGAGTTGCACTGTGCGCTATATAATTGTTAGCAATGAAAGCACTGGTAAACATTTCTTTCTTGATTTTTAAATCAAGAAATACTAAAATTTTTATTCTCTGTTACACCTGCCATATTTTCTTACTGATATACGTTTCAAAATTTTGGTCATCCTGTCCATGCTCTGCTGTTATGCAGAGAGCCCGCAGGAGTTCTGGGAGAGCTGGGGCTGCAGAGTAGAGGGAGGTTGCTCTCCTGGATCTCAGAGCAGAGTCAGAATTTGCTCAAAGTACCAGTCCAAGAATGAAGCACCTGTCATGCCATCCTAGGCCTCTTCAGGTGAACTTCAGCATGTGAGAAATGAAATGAGCAAATCTCAGTGGCACAAAAAGAGGTTATGCCCCTTAGGTATATTTTGTTGATAATTAAGTTGGTATAATTATTCTCTTTATGGTTCAGGGAACAGTGTTCACTGGAATATTCTTTAATAATTTGACTGTTGCTGAGCTCACTAATGAGGTGACTAGCTGGTTGCAAAGCTCTCCCATTGCTCCATGCCCTTTGTTCTGTTGCTTCTGCATGAAGAAGCAGGGCAAAGGTAGTCAGAGTGAGCCAGATATGGATAGTGTGAAGGTTAAAGAGGGTAATATTTGATGTATGGAGGCAATGTGTGATGGTGTACTACTGAGAGAAAAAAGGGATACAAAATTGAGGTAGAGTGTTGTGGGCTTGGGAAAGAGAATGTAGGACTAGACAAACTGAAGTTATGCAAATAGAGGTTGTGATGAAGTGAGATAAACAGATATGGGGGAAATGAGGGAAAAAAAGTGAAAGGATAAAAGCAGAGCCTGAAAGGAGGACAAGCAATGATAGAATCAGGATAGTTGAACAATTCTGCTGATAAGTGTTTAATACATAGCTGGAAGATCAGAAACAGGAGACAAGGAAGAGTGTTGGTAGGTGAATCTGAGATATGAATGTTGCCATAAATAGCTTTTGAAGAACTTCCCCTAAATCTGACAAACATGTATGTTTGTTCTGTTAGTACTTTTGCAAATCAAAACGTAAAGAGATAAGAAATTTAGAATAAGGTGTAGTGGAGAGGACAGTCCCCAGGTATTACAGAGAAGGAGATGCCACCTTGGACGATTACTTCTAGAACAAATGGACTGTAGTTGTAAAATTAGAGCAAACAAGATAAAGACTTCAAATTTTCTTTCTGTAGGTCAGAATTTTTCTTTCACACAAGTGTCTGTAGAGGGGCATTATTTTTCATGATTTTCACACTTCATGTCTTCAGGAGGCATTTATGAGCATAGATTCTGGAAGAAACTTGAGCTTCTGTACGTCAAAAGTACCTATGAAACGTTCTTAAGAATAATTGTTCTCCTGGTAATGAAATGCCTTAAACAGACACTTGCTCACCGACTTTATTGGATCTCATGTATGCCAGTAGAAGGAAAAGAAATACTGGCCACTGTTTAAGTAGATATATTTCTGTTCCTATTTAACATAGATGTAATTGCATTACACTGTTTTGTAGTTTTATTAAATTTTAAAACTAGAATTTGTTAGGTTTGCTAACCTGTGGTTTAAATTCCATGCAGAATACCATATCAATTTCTATTTCAGGGCCATTTTTTCATTTGGTATTTCTTCATGGCATTGCCTAAGGTTTTACTGTGAGGTTTTTCTAGACTGTTGTAGCAGATGAATTTTAAAGATTAGGCAAAATAATTTTATGTGATTAAAGTTTGTTAGAGTATGTGTATAATCCAAGACTGCTTAACTTTATAAAGAATTTATCACCCCATAGCTGTAAACCATTTTTGAGGTGAGTGGTGTCTCAGATATAGAAGAGATGAATTCCAGTCTCTCCTGATTTATGAAATAAAATGGAGCTTCTTGAGCAGCCATTCTCTACAGACTCCTGATTTACACTGATGAATTGGAAATCGTAGCCAAATCCCCCGTGTGATAGCTCCTGCCTATGGTATTCTGGGTCTTCAGTGCATGCAGTGCTTAATTCCCTACATGGAAACTGTTACCAATTTGGCAGCTTACTTTGCACTGAGTTTACCAAGGGTGCATGCACTATGCTTCTTAATGAAAGGGCATGCATGCCTTCTTTAACCTTCCTAACTAAGTTGTATTTTCACCCAGCTGAATGCTTGAAGCCCCCTTGCCCCTTCTTTTTTTTTTCTATATGGATGCTACGTTTCACCTTCTAAATAAATTGGTGTTTTTTCCTGTAGGATATTGGTGGACAATCCATTCAAGTGTTCCTGTGAAATCATGTGGATCAAGAAGTTTCAAGCGACCAAGTTTTACACAGAAACTCAGGACTTATATTGCATAGATGACAACAATAAGAGGACAGCCTTGCTGGATATGAAAGTCCCGAACTGCGGTAATATTCTTTTAACATAAAACTACTGCTAAATTACTGTGAGCAAGGAAAAAACAAACATGCTTTTTTACAAAATACTTCTCAGGGTGACAACAATGCTCTAAAGGAAAAGTTTTCAGTGGAGCTATTAACCACTCAATGGTCTTTCACCTCAGATGGAATGGCTCTGGGAACTTCATAGAATCATAGAATCACAGAATATCCTGAGCTGGAAGGGACCCCTCAGGATCATGGAGCCCAGCTCCTGGCACTGCACAGGACACTCCAAGAGTAACACCATGTATCCAAAAGCTTTGTCCAAATGCCTTTTGAACTCAGACAGGATGGGTGCTGGGACCAGTTCCATGGGGAGCCTGTTCCAGTGCCCAACCACACCCCAGATGGCCAACCTAAACTCCTCCAACTCAGCTTCATACCATTTCCTTGAGTCCTGTCATTGGTTACAAGTGTGAAGAGATCAGTGCCTGCCCCTCCTCTGCCCTTCATGAGGAAGCTGAAGACCCCAATGAGGTCTTCCTTCAGTCTCTCCCAGACTAAGTGACATCAGCCACACCTCATAGCTTCCCTTCAAGGCCCTTCACCAGTTCATGTCAACTTGTTTATTTTTCTCTTGATCGTTTAAGAATATACCATTATTCAAGTGCAGGGAAACAGAATACTGGTTATAGATAGCACACAAGTATTACATAGAACGCATGTGCTTTGTTCAACTAAATATTAGTGTTTCCAAGCTCAGTAGACATTCATAGCTCAATTTTACCTACTTGAATTTTCTTTCAGGTATTTATAGTTAATGAAGTATTTATTTTCCTTCAAAAATACTAGTATTAGGACCACAGGAAGAAAATTCAGAACTACATGCTACTTGAGACAAATTAGCAATAGCTCTCTTCTTCTTCCAAATAAAACTCTACTGAGTTCACTTTAAAGGCTATACAGAAGAGTTATATCAAGCTTAGGTCTTTGGCATATTGTTTTCAGCTGTATGGATCTAGAAAAAAATGGAAAAAAATTATATAACAATAAGGCCATCTCCTTGCCTTTTTTATATACAGTTTTGCTACTTACATATTGTCCTGGGACAGCTGGGGAAAAGTTTCATTCACTAGCTGGAGATTTCTCCTCCTCTGAGGGGCAGGAATGGGGTGTTTCATGATGTCACATCTGCTGGACTCTGGAAGCAGAGTGGGAAACTGGGGTCCCCAGCAGCAGGCAGGCAGGAAGGAAAGGGAACAAGGGGATCTCCATGGAGGGCTCATTTGTATAGGAAAAGCTCTAAGTGAATGTGACCAGTAGGAGAAATTATACCTTTTCTCCTTCCATCTTTGCCCATTGAGTGCCCTTTTCTTGACTCTCTGTGGGGGAGGGTGTGACATCCTCTGATAGCAGCTGCCAGCAAAGAACAACTGTGGTGGGAACTGCTGCAGGCCCAGTAAATGCAGCATGTAGTGTCAATAACGTGTTTTGTGGCATCATATCACTGCTGATCTTGTGCCCAGCTTCTTTCTGGAGTCAGGTGTGATGGTGTTAGTGTGTTGTGCAATCAAAAAACCCCCACGTGTTCAGGGAGCCTTGTGAGCTGCAGAGTTGGTCTTGTATGCTTCAGGATCTGATTTACCTCAAATGGGAGATATTTCTAGCTGAGCTAAATGGACCCAACCTTCTGCTCCACCTGGATGGACAAGAAGGTAGATTAATGTGCTGGATAAAGAGAGTTTGGCTGTTGGACTGAGATCAATTATTGTAGAAGAGAAACTCCAGCACATTTTGTAACATTCTTGGCTGGCACATCTAGAAGCTACTAGGTTGCTAGGATTTTCCTTTGAAAACTTTTGATGTTAAATACCCAGAATTAAACCTGTGAGGGATTAGCTCTTTCCCTTAATTTCTTAACCAACTGCAGGCAAAACAGGCTTGTCTCTGGGCCCTGGATGCTGTTTAGGTGCATATGTGTGTACACATGCGTGCATCCTGTGGGCATATCTAGACTATAATGCTTGTCATGACAAGGGAAGGTGATACATCATACTAGAAGAGGAAAGGAGGAGGGAAGGTGAGTATATATAACCTTTAGTCTGGAATTTGCAGTATGCATAATTTGCATGTGGAAAACAACATTATATTGAAGGTCTGAGTGGATGCCAGCACGTGCCTACAAAGAATTTGTTAGTCTACAGGGTCCAAATATCACCAAATTTTATATAATTTTTCCTCCTCCCCCCGTTTTTTTTTGGTTTTTTTTAGCAACTGTTTCCTCTTTATTTACTTTTTCAAAATGAACCAATGCAGGACATAAATTCTTAATAAAGATGACAACACATTCTTTTCCTAAACATAGCGAATCCCTGGTGAAGAGCAATGACCATATTGGTGGGCTGTGTTCTGGAAGATATCTGGAAAATCAAATACATGACTTTTTTCAGTATCTTTGCAGATATTTTTTCTGTATTTTAAAGGACAAGACTTAGTTTCAAAAAAAAGTAAAACAATGCTGATGAAGCTGGTATATTTCATTTCCAGAACATTTTGAGAGGCTAACATAAAGAACTGAAACAGAAGAGTAGTTCAGCTTTTGACATATTAAATTTTTTTCTTGTGAACTCTGTGATGTTTTTTAGCTCCCTTTGATGTGAAGAGAAATATTTAGTCATGTAGGCTTCTGTACATTTTTAGTAAAACATTTTATCTGCTTTTCTAATTTTCTCTGCTAATGAAATAGTTTCATCTCATCTCCTCGTTGAAATTGTTTTTTAATTTCTTTTTAATTTGTAAACTAAGCAAATGTGCATTCTTCTTTGTGTCAAAGTGTTACTACTTCATAGTGTTATTGTAAGAGACCTATACAGTATGTGATAAATGTTTTGATAATAGGATGACTTTCTGCTGTGTGCTGTAAATAAATTTCTTGCTGGGAAGTAGATAGAGGCCAGTGTGGTTTCTTGATGATAGCGCTTTGATTTGTAGGTAATTGAGGAGAAAATAAGCAAATTTCTGTGGTACTTTGCTAACTGTTTTTATGGTGGAAGTGTTCAATAATGTGCTGATTAAAGATTGACTTCCATTTAGATGTCATCAACTTTGTGATTTATTTTCTTGAGATTTAAAGTCAGGTATGTTCAATATCTAGAAGATCCTTTCCAGCTGTAATATGAAAAGTGTCAATCAATAATTATTTTTGCAACTGCATTTGAAATGTATGTAGATATGATGAAAATTGTTGGGTTCTTCTAGGTTTTAGGATCACATGTGATTACTGTGTCAAAAATTTTTCAAGTCGCATCTACCACAGTAGCAGAGCCTTTTCTGTATAGAGATGGTGTTTATACCATTTTCAGAGCATTTACCAGTTGTCTTTACAGCATGGACAGCACCACCACCTGGGACATCTCCTTTTGTTTCCATCTGATGAATAGCATTAGAAAATCAATAAAGAGAACTAAATGAGTAAACACTTTATTCTTATTAATACCTCTAAGCTCTGGTGGCTATTACCACCAGTGTCTTAAGTCCTTGGAAGCCAGGCATGTTCTGCCTAAGGTAACTCAAAAGACTATCAGTGTGCAGATGACTTGGAACTCACTGAATGACAGGGAATCAGGACCACATCCTTGGGACTGATTGTCAATGTGTTGCATGTTCCCTCTGGTAGGAATTCAGTTACTGAGCTGTTATCATTGATTTCAGTGATACTGAAAGAAGTCTTTTTATCTTCTGGTGTTTTGGGAAAAGGTGTGGCTTCTACAGCTGTCTTTGCAGTACTGTGCAGATTTTTCTATTTCTTTTCATCTCAGTCTGGTTAATAGTGTTTTGCCTAATCTGGCCAATTTAGTTTTGTGTACGGAGATGTGATGTTGAAGCTATCTTTGTTTTGCTTACTGTGCCATCTTTGGATGCTTTTTTGTCATATATTGTTTCTTTAGGTGCCTTCTTTCTTGTCACTGGCCACATATGCTAGCTACAATCTACTGAACAATGTCATAAATTAATTTCCTGTGCTAATTTGCTTTACATATCATTAAGATATGCTCAGATTAGCTGTCTGTTTATATCTGCAGCCTCTCAGCAGAACTGTTATCTGGTCTAAGAGCTATGGGATTTAATGAGTGCTCACATTCTTTACCTAGCTGTTCTCCTGCACACCAAGTACCGTGATGTTGTTCTTAGTGTGTACCCAGATACTTGTGTGTGACTGAAAAAATATTGGAAGTTGTTGTATTGTAGAATTTCAAGCTAAAGTAACTGCTTGCCCGTTTCTTGTTTGTTGGGGAAACCCATGATTTTTAATAGGCAATTGGTCAGATGACTGAAAATGGACTGGAACTGGGTCTAGCTTCATTAAAGCCTTTTTCTGGTGATTTTGGTTTTTGTGCTAGAAGTAAATAAGTAAGTGCTAAAATGAGACTGGAGGCAGGTGGTCATAAATTCTAAGGAGGAAAAAAGGCAAACTGAAGGACTGACACATTTGTTTCTTTGAATTTTCAGAAAAGATCTGTAGTATTACCGAGCCAATGAAATAAGCATTAGATCTTAGGCAATCACAGTACAATGCAGTTTAAAGCCACAAGCAAAGGCATATTCCAGTGGGTGTTGACATTCTTTTCCACTATCACCAGATTTCACTGATAAGACTATTAGAAGGAGAATATTACAGGCAGAATTGAGTTTTAAAAAAGCCTTAAAATGTTCTCAGTGTTTACGTTTCAGAATATTAATAGATTCTCTAGCCTGTGTTGTTTATTTTGGCACAAGAACTAGATGTGGTGCATGATGTCTGATGGCAAACTGTTCTTATTTTCTCTGTAAGAGTTTTAATTCTTATCTGTGATCATGGGCTATGTGAAAAACTTCATTTTTTGTGAGACTTTGACAGTAATGGGGTTTCATTGTTGTTCTCAAGATAGGTTAAACATTTTTCAAATAATTTTCTGGGTTTTAAGTGGAAATAACCAAAAATTTATGGAGCTTGACAATGCAATAGGAATCTAATTTTCAAAGATACGTATACAATTTCCTTCTAAACACAGAACATTTATCTATTTGTGAATCAAGCATCAACTTTCATACAGATGTTTAGAAATTATCATCTATATAAATCAGGGATTGTGAAGGATGGTAGCTGAGCCATGAGTGGCATATGTGAATGTCTCACATTAAAAAAAAATGCAGATTTTTGTTTGATAATTCCAATTCCACTTCTGTTTTAATGTCAGCGAAGGAGATTTGTAATACAAAGTAGATTAGAAATAGAAAGAAGTAAAGCATTATCCAAGGGAAAGAAATGTCTCCAAACTCATGATGTTATGCAGGTTTACAGTGGTGCTCTCTGTGCCTGACTTGACACATCTATGTAAGTGTGGAGTACTGAGCTGCTAAGGAGAACAGTTCTTTGACTTTTTGCTGGTAGTATTTTTACTTTGCTCTGTCTAGGTGAAGACTGATGACTAGATAACTCGATCCTGAAGTCTAAAGAAAGTGCTGTTTCCTGAAAAAGGGGAATCCTTTCTTCAAGGCATCCCTTCAGTAAAATACTTGGCATATGGTATACTTGGTACCGAAAGTGAAACCCATAATTTTACTTTTTATGTTGTTATCTGAAAATGTTCCTGTATCATGTTGCAACATTAGGCGTGTCAGCATTATTCTGAGTATTTCTGGACACACATTAAATTCTGCAGATAACCATACAGGAATTGCAACTGAAATACATACACTTAGTGAATCTAAGAAGCCGTTCATTAGAGGTTTGCATAAGCTGGTTTGGGCCTCATTAACTAACACTTCAAAGGCTATTTAACTCTCAGTTCTTCTGTTAAGCTTGTGGCTAGCATATTCAGCCTAATGTCACTACCTGTCTTTGGTTTTCTTTTGAAAGCTATTGTGGATCAACTGAAGCTTAAATGCCATGTTAGAACAATTTCTCCAGATGCAATTTAATTCACTTAGCCATTCAGAAAAACATGGTTGGATACCTTCATGGTACTGCTAGAAAGGGAATTGTGGCTAAGGTTGATAGCTTCTATAAAAACACTTCATCTCAAAAATCTTGCAGACCAAGTGTTTATATTATTACTGGGGACCAGGTAATAAAATGCAAGATCCTATTTTATTCAGCATCTTCCTATGAGAACCCAGACTACACCTAGGGATCTTAAAAGAAAAGTCATGGGAAGAAGTTAAGGAGCTGATGTAAACCTTGGAGATATAAGCCCTTCATCTGCTTTGAAATATCAACAGCAGCCTTCAGAGCTTCTGTAGAGGTTGACTGCACATGACAACTTGGTGTCCAAATGAATTTGTGCGGGTGCACATGTGCTGGTGGTTTTTGGCTGCACTGCATGCATGATAGCATTTGAAGCCCTGGATGGCGTGACAGTTCTTGTTGCTGCAGTTGTGAAGATGAGTTAGCAAGTCTTGTGGTCTTTGCTGTGGCGTGTGCTGGCTCTATGTAAAGAAGTTTGCTTCTACTGAAAATTTTATTTAAGTATGGAGTGATGGAGTGTTTAAAGGCAAAATAAGAGTGCATTTGTTCTGGGAAAGCATACTTTAAATTAGACTCACCTTCTTCCTGTAGAGACTGTACTACTTTCATTGTTTTCTGCTAAGATTCCTGGTTGAAAGTGATGATTAGGCCTGCCAATGAGAGGAAGGAGATTTTATTTAGTATTTTAAAATAATTAGGAGGGTCAGTGAGATGCCATATCTTTCATTCTGCTTCCTGACAGAAATATGTTCTGCTAGACCTGTGCAAAGTATCACTGGTACATTTGGTCACTGTGGAAAACACCCATCAATATTAGCTGTGCCACATGGCAAGCATATGTCTATTCAGTAGTGATTCAGTGCTTTATTCAACGGCTAATATATTCTCCTGAAGATTTGAAGAAATTTTGATCCAGGGCAGGCTTTTTTAAATGTATGTTTACACAGTGGGCAGAATATGGAAATCTGGGGAAATAAGATTCATTTTCATCTTTTTCTCTTATATCTCTAAGTTGATCACCTTTACTTTCCATTTTAACTCATTGGAAATTTCAAGTTTTCTTGTTCATGGTGGCAAAATCCTAGTGAAGTGATGGAGAGTAGTGCATGGTGGTTAGTATTGTGAAATGAAGACTGGAGAGGACACGGATCTTAAAGCTTCAGAAAATAATATGGAGATGGGGATCTTTGGGGTCCAGAAGATAAATGAAAGATGAAATATTGTTTTAAATGTTCTTTATTTCTGCTAATTCTGTACATTATTTGCTTAACATATTTTTTTAATATTCATTGAATATGTTTGTGCTTGTCATCTTGTTACTTCTCTGAGATTTCTGCCATTTTCTATGGACTGAGCATTTTGATTCTGTGGTTGTGATACAATAGGAAATGGGAAATAATTGTGTTTCTTTCATTCATGCTTTGCGTGTAAATTTTTTGGGGTATCCTTTTTTTATAGTACTTTGAAGATGCAGTTGGGTTGGAAATCTGGCTCAGAGCTTGTTGGCTGGAGGCTTTTGTTAAGTGAAACCCAAGAGGTGAATCACATCCAACAGCTCTTATCTTTATAGCTAGAATTACTAGAAAGTTTCTCGCTGTGCAAGTTGGTTTTTTTAACCCTTAAAAGCACATAGGAAAGGATCTCTGGAATTTGTAAACATTACTGCCTTTTAAACAAGGCACAATTTCAATAGAATTATACAAGGAACATTGTATCATTATATCCTGTTTTCTGCACATTGATACAACAAGTTTTGAGACAGTAAGACCTCTGAAATTTGCAGATCCGCGTCACAGTTCATGACAAATTGCATTGCCAACCATCCTGTTTTCGGGCTCCAGACAGTACAAGTAATGGTTGTTACCAGGCTGTACTGTAGTGATGTAATTAGTTGTATGTATTGGAGCCTTATGTGCGGAAAGTAGACTGATTTTAATCACTGTGCCCTAAGAATTGCAGTGGATGTTTTATAAATCAGTGGTTTTGGTAGGCTGCCTTAAGTGGTTCAGTGTGATAGGTGGTTGCTTCCTCAGTATTATTTTAATCATTCTGTCTGATATATGTATTAAAAAGATGATTGAGGATTTCAGGTGAGTAATAAAATTACCTGGTTAAAAATCAGATGCAGAAAAAATTGTCGTTTTTTTGAGGTAGTTTCTTGTTCTTATCACACAACAAATTGACCTCCAAAAGCATGCCAAGCAAAAAGGAGATTACATGGTCCACATTGAAAACCATTTAGTGATACTCTATCATGTCTAGACTCCTGGGAGTTTGTTGAGAGACCAGTGAAAATCAGGCACTTAGTGTGCAAAGGATGGCATAAATGAATGCAATATTAAATTTACGGTATTCTCTCAGGTACTGAGTTTTTCATCATGTAATTTCTCAGGTATAAGTGAGGCTAATTGACCAGATTGAGAGAATTTTTGAAGGTTTTTGAGCAACTGAAAAAATGCTAGAACTGAGCAGCTGAAAGCTGAAGCAGAAAAAGTGAATCTGGTATTAATTTTGTAAAAAATTTTATAACTGTAGATAGTGAAACAGTGTCTTTGGTGTAGTGGTGGATTTGCTGCTTCTGGCTTAAGGCCACCATCTTTTAAATGTTTCTTAGTATACTGGCTAAAGTTCTTGGTGCTGAGTTGAGTTACTAGAGTTTTTATTTCTCTGTTAGATCATATCCTTCCTTTGACATATAGTGACAGTCTGGCTCTAGGAAGGCCAGTTTAATTTTTCTGTAGAAAGTATAATAAGTGGTAGCATGAAGACTTGGAAAGCCCTCCAGGAGTACAGGCACATTAATTTTCTTAATTTCCATTGACAGTTGTGTAGCCAAATGTAGTAGTAACCTTTGAAAATGGGATCCAAAGTGCTGGTTTTGTGGTTGCTGAAGTTCTAGCTATGCACAGGGAAGATGTGAGTCATTCCCTAGTGATGCTTGACAGATTCACTGCCTAATGGCTTCAGGCCATCCTTTTGCACTAGTGGTGGTCTGTGAAGGTAAATGCCCCTCTTCCAGCAAGCCCTACTTTAAGAAGTGCATGTTTCTCCTAAAGCATGAGATGATATTTGGAGAGACTCAGCTGACATAAATGAGTTCCTCCTGCTTGTCCCTAGTTTTGTCTAGTTGTACTGGAGTGAAGGAAGGGACTGCTTATTCTAATCCAGAACTGCCTATTCCTGGGAATAAAGTGTAATCATGCTTAATATGAGAAAATACATTCTGTGTACAGTACAGAATCATGTACCAGTGCATAATGGAAACACATAGATTTTAGTGTATGATTTAATCTCTCAAAGTATGTTACTCTCTACATTACAGTTTAAAGTTCTCAGTAGCAGGTTCTGTCCTCCCATTTTTGTAGAGATTGTAAAGCTTTGAATAGATTATTAAAAAGACAGAGGAATTGAAAAACAAAGTAAAACAAGGTGGTCTTAAAAAGCGAGAAATTCCAGAACTTGTAAAAAGGGGCAGCTCTTGAAAACAGCCTGTATACAACACATTGCTGTAGAAGGTTAAGGCCAAGAATATAGCAAACTTGAAAAATCAATCAAATACTAACAGGGTTATTGCTGATATTCAGTGTTATAATAATTAATTATATCAAAGTTTGGAACAGGGATTTTGTTTTGAGCTTTGAGGCATGCAGTAATCTGTCTGACAGATACCAAGATGAAACTTGTGGAAAGATGATGTCATGTCTACCTTGTACAGGCCCTTATGTTACAGTCTAATTTTACTATGCTGGCAGTATACAAAAGCATTTGAGTATGCTATCTGATAGTTTGTATCAACTGTTGTTTACAAAGTCCTTTAAAATGTACATCCCTATCAACAAAAGTGATAACTATCTAACTATGTTTAACCAAATTAACACAGGAATAAAGACAGTGTGATTGGGTATCTCTGGAGTTCTAGAAAAGTCAGTGTTACTGGCCAATATAAATGCCCAGTCTCAACACTACACTGGCTGTACAAACTGAGCATTTTTGTATGTTAAGGTCCATCGTGCTTTTTAAACATACAGTTATTTTTCAGTACAGGTTTTGCTGCTTAGTGTCATTGCTTTGCTGGTAAAGCAATGTGTCACACATCTAGATGAGGCTTTATGTAACTGTCTTGCTTTTCCCAAATAAAGCCACATCTCAACTAGTGTGGATTCTGCTGTGGAGCAGTCTGGGTGCCAGAGGAAATAAAAGAAAAATTAGCCTACAGTTACAGTACACTATCTTAATATATCTAATCAGGAAAAATGAATCCCAAGACAATTCTTGTGTTTTCCACCCATCTTATGACTGGGAAAAGGAGTAAAAGAAAACATACACAATAATGTGATTTCTAATCTATTCTATCTCTAATTCTAACTCCATTCCATTCCATTCAATTCCATTCCATTTGTATCTATTTAGATGCAGGGGCCTTGCAACTGGTTTTTAGTGTAACTTTATGAACATAGAGAATAATAAGCATTATTATTTTATAGCCTTCTGGAAGGATGCAGCATGATGTAGCTGTTTCCATTAGACATGTAACACCAACATGACATGTGCACACTTCTGCAAATAAACAAAAAGAACTAGATCTAATTCTGGGTGGGAACCAGTGCCAGTACCAGAGGAATTAAACTTCAGTTGCTTATCCTATAAATAAACACATTGCAGGAAGAAGTTGTCTCAAAACTTAACAGCTATTTAAAGGAGAGCTCTAAGGGACAAAAGTTGTTTTTATTTTTGCTTGCATGAGAGGTTTCACAAGAAATGATGTGTTAGTAGGAACTGTGCCAGTTTGCACAATGAAATGCTAATCTGTCATGTAGACCTCCTACCAAGCGGTAGGGTTAAGAAGAGTGGGGACCTTTATTCTCTTTGCATATTCAGGTCTGACAAGAGTAATTGGAATAGTATTTAGAGGTGTTGCGGAAATGTAACTTTATAAAACAAATTATCTCATTACTTCTCCCCTTGTTCCCTAACTAGCATAATTAATATCCAAATGTTCCCTAAGATTAGTCTTATTTCCTGCTCAGCTAGTTGACAGACACTGGTGAGATCTGAATTCACAGCAGGCTAGAGCAGATGGCTACCTTCGCTAACAGATTACTGCATCAAGGCATGCAAACTCTCCAGCTCTGTCTCAATAAACTTCAACACATGATTTATAAAGTGAATGTAATAGAAGAAATCCATGATGCCTATAATGGGAATCATATTACCACACTACTTAAAACACTGTGAGAATTGCCTGAGCAGTTATTGTATACTTGTGCTGATCTTCAAATCTTATTAGGCAGGAAAGGATTGTCAGGAAAATTATTAATCCTCTTTTCTATATTGCTTCCACTCCATTATTTTTTATTGAACTAATTTAAGGGAAATTTCCAATACATCTAGCTTCTGTTGAACCTCCAGCAAACATGTGAATGTGTCCACAGTAATTTGATGGTTATTTATTTGTTTTGGATATTTTACATAAAGAAAAATGTCTCTACTAAACTTCTATACCAGCAAGTTCATGATGGAGCTGCTGTACTCTCAACTAAAAAACACAACCAAACAGACCTGTTGTTTCAGAAAAAGTCCTCACAAAATCATGCATAAATGTCCTGCACAGCAGATAAGCTTGATTATTTGAGATGATAAATTGCAAGTAAAATTTGCCTAGAACAGTTGACGTGAAATGTTTCGTAAAGGAGACCAAGACTCTTTAGAGTATAGCAGCTTCAAATGATGACCTAGTATCTTTTAAGTAAGATATTATTTCTAGAATGGTGCATAATTATTTTTTACATGAATAAATACAAAATGTGAGTTTCCCTGTGCCTGAAATCTAGCGATATTGCTAGTATTATTTTGGAGAGGGTCATTCTATAATTCCTCGTGTTTTTGTAAACATTCAGCATAAATTTACTCTCTGGGAAGTGTCCATTGCTTTGGGTACCTTAGAATGAGGTACAGAGTGGTTTATAGCTCTGTAACATGGAGGGGGAGTCCTAATTCTTGTAAAACCGAGTCTTATTTCCTGATGAGTGCTGCCATCTCACAGTTTTTCTGCTTTCCTGAGGACAATAGAAAAATTAGTTGAGGTGCTTGAGTAGAGTTCTGTGCAATTGCTAACCCTCTGTTCTGTCCTTTCCATTCTCTAGTTCAATCTGTTAACTTCTCTGTTTGCCTCCCTTTGAGCTTAAGATCTAGGTTTTGCCCTGTTCTCTCTGAGCTATGTCTCTGAGAGAGAGGGCTTCAGCCTCTTGTGGGAAACTGGGAGCTAATGGGATTTTTCTGTTAGTGTTGTGGAGAACAGTGGAAATATCCCAGTGTCAGTGGAACTTAGAGGTTGCTTTGTAGCTGTTATAAAGAGACAGATACAATTTCCAGTTTTAAAGAGTAAGGGAAGAGGGGTTTTTCTCATTTTGATGTAGAAAACTGAAGATAATTTCTGTTTGTGCACCTGACATATATTCCTATATAATTAACTAGTTAATGTATTTCCACATGCAGTAATGTTTTCTTAGGATGTGAAGCAGAGGAAGTGCAGAAAATACATAGCAGCTAAAGATTGTAGGTTTTATTTCCAAAGATGCTGTTTGTACTGCCTGACTAAATAGTACTGACTACAGTGAATACTTCATGTAGTGCTTGGATTTACTTGGTTTGCTCAGAGTCGCATGGTGTCTATTCTGTCAAATACAAATACATGTTGGGTTATTGTGTTGTTGTTTCTATCACAGATTTGCCCTCAGCAAACTTAAGCAATTACAACATCACTGTGGTGGAAGGAAAGAGCATCACGTTGTACTGTGATACTACTGGCGGGCCACCCCCAAATGTGTCCTGGGTGGTAACTAATCTTGTTTCAAACCATGAGGTAAGGTTTATATTCAATCATGTGACAATTCAGGTGACACCTGCTGAAGGATGGAATGAAGGTGCATGTACAGCTCTAGTTAACTTTTTATTAAGAGATTAAATAGAAATTTAATGTTGGGATTACATTTATCTTCAAGTTACTTTCAATTACTTTCAAGACTGTGGCAGTGCTTTTGGGGAATGGCAGATATTTGTTTCTCAAGATACTCATTTACACTCTGGTTTTTTGGATGTTCAGTTGTAAATGAGAGTAATGTAAATTTTTGGAAGTAATGTGAATTGGAATATTGAAACACAAGGTTTTCTTACTATCACTGATACAGAGAGTAAATTCAATCTATATGGATTGTGAAAAAACTTTGCATCTGTAATTTAATTATATTTTCATTTCATAATTTAGTGTGTTGGAATTTGATTGTAAATATTTTGTGGCTTGTTTAATTTTTCTTTAACACACTTAGCAGCAACAGAAAACTTTGAAATTTAAGATTTTGCTGAAAAGACTGTCAGGTTGGTTTAGCTCTGATTTGTTTTTTTTTAAAGATATATGATTATCTTTCCTTATTGAAATAATTTAAGTGAGGTAATTTTGTTTTCTGGGCTTGTTATATATTTTGTTTTGTAGACTATCTGCTGCTTAAGTCCTTTTACAATAGGAAAACCCCATGTTTATTATGGTTTTATGGTATTTGCTTTCCTATATTCATGATAGTGCACACTGCCTAAAGATTCTTGGCCTGCACAAGTTGTGGGAAGTGTACTTCCAAAACTCTTCCTGCAGTGAGGAGGAGACAGGACTTCGTGGGTCTCATAGTTTTTATATTTTCTTTCCAAAGTTCCTCATATCAGGCTTGTATAGAATTTAAGCAGTCTGTCTTTCATTCAGGCTTTCATAAGTAAGAGCTCTTTTGAGCTCTAGTTGTATTTTTAAAATTTTCTCTGATCTGTAAAACTCCCCAAAGGCATCAAAGCATCAGTCGTCATCGAGAACAAGAAATTAAAACAGTTTGGGGAACCTCTGCCAAGTAGTGCTCTTTTTAAAATTTTTTGAAAAATTTTAATTCTAGGAGCCAAAACAAATGTGGGACTCTGTTCAAAAAGTGAGATCACCTAATTTTTTTAACCCTCCTATCTTTGAAATGCCATGGTCAGTTTGCTTCAAGTTTTCCATGAATATTCCATCCTGACATAACTTCATCATGTTATTGTAGAGGGCCTTACAGTACAGACTGGCTACAGCCTTAGCCATGGAGCACAGCAGTCTTTTCAGTACCAGAAGAGCATGAGCCTTTTAGACCTTATTTGCCATTCCCAACTAACCTTTTCTATGAGTTGCTTTTAGTTTCTTTTCTTTCACTTCCATATCTCAGTTTCTGCCTTCATTTTTTCATCTTGTATGCTTCTTTTGACTGTTTTCTCTCATCTGTTTTAAAAGAGGGTTAAGGTTAAAAACTAGGCTCTAGTTCTGCAAAGCTAACCTTTGTCCTGAGTTTCTGTGTTGATGGATAGTTTGACTGATGTTGTTTAGATTTTTCCTCCTCTAGATTTCAGTCCCAAGCCTGTGTTTCAGCCCCTCTGCTTTCAGTCCAGCTTTGAGCACTGCTAAGCTCTGAGAATTGCAAAAAACGGAAAATGTGAGAAGCTGCTGTCACACTGAGATTGAAGGGGCATTGAACTCAAGTGGAGTTAGTGTCATTTCAAGTTTCAAAATTCTGTTTGCACAGGACTGTGTGCAGGAGTGTTCCCACATATTGCTGTTGACTGCCACCTAAAGTTGCTGTGGTTTTACAATTGTAGTGGGTTACTTGTTTGTGTTGTCTATAGCACTGACAGTGTATCTCAAAAGTAGTTTTAAAAATGGTCACAATTATTTTTTATTTTTGGAGTGTGTCTTGGTTCCTTTCCAATTTAACAAAATAATCTACCTCTTTATGAAAAAATCAAATATAGAAATAAAAATTATTTGGAGATCATATGAAGGACCTGATTTATTAGTATCAGAGTAACAACTAGCTTTGCTAGTGCTTTTTGTATGGGGGGTGTAATTAAGCCACATTTGCTTAACCAGTGTGACATAGCTGCATAGTCAGTATGTTATTTAGAGCTGTAGATAGATACAGAGCTTTTTAAAAATCATAAGAATAAAGATTTTTAAAAATCTTCATTCTTACCTTAATTAGCTTGTTCTTAAACACATAAAAGTACTTAGGCAAAAGCTTAGGTAGTAGAAGGTAGGCAGTTTCTTGTGGAAGGTTTCTTGAGAAAATAAAGCCTTCAAGAGAAATTTGGTAAAGAAGGAGATAGAAAACATGTCAAGATACAGTAGGGTTCAGAAGGCAGCACTGGAAGAGACGTCAAGCATACATTTAAAGGAAAGAGAGAAAAGGATGAGTAAAGCAAGGATTGAACAGAATATAGGCAGGAAGAAAATGTTCTAGAGAACAGGCAGAGATAGACCGTAGAAATCAGTTATGAAGCAGGAGAGAAGGAAGAGCAAGGGTATATAATGAGAGGAAAAAAACCAGTTGTGTAGAGGGGATAAAGTGATAAAAAAAGGCACAGACTGAAAGTGACAGGGAAAAGCATGGTTGAGTGCAGTGTTTGCAGGAGGGCTTTGCAGCTTTGAATCCACTGCCACTGACTGTTAGAATTGTTTCTGTTTGGATGAGAGTCTAAAATAAGGCTTTGATTAATTGCAGACAGATACAGCTAAAAGGAAGGGAAAATTAAAAATTCCATTAAGCTGTGGCCAGTAATTCCCTCCTTCTCCTTTGTTCTTAATGCTGTGGTTTACACATACATGTTTTTCTGATAATTTTTAGAGTGACACAAATAAGAACCCTGCCTCTCTCACCATCAAGAATGTTTCATCAATGGACAGTGGACTGGAGATTTCCTGTGTAGCAGAGAACATTGTGGGAGAGGACCAAGTCTCTGCCGAGCTTACAGTATTCTGTACGTATGTGGGCCTCCATACAGACCTGGAGGCCAAATTGCATTGGCAGGAGCAGTTTTGGGTTTTTTTTTGGACCTTCAGGCTGTTGAAATGAAAACCCTTAAGGCGTATGAACTGTCTACTGCTAAGAGTAGCCCAGTCAGCCATTGTTGCATTTATTTTTTTCAGCTCTGTATTCTGCAAAAAATGTATTTCTGACTGCTTTGTCTTCCATTTAAAAGAATCTGTAAGTAAAGGTCTGAAATCCTGAATACTGAATGGCACTGTCAGTGTGGGAAGGTTTCTAATGGTGTGTATGTACCTGCGCAGTGTCTTAGGAATTGCAAAGTGTGAATGCATTAAAAGGCTGGTAGAATGATACTACTCTAATACTACACTACATGTTTAAGTTCTCACTACCTAAAACTACAACTGCTTTGTTCAATGTTTGTATGGCCAGATGTAAATTTATTCATCATAGCTTTGAATAGTACACTTACTTCTGAGGGCCTAGGAGGGGAGAAGGGGCATATAGTGTAGAGAAGGGCTGGTTTCTTGGATCTAAGTTCCAGGCTGTGCTCATTTTACATGAACCTATAGAGCATATTTTCACAAGTTGCAACCCTCTGTTTAATTGAAGATGGGAATGGAGCACTTTGTAGATGGCAAATTTAGCTCAGCATGTGCTTATGACAGAGTAAACTAGAAAAAAGAATATAGATGTAGATTTGTAGGTTAAAATTGGATGTGTAATAACTATGGGAATGAACATAAACTAGAAATGTTTGAAGAGTATAAATGAGATTCTGTGTTTGGCACTGTTCTGAGTGATAAAGAGTATAACTAGAAGAAATTGGATGTAGATAAGAATAAATAGAAAGGAAAATAATAGGCAAGGTGTTGGAATAATCTCTTGAGGGATACAGAAGAGGTCTGTAAACATGAGGCATTTAGCAGGTTTGAAAAAGGATGAGAATATGTATAGTAGAGAATTATTTTTCCGTGACAGAAGAATCTAGAGAATTAAGTAACCTGCTTTGTCTTTGATTCTGTTAAGATAATAATCTGTAAGTTTGGATTCTGAGCTTAGTGTCTTTCCAGTAATAGTTGCTTTTGGCCAATTTTAAATACTTTTAAAACTATTGTCTTCCTTCAGCACACTTGTGCACCATTTTTTTAGCAAAGTAAAGCTAAAATGTCTCTCTCCTTCTAAGCAATTCAGTAACTGGTGTTCCTACACCTTACACATTTTAAGTGATTTAACACATTTTCAGTCTTTGAAACTAGTATGTTTTATTTCTTTCTAAAGAGCGGCTTCAGTTCAGTTCAGCATAATACTCTATACAGAGCAGGTATGTTCCTGTGTGAGTGTCCTTCAAATAGGTACCATTCCATCTAGTAATATCTTTTAGTACTGATGAACGAAAAGTACTTCCATGAGAACTTGGGAGGCAGGGAGGGAGGAAGGGAGGCAGGGAAGGGAGGATGGACATGTTCAGAATATTCTGATGTTCTTCACTCTTTTTTCCAATATAGTTGCACCAAATATCACATTTATTGAATCTCCGACCCCCGACCACCACTGGTGTATTCCATTCACTGTGAAAGGGAACCCTAAACCCACGTTGCAGTGGTTCTATGAAGGAGCTGTACTGAATGAGTCTGAATACATCTGTACTAAAATACACGTTATCAATCAAAGTGAATACCATGGCTGCCTTCAGCTGGACAATCCTACACACCTGAATAATGGTGCTTATACCTTACTGGCAAAGAATGATTATGGAGAGGATGAAAAACGAGTTGATGCTCATTTCATGGCAGTGCCTGGAGATGGTGAGTGTAGTTTGGGTTTTTTTTAATGCTAGTAATTGAAAATTATGAAAGTTATGTAATAGTGCTTTTGGCCAGTTTAACTATTTTGGAGAAAGGTTTGTTTAGAACTTTTTTTTCTCTAAATGAATGTCTTCAATATTGCTAAATTACTAAAATAATATTTTTCATGAACATTCTCTTTTATTTATTGCTTCTGAAGGAAGGTCATGCCAGTGCTTTGTAAATCTTCCCTTTGAGTAATCATCTTCCCTGCCAGCCAAAGAAAAGTTGCTATTTCTGAAGTTTTTCCAAGTCTCAGACCTTATCCTGAAAAGCACTGAGTGCCAATTCAGCCCCTCTGTAACTTGCTGTACTGCATATGAATGGAATTAGGCAGTGTGTTCAAGGATACAGAGGATGCTTGCGTGGCATCTAGTGCCCTGTTGCAAAATTGACAGTGCAGTCAAGTGAGTTCATGATAATATGTTGATTTTAGGACACCAGAAGGAACTGGAGAAAAGACAAGTAACCCAGAAGCAGGATGGATAAGGCCTTAAGATCGTAACAGGCATTTTTGGTGTGCAATTACTGTTTGTCTAGGTGACGGCTTGCCACCTACATTGCTAGGAGTATCAGTGTTGAAGATAGTTGCACCTTCAGTTGCTCTCAAGATTCCCCCTAGCCCTTTCTAAATACTATGTGGGCAGGTTCAAGGTGGACTAGCTCATTGAATTGTGGGGACTGCTGTAAGTGATTGATGTTTACTGTGGTTTGATCTTTTCCCACATCTTCAAAACCATATATGAAGTGGCTGTAATAAAAATCATTCTACATGCAGGCATACTGGAGCATGTGGAAGAAAACTTCAAGTGAAGTTTGCACATTTGGAATAGAAATAGCAGTTGTGATCTTGTGCAGATAATTGCACAGTCGTACCTCAAAATATGAGACTGTATGTATCTTTGGCTTTTTGACCATGTGATACAAATAGTTGCCCTCTTTTTCTTTAAACAGTGCCCTGTTATGTTATCTGATGGAAATGACAGTGGTGAATAATTAAATTATCTTCCTACATCTCAGGCCTCTGACCATAAAAATATAGTCAGTATTTCACTTTTTCCCTTTCAGCTCAGTTTGCTGTAGGGAGAGAGAAGATGGGTCTTTTGCTTTCCCATCCTTAGGAGAAGATGAAAACCTGATAAAACCTGGCTTTATTTTCTGCTGCTGTGCTTACTGCTCTTCTCCTCTTTTTTCTCTGGAGTTCTTCCTTAAAGAGACTCGTTACAGAAACATGCCATGGTTTCAGCTACTGGTGTTCCCTAATACTGCATTTTAATTATTAGGCCAAACAGTTCATGTCATGGATGTTCTGTCTCTTGCACCCTGATTATTTAATATGAACCTGGCTTCATTTTCTAAGAGTATCAGCTACCTCTAATACGTTAGGTGATTTTATCTTTTTTTTGGTCTTTGATGCAAGTCTCCTTTCCTGTCCTGTTTTTCCTTTATGCTTGTGTCCACTGTAAATAGAACTGTAACTATCCTCTAATTTAGAAAGAAAACATGATTTGTTCCATCCCTTTTATATTCCTATAGAATGTAAGCCTACCAATATAAAATGTGCTGTGTTCTTTAAGAATTTTCCAAGATCTGTGGAAAAGTAAGCCTCACAAAAAGTGTATAGGGGAAATGGGACTGTGTATAGACAGGATGTAACTGCATTAGAAATTAGATCATGCATAGTGGGTGGCACCAAACCAGCCTTAAAAATTAACAACAGGGGAAATGGCTTATCTCCTCAATACTGTTTTTAGTTTCCTCCTGCAAGAATCATGGAACTGAGCTTTAGAAAACATCACAACATTGTTGTCTCCTCCACTGAAGCTCACCTAAGAGCAAATGCATCGTATTATAATTTTTGTTCTATACTATTGCTATTTAAAGCACTGTCAGCTTTTTCAAATCCTTAAAAGGCTTTTTCAGTGCTGTCATTACTGTGTAGTTTCTTCTTTTGGCCCACATATTGTACGCTGAAGCACAAAGATTACAGCCCACACCCTGGTATTATGTTCATTTTCATGTCTTCATGACTGAATTAAATACCAGTCCTGATGTTTCATGAGGTGGGGTACACTCACTGAGATTTAAACTGATTCTCTGGTTATTGCATCACTTGAGCAAATGCTCTGAAGATAACAAAAAAAAAAAAATTAGAAATCTCCTCACCTATAATTCATATGCTCATCCAAAGTAAATATAATAAGTCTGAAGCATGTTCTACACCAATAGTGTAATAGTCCACTTTTAGAATTGGATCAAACATGATGAAGATGTAATTCGTGCTAAGATGCTCCTAACTTTCAGCATGCTTCTTGGATAACTGTTTTTCACAGGTCTGAGGATGCAGGCATAAAAGAGAGGAGAAAATGTACCATATTGGGATTTTGATTGTGCTAATGATAGTTAATGTTGTAAATTAAGAATTTGTTTTGAATGTGAAAGACCTGGAAGAATGCATTTCATGTTTTACTAGCTGAATTTTTGCCTATCTTAAGTCTGCTAAAGTTTTTGGTTTCCAATTCTTGCTGAGAGTGACTTGGTTATTTGAGACTAACTGCTGTGAGCAGTAAGCAAGAGATGGTCATGGTTTATTCTGGAGGCTGTTCTCATAGTTGATGCAAAATGGCTAGTGAAGGTGGGAGAGATTTTTACTAGTAAGAGATGTTTTTAATTAAGCATATTCACCTACTAACTCCCTATGTTAAAATTCAGCTGAAAGCCACATATATCTTGTCAAAGTAAAACAATATGCTAAATATGCCTTAGAAGCAGCATATTGTTGCAGAACAATGTTTTGCAGAAGTATGTTTTTTGCAGAAGTATGTTTTTGGATTGAGTCTTTTGCTGCTGCTTTATTTTGAAAATGCTATATTTTTAAAGAAAGAAGCAAACAATCCAAGTGTAGTTGATATCATTTGTTAAGATGAGTGAATAGGATAAGGCTTTTGATTGCTCAATTACTCAACAACCTCTTCTAATGGGGACCAAGACAATGGTGCTATTCTGTACTTGGCCTTGAAAATAAAGGTGTGTAAATGTGCAAAAGGATTGTGGTGAAGTTTAATGTTAAAATAACTTCAACTGATGATTAAGTTGGTGTGTTTTTATGTGCTAAACAGAAAAAGTAATACTCAATAGTCATTTGGGGGTTATCTGTCCAGCATCTTGATTTTTGTAGCTTTATTTGAAGTGTTTAGTTATATAAAAGATATTTGAATGGAATTGATGACTTCTTATTTCATGTGTCTGGGAGGAGTTAAGGTTAGTTAAACTAACCTTCTTAGTTTATCCCAATTCCAGTAAATAGAAACAAAAATGTTGACATTTAATTCATAAATAAGGGACTGGGAGTTTTTTTGATGTTTGGGGTTTTACTTCTACTTCAGATTACAGAAGGTGAGTTAGAAATACTGTTTTTCAACAGTTGAATGTTCTATACTTAGAAAACTGAATCCATGAATTTTTGTGGACAAAAGTCTCTGGTCAGATTACTTGAGGATAGATAGTCAGGCTTTCTTCATTGGTTATTTATTTTTGCCAATTGAAATGACAGTTCTCATGGGATCTATTGATCCTATGTATCCTTAGATACTGGAATATCATCAAGGGCATTTTAAAATATGCCTAATTTTCTGCTGCTATTCTACAAATAGGTTGCAACTGGTATTTTCAGCACAGGTTCTTGTGCTGTTAACAATGGTGTTCTCCTTCTACTTCACTGTGGCCTTACACCTGTGCAATGCTAGTGCTATGGATTTGCCATACAGTAGTATAAACAGAATTATGTTTGTTGAAGTTGGATTAATCTTTAGAGATTTTAATTATTTGTTAATTTTATTTCCAAACCTGGAAAAATAGAGAGAAAATATACAGAAGAGATAACTATAAGCCTACTACATATGCTATGCTAGAGGTACATCATAAATCAGAATGAATGGGCATGTTCAAACACAAGTATCTTGTAAAATATGAATAACAGCTCACTAATTTCTGTGGCTGTTCTGTGCATTTACTCACATATGTGCTAAACCTTACATTCATGCAGTAAGTAATCAGAAAAAGCTGCAAACAGGAGCTAGTAAAATTGAGAGAAGTGTAGACTAGACAGATATCCGTTTGCTAGTGTAAGGTGTGGTTTCTGAGACATCTGACTCTTTCAGTAAGAGTTCTGTCTGAGATCAGTTGTGCAGCTGGCTTCTTTGAACCATCCTTTTACAGAGTGAATCAAGTGGTTCTGCTTAAGTAATTTCTACCTGTAGTCCTTAACTTGCCTGCCCACCGCTTAAAGTGGTTTGCTTGCACAATGATGCAATTTTTTTAAAAATCAGGTAAAAATCATGATTGTTAAAACTCTGTGAAATCTGCTTCTACCTGAATTCAGGGAAAATGTTACCTTTCATTTATCAACAGGAATAGTTATTGTTGCACTTATTCCATATATATATGTATAAATAGAGGAAAGCAGGATTTTGCCTGAAATAACTCATGCCCTTGCCAGAGTTAGTGCCATGTGCACACATGTAGCAAAATATGGATATTTTGGGATAACGCTAAGATAGTTGTAAATATAATTAATAAACTGCTGTTATTGATGTTGATTTGCATTTATATAGATATTTATGATTGCTATGGCAAATAAAGTCAACTCTTAAAACTACTACTAGAGAAATTTTTATTCTTCCAGCATTTGCAATTTATTTACAAAGCCTTTCTTCCTTTTTTTTTTTCTCTCTCTCTTTTCCATGTACAGGTAATGGCCCAATTTTGGATCCAGACGTTTATGGTATATATTTGATTTTCTTTTCTTTTAATAATAGAAATGAAGGAACTGGAACATTAAAAGTTCAAATATTAGGCTCAGTTAAATTGAAATGTCACATAGAATAATACAGCTCTAAAAGGTACTTTGTGGTTTTGGTTCTCCTGTCTTATATTTAACATATGTGATGACAATATGATGTTTTACTTACTATGCTGCTTTTGATTCACATTAGAAGAAGCATAAATCCACTGCTGCAAATGGGTGCAGTTGATCTTGTAGGACAGCTGTGTGATGTAGTTCACAGACATGAGATTTTGTGAACCTTTTGGAGGCATTTCTTGGAGAAAAGAGAGTTTGTGATTTCTCTTTATACAACTTAATTTATTTTTTCAGGGATGATTCCATACTTATTTTGCATCCAAAAATGTACCCCTAAATCCCACTTAGAAATGAAGTTGGCACAAGTAAGTTTTCCTGTAGGCAATTTATTTTGCTCTGTCTGCTCATTTGTACCTTTCCTTAATCTCTCTTGCATAAGCAGACCATCAATTCAGTGGTAGCTGAGTGTGTGCCAGGAGATTTTGATGGCACAGTGTTCACATTATTTTTTTAGTTAGGCAAAAGGTACCACGTGAAAGTAGTGGGTACTGAAATAGAATCTGCAGAATGAAAAGCAACTGTCTGGTTTAATAAAATATTTCTGGTATACTTCTGGTGAGTAGAAAAGTTTATCTTATCCAACATACATAAACAGCTTGAAGCTGGATCCTGTCTAGAGTACTTTTATTTGGATGAAATAGCCCATGACTCGGTTACCTAAAGCTGATCTAAATGTTGTTGCTTTGATTCCATTCCACGTCATTAAACTTTAGCAAATGTGCAATTGAAGCATCAATTTGACTTCAAATGCTTAGAAACTCCAAAGGATAGCTTCCCCTCCCTCTCTTTCCAAAATCTTTATTTTGGATAAGGAGAAGGGAGGGGTGGGAATGGGAATGTGGTGGTAGTTTGCACAGTTTCTTCATGTGTTGTGTTATATGAGCTGTATGCATGAAGATTTTGATTCTGAGCTTTTTATCAAGGTCCTGATGTGTGTGTATGGCTTTAGCCATGTGAGTGCTGTGCTTTGACTGACTTGGCTGGGTTTCTGATGAGGTGTGCTTCAAGTTTTGCTAGCAGATCACAGCCTGTAAGACCTGTAGTCTAGGTGAGGACAGCCTTCCTCTATTCCTGGCTGTTCATTCTGCTGTTTGAAACTTGTGATGTGAGGCGATTTCCAAATGTTTTTGTTAAGTATTTTGAACATACAACAGAAATCAGACGATCTGATGCGGTGCCATCGGGCTGCATGACATAGAGTTTGCTCCTGCCTGCATGAGGCACTGCTTGCAGCAAAGTAGAGCAGTTGCTTGTGGTCACCTCTGTGGCACCTCTGGAAGTTAACTAAGAGAAATAAACCGACTCACATGGATCTGAACAGGACACTGAGTACAGAGCCAGCTCCTTTGGCTCTGAGTTCATATTTTTATGCCATGATGCCTCTTCTAATGTGGTTATGAACATGAGAGAAACAACCTGCCCCATATCTGCCAGACCCCAGAATGTCTGTGCAGAGTGCCCCACCCCCGGTGCTGATGTGGTGTGCTGTTGTGTTTTTCCCATGCACCTTGCTTGTGAAATGGCTGTAAAATACTTGCCAGCATCCACTGCTGATCACTGAAGCTGTTATTAGTCACTGGTGGCTGCATGAGGTGCAGAGCACCAGAGAACCTGGCCCTAAAGCAATATGAGCCTTATCCAGCATGAGTCAAAAGGCGTGACCCTGTCTGTAGGAGTGCTCAATGTCTATGTCAGGATTTCATAGTGAAATGAACAGGAATTTGTTTAATTCAAATCGTCCGGCTTGGGCTGGATATGTGTCGTGTGTATTTTCCTTGCTGATCCACCCATTTCCAGGGGCTTTGAAGATCTGGCAATACATCAAATGTAAATTACTCACATTTAAACAGCAAGCAATGTCAGAATACCACCAGTATACCAACGTAGCCTCCCTTAGCTCTTGCCCATTTTAATATAGAAGTGCAGAGGATTCACAGGCCAGACCTGTGGTTCTCACCCCCTCCAGGATGTGATTTCCAGTAGTTAGAACAGGCCTGAGCATAAACACAATTACAAATAGCACCAGCTGTTATTTACAAGTGAAACTGGGAGCAAAAAATTTCCTTCTTCAGAGTTTGTTTTACAAAGTCAGAGAAGCAAGAGAAGTATTTGTTTCACACATTAGTCTTATAAAACAAGAATAAATATGTGGTTGGCCAAAACCATCTCTGTGAAAATTTTCCCAGCTAATTGTAAAGGAAACCAAATTTTTTTAGGCTGAAGTACTTGTTATAGAGCAGGCTTTGCCTGCAAATAATGAAGTAGAAATCTCCTCTGCTCTGGCAATGAATGTACTCACAGTGACAGATGGTCACCACAGAACCTTGTCCAAAAGTCCAGGCTGCTTGTGCAAGTGAGCCATTCAGGCAACTATTGTGCTACCTGGATGAGCAAGGAATGCTGTTCCTCCTCCTGTTGCTGCTCCTCTAACCTTTCTGCATGGTAAGCTATGCACACACAAGTGCAGTGCAGAGTTGGAGAATTCAAATGGTAAAATATCAGGAAATTAATTTTTTTTCCCCTTGAAACCCTGTACGTTTAATATGTATGTTGTCTTGAAAGAGTTCTGTCCTTTGGCATGCATGGTTTAGAGCCCAAATAGACTATGTGAGTTGTTTAGATATCCTGACTGTGCTGACTGTAGCACTGGTGCCAGAGGTAGCTGACAGCTTTCTGTACAAAAAAAACAAAAAATCTGCAACCTGCAAGTGCTTTGCAGAAAGCAAATGTGTCCTTGCATGCCTGAAGATCAAAAGCCCAGTGCAACTTCTTAGTAACTCTGCCAGCTGAGCACTCCAAATTTGCCTTGGGAGCTAAAGGAGAATACTGCTTAGGTGCAAGCCCTCCTTGTTCTTGCTCAGCTGGACCTCCATGCTCAGAAATGCTTCTGCCACTGTAATTTGCAAGAGCTTTTACAAATTCAAATTTAATATTTCAGGCAGGCTTATGACACTGATTTTAATCAAAACATATAAAGAAATACCAATTTAATTGCAAACTTAAGTTATGATGCTGGAGGTGTATTTTACAACAGGTGCAGTAATTGCCCTTTGTTTCTTTCATCTGCATATGTTACAGGTGTGAAATTAAAATGTTATGTGTGTTCCCAGACATAATAATGAAATAAATGCCTTTTAAAATTTTATTTTAATTCATGTTTATCTTAACTTCATATATATAACATTTAAATATTTTTCTCTCATTTGAATAATTTTTTCAGGAAATCGTGGACTGTAATATCTGTGTTTTATTTTGAAGTTCTTATAAATAATTGAGCCATAATCATTCTTGGTATGGAATAGTTCTGGTTTTATCCTTGCAGCCATGTCAGTGGATTATTTTGATAAATCAATCAAATTTCTTCATACCATCTCAGGCACTTTATTTTTTAAATGCTTATCTGTATGATAACAATGCTAAACCTTAACCTCTATGCATATAACATATTTTTAAAAAATTATTTATTAAACAAATGAAAACAACTATTTCACATTTAATAATATTAAGCTACTTGAAACCCATCTGCTGAGTGTTTCTCAGCAAAACAAAAGTGCTCAAGCTAATTTCTAAAACTGTCCTTTATTTGACTGAATACAATGCTGGTGAAGTTCAGTGTAGAGGGCAGTCTTTCATTTTTAATGTGAAGTCAGAAGCACATAAAAATAGCTCTATGGATGAAGGTCTCCTTTAACTCTAGTGTTTCCAATAAGGATACACATTATGATGTAGATTGCTTCTTTTTTCACATTTGTTGGTCAAAGCACATTTGTTCAATTACATGCCACAGTGATTCCCTCCCAAAACATTCCAGTTTCTTTAGCAGTTATGAGTTGTGTCCAAAGAGCTTAAATTTCCAAAGTCGATAGTGGCCTTGCCATCTTACAGAGCAGAAATAATATAGAAAACCATTTCCATATCAAAGTTATGATGTTATAAAAGCAACATTTTTTCCTTTCTTAAGAGTATGAAACCACACCTAATGATCTTGGAGATGCCACAAATAACAGTAATCAAATCACTTCAACGGATGTTTCCAACAAAGAGAATGAAGATAGCATCACTGTAAGTATATGCATTGTTTGCTGGTTTGTGATCTTTCTG
This sequence comes from Toxostoma redivivum, assembly GCA_013397375.1. Lineage (NCBI taxonomy): Eukaryota > Metazoa > Chordata > Aves > Passeriformes > Mimidae > Toxostoma > Toxostoma redivivum. The sequence goes on from VXBI01010275.1 coordinate 84,553, forward strand.
GACTTTTTGGCTATACAACTTACAAAATTGCAGGCACTATAATAAGACTCTGGCCTATCAGAAAACTATAGCTATTATTGTGTTATCAAAACTCAGGAAAAAAATGGATAAAAAATAAAATCAATTCTCCCCACTCTTGTCCTTCCTCCGTTTTTTTTTTTTTGGATGAGTGAATCACTTTTCAATTCAAGCAAAGCGTCTATTTTGTATCTTGCTTTTCTGAACAACCCGACTGTCGTTTTTTTAGCCTAAGACTTTGCATCTAATTTTTAGTCAAGGAAAGCAAATCTTCATTTACAAAATGAAGACTTCCAAGGTAATTTGAAAATTGTTGAATATCCATCCTGGAGTCACCTCCATGTTAGAGAAATTATGTGCTGCAATGAATTTTTGAAATCTAAAAGTATATTTTAGACGATTTCATGTAGGTTTTTGATTAAATGGCTTGTGATAGATTTTAGCACAAGTGTCTGTGCCTCCTCCCTTACTGTCTTGCCTCTCATGCTTTCTTGAACTGAAATGTTGGAACCTGATAGTGGCTTACAACCCTGGTTGACATTGCAGCCTCCCTCCATCAGTGACTCTGTAAAGAAGCAAGCAGAGGACAGTGTGTAATCATGAACCAGAGAACAGACTGTGGACAATGTGCTAAAAATTTGGAGGATCCAAGACAGTTTTGTCTCAACTGATAACAGTAATTGAACTACCAAGGTGGTAAAGGCAGGACCTGTGGAAGTCATCTGGTCCAAGGTCCCCTGATTAAAGCAGGACCAATATAGTTCTTTATGGTTGTGTCCTCTCTGGTTTTGGTATTTCCAGTGATGGAGCCTTCACAGCCACTCCAGTATTCAACCTGGAGTGTTCAACCATCCCCACAGTAAATTCTTTTTTCCTATGTACTGTTCTTACGTGTTTTCTTGTAACATGCCACTCTGCTGGAAGGAAAAAGGGTGATGTACATTCCCTCCCACCTGCCTTGAATGTGTAGGATGTTGAAAAAGTTCTCATAAGTGTCTGAATCTTTGTTCTCTGCAGAATAGAAGAAACCTCAACAAGTGTTTGTTTTCTGCACTCTGTGATCTGAGTGCAAATGTTTCTCAGTTGAAATCAATCTCTTTTCATAACTGGTTTAATCTGAATGTATGCTGGTTGTCTTTGAAGACACAAAACCAAAACAAACAAGTCTATTTGTGTCCTTTTTTTTTTTTTT